>OX123187.2:88457481-88981850 GCA_944739405.2 Euclidia mi
AGGGTCGCGTGATTCGGCGATGGTAAGGAATTTGTTGAGGGTCCGCTCCCGATGGTCGTCCAGGAAAAGCCGCTGGTGTACTTAGATTTTCGGGCCGATGTCCAGTCGAATGCAGCAAAGGAAGGGCCGATGTCCCAGCGCCTCTGTATTTATAGGAGGCGCGAAGCCCGGGGCGGCGATGACATGAGTGGGAGGTGTGAGCGTGACGTCACAGCGACGTCACACACTTATCCCAGTTAAACGTACCAACATCTAGAAAACAATGAACTTTAAGTCTTCACTGATGGAAACACGCAAAGTATGACTGACCATAATAATCAACCATAGTTAGGCTTTAGTACAAAGCCTAGTATTTAACAAACAAATAAACATTCCCTTAATATATTACCCCAAATTGCCTTAACCATATAGTATGACTAGAGGACGCCAGCAGCTACGCCTGCATTTTTTTGTAATTTACCCGTTTTGGCCGATCCCGTGGGGATTTCGGGAAATCCCTTCTTAATGCACCCCTACGGTCCCCAAGGAACATACATGCCAAGTTTCAGCTTCCTGCGCCCAATAGTTTCAGCTGTAGCGTGTCTGTCAGTCAGTCAGTAACGCAAGGATTTTATATATTAAGATTACCTACACATAACATGGAAAAACTTAGACTAGCATAAACTTACCTATGGCAAACCAGTAATACTCTTTCGTCACGCATTTGGCCAATTTTAGGCTATTCTACGCATAAATTAATGCCATTAGGGACTTTATTTACTGAGGCAACAAAGGTAAAATTACTAGAACAGAAAGTTTATATAGGTCTGAATTCTATTTACTGTTCTCACACTTAAACTGTAATAAGTTTCAAGATGTACTGCCCTTTTGGTGCTAAAGTTTAGTGCATTAAGTAAAATATTCGAAGTTATTGTGGGAGTATGTTAATGACTTTCAACTTTTTAATATAATTATCAACCTACTGAGATGAATAGACTGACAACTGCCTTAAAATTGGCGGCCTCTGGTTACTGAGAACCGGATATGAGAAATAACACCAACTTATTGTATAATATTGTGCTTATTTGCACAGCCATAGACATCACATCACACGTCATACACATTTCGATACTGAATCGAGTGAAATCCCAACAAATTGTGACCAAGTATTGAACACTGGGAGCCATGTAAACAGCTTCAATAAATTAACAATAGTAATATGTGTGTCATGATGACAAACTATCCCTTTATTGGAACTATTGCGAGCAATCATTGAGTAACAACCCAAAATACTCAACACACTATTCACAAACAAACAAAGGGAAACTATCCTTTGAATTATTCATCTCAAGGCGAATCAATCACTTGATTCGTAATTCCGAACCTTACTTCAAACTTTATACAAGTCTCATATTAGACCGCATTATGTTAGTTCCCAACTAACATGGAAGTCCAATAAAAAGAATTTGAGTTCAGCTTAGTGGAAACTAGCTAATTCATCATTGTCGTCGCAACGGTGCCTGGAAAAACTCACTAATGACCTGCCACAGTTTTTGTTCCTCATGAAGCACTAGAAGGATGAAACGACTGACTTTCATGTATCAGTTTTGGCAATCTTACTTTAGTTTGTTCTGATGTTTGTGTAAGAACAGATCGACTCATCCGTAGAACAAGGTCCGATCTGCATGGATCGCAATTTTCAGTAGAGGCTGTAGAAGTTTTTGACTTGTGTAACTGTTTATAAATCTTATAACGAGAGACTTAAAATTAAGATTTTTTGGTATATTACTATAACAGCCCAGCCTAATTAAATGCTCTAGAGTGTATGTTTCCAGTCCTTTTATTGTACGAGATAGTGGGTTACATATCGACCTAGGACGTTTTATGGCGGAAGAGCGAGAGTCCGTGGTGAACATCGTGCGTTGTTTTGCGGAAACGTTCGATTTAAAAGACGTTCTATGTCAACAAAGGTTGATTTTTGTTGGAATTTTTCATCCCTTCTTCCTTTGTGATCAGTCCTTTGTGAATAATATAAAACATAAAATTAAATCCAATATATTTTTTCATAGGAAGGTCTTAAAATAGTTGACAGAACTTTAGGTGGCAAAGATTAGACTTCTTGCATGCATAAGTAATTATAATTTTACTAACAAGACACGTCGTGTAATAGTCGGAGTAATTATATTTACTAATTAAAAAATAAACAAACTGTGTACGTATGTACTTATATTTATTTAACTTTACGTATAATCGTATGTACTTATTTAAAAGTCATCAATTTGTATGTATATTAAAGAACAATTAATAGCCAATAAATGACAAATTGTATCACAAAATTGCAACTACGTACCTTTATACACTGGAGCTCGGGCTTCACGAGCACTCACAAAGTTATTTTATAAGGACCTACTTAATATTGTTACGAGCCGGGGTTCGACGATAAATTATAACTCGCTATGCCACTTAAACTGAACTTTATTTATACACAAACACTACACACACTTATTTACACAACCAGTAAAAACACACTTATTTCACACTTTTCCACTTCACTAATAAGAACAACACTAAACACTTCCGAATTACTTCCTTCGCTTCTTGTTGATCGCTTCGATATTCAATTGTAACTGTCCCCGGTCCGTTCGCTCCCGCTCTATTTATACTGGCCGGATAACATCACTAGCGCATTCTAGATACTTCCACAAAACTGTCGAATAATCGCGAACAGTCCGATGCTCGATACAGCAACGCCATCTAGTACAGAGTAGCTGAATTACCTTTAAACCACCGGTACATTCAATCTCTTCTAGTACCCCCATTCACCGATAGATGGCGTTACACTGCCCCCCTCTTAAACGTGTTCGTCTCGAACATCGTTGGACCCATGGTAACGAGCCAACCGGTCCACATGAACTATCTTCGGTGCACCTCGCGACCCCTTCTGGATTCGATAGGTGACGTCGTTCATCCTGGTAATTATGCGATATGGCCCGTCCCATCTGGCTTGTAACTTAGGCGATTTGCCTTTGCTTCGTACTGGGTTATGAAGCCACACCAATGATCCCTCATCGAAGCCTTTGTTGTTTGCCTTCCGGTCGTAGCGAGTCTTCATCTTTTCAGACATCTGTTGTCCTGACTCCCTGATGTGCTCGTATACGTCGTTCATCTGGTTGCGTAGCTCGGTCGCGTAATCCGTTATATTGCGTGGAAATTCTGGCGGAATACCGGTGATTAAGTCTGCTGGTAAACGTAATTCTCTGCCGAAATTGGCCAAAGCTGGTGTTACTCCTGTGGTTTCGTGGACCGCACTGCGATATGACAGAAGGAATGGTTGGATGTGCTTGTCCCAATCTCTTTGTTTGCTCTCCACGACCTTCGCCAGGTACCTTTCCAGTGATTGGTTAAATCGTTCAACCATGCCATCTGATTGCGGGTGATAAGCCGTGGTCCTGGTTTTATGTGCACCCATCACGCGACAAGTCTCCTGGAACACCTCGGATTCGAAGTACCGGCCTTGATCGCTGTGGATTTCCAAGGGTACCCCGAATCGACAAAAGACTTCATGCACCAGCTTGTCGGCCACTGTGGTAGCTTCTTGATTTGGGATTGCAAACACTTCAGGCCACTTCGTGAAGTAATCCATCACTACCAAGAAGTATTTGTTTCCATCCTGGCTCTCGGGAAACGGCCCAGCGACATCCAAGGCTATGCGCTCCCATGGGGCTCCCATATTGTACACCTTTAATGCACCTCTGCTTCGAGTATGTGGCCCCTTGACAGCCGCACAACTTGTTCATTTGCGGCACCAATCCTCGACGTCATCCCGACAGTGGAGCCAATAAAACCGCTCCCGGATCTTAGTAAGGGTCTTCTTAACTCCCATGTGACCTCCCGAAGCACCATTGTGATAGAGCTGCAAGACTTCCGGCACCTTAGTTTTGGGTACTACCATTTGCAAATGGCACTGGTTACCGCGAGCGTTTTCCCATTTGCGGCACAGAACTCCATCCTGGACGACCAAGCTTTCCCACTGTGCCCAATAACTCTTGGTGATAGGGCTCATTGCTGTGATATCACTCCATTTGGGCCAAGGAGCGCCTGATTTCTTCCATTCAAGAATCGGCTGTACATCCTTGTCATCTTGCTGAGCACTCTGCAAAGCTTCTCTCCATTCGTCGCTTAGATCCGTCTTTAACATCCTCACTAGCGCTGCCTGCTTTGCTTCCTGTGGGCTACAGTGCTTGCACTGGTCGGGACACGGCCTACGCGATAGGGCATCTGCGTTACCATGGGACTTGCCGCTGCGATGTTGTATTACAAAATCAATCCATTTAGCTACTTGTCCTTCTGGGTCCTTAAATTGAAGTAGCCATTTCAGCGCTGCATGGTCGGCTCGCAGGTGGAATTTACGGCCCAACAAGTATTTGTTGAAATGCTGCAACGTCTTTACTACAGCTAAGAGTTCCCGCCTGGTGACGCAGTAGTTTCTTTCGGGTTTGGATAAGGTCTTGCTGAAGTATGCTATAACAACTTCTTGATCACCCTTCTTCTGTGACAGCACGCCGCCAATTCCGGTGTTACTGGCATCTGTGTCAACTATGAATTCATGCTCATTGTCAGGGTAGCCTAGAATAGGTGCAGTACACAGATGTTCCTTAAGCTTCTGGAATGCAACGTCACAGCTCTCATTCCAACAGAACTGCACTCTGTCTTCGGTGAGCTTATGAAGAGGTCGAGCAATGTCAGCAAAGTTCTTCACAAACCGTCGATAGTAGGAGCATAAGCCGAGGAATGCTCTGACCTGCGTTTTGTTCTCTGGAACTGGCCATTCCTTCACGGCAATGATCTTATCCGGGTCAGTTTGAATACCGTTCTCCGAGACCACATGTCCTAGAAAGTTCACTTGCCGTCTGAATAACGCGCATTTCTTCGGACTCAGCTTCAAATTAGCTCTTCGTATCTTTGACAGCACTTGCTCCAAGTTTCGAAGGTGATCCTGGAAGGTGCGCCCCACGATGATGATGTCATCCAAGTAGACCAGGCAGGCGTCTCCAATCAGTCCCATAAGCACTCGCTCCATCAGTCTCTCAAAAGTAGCCGGAGCGTTGCACAATCCAAAGGGCATGACGTTAAATTGCCACAATCCTTTGCCTGTGGAGAATGCCGTCTTCTCTTTGTCTCGAGGATCTATTTCCACCTGCCAGTAGCCACTTTTTAGATCTAATGTAGAAAACCACTTCATCCCCGTCAGCGTAACCAGTGTGTCATCGATCCTTGGCAGTGGGTAGCTGCCTTCTTCGTGATGTCATTTAATCGGTGGTAGTCTACACAGAAGCGCATGCTGCCATCCCACTTCTGACACCAATTTGTTACGAGCCGGGGTTCGACGATAAATTATAACTCACTATGCCACTTAAACTGAACTTTATTTATACACAAACACTACACACACTTATTTACACAACCAGTAAAAACACACTTATTTCACACTTTTCCACTTCACTAATAAGAACAACACTAAACACTTCCGAATTACTTCCTTCGCTTCTTGTTGATCGCTTCGATATTCAATTGTAACTGTCCCCGGTCCGTTCGCTCCCGCTCTATTTATACTGGCCGGATAACATCACTAGCGCATTCTAGATACTTCCACAAAACTGTTGAATAATCGCGAACAGTCCGATGCTCGATACAGCAACGCCATCTAGTACAGAGTAGCTGAATTACCTTTAAACCACCGATACATTCAATCTCTTCTAGTAGATACCGATAGATGGCGTAACAATATAAAATAAAATTATGACTACAAACATCTTTATCATCACCTAAACCTAAAGACATCCACTGCTGGACATGGCTTCCCCAAAGGCTGTCCACATAACTCCAATCATGTGCCGCCTGAATTCCACCGCTTCCTGCAACCTTAACTCAATATCTTCTTCTTTATAATATTAGACACGATGGAAAAAGACCCATCACCAAGCTGAAGTCTACTCGTTTTACACATCTTGCTAAGTCATATTTAGCAAAACAATACCTCGGAAACGATTTTTTTGTAGACACATTTTATAAGCTGCTATGTAAAGTACGCGCGAGCAATTCTCGAGATACATACCTATACAAGGAAAGGTATCCTATAAAGAACAAATTGGCGCTTGAAATGCATGGATTTTGTACCTAATAAAAAAATTAATGGTAACTTTGAGCCTCAATATCTCCTGAAGCAGTAATTTCCAAGGTATGGCGCCGAAGTAACAAATTTTCGTTAAGGGTCTTTTTACACCTCGTATAAGAATAACAACAATCTTACATCGTTTTTACCTTGACGTGGTGCACAATATTAACTAAATAATAGTAAAATACAACTAAACATTAACAAAATTGAAAATCGAGTACTCATACTCATTTTAGTACTTAGCTAAACTATCCTATCGTATCTTATTAGTCTACTAAGCAGAGCCTGGGTTCTAAGGCATAAAGTCGTGGCTGCCAACCGGGTAACGTTGAGACCATTATAATGACACATTTTAGTACTAACTCTACATAAATAACTTAAGCAGCACATGACCATTAGGTCTTAATATATTTGAAACACACTTTTCATTGTATCCTCTATAACGATCTTGTGCCTGTCAAGCCGGCTCCGCCTGCCCTTCCTTTAGAATTATACTTTTATCCTGTCTCACCCATGCATACATATCTCATCCATGTAATCTAGCAAAAACATAATAATATAACCCAAAATTAGTTAAAACAGCATCAGCAGGAACATAGTTTGGCATACTTCAATTTTCTTGCAGTGACTGTCGCTGGGAGCTGTAGTAAATGGCAGACTACTTAAAAGTATGTCTTAATATTTTGTATTATTAGGGCATAATATAATATCGTATGTCGAATGAGCATGTATGTATTTACAAAAACACTACATTTTCCGTTTTCCAGTAACCATAATACAAATTCTGCTTATTTTGGAATTAGATGATGTTGTGTGCATGTGGTAGAATATTTTTATCATTATTTATTAGTAGGAAACAGCATGGGAGTTAGTACTTAAACTAACTGGGGTAGACCCGTGGTTACACTTCTTACTGTTTGAGCTGTATTAACGATGAATTTGAAAAACTTAATGGATTTTCAAAGAAAATTAACTAGGTTCATTAGTGTAGACACCTTCGGTAGACTAAATAGACATACTATCCGGTATTAAGCTATTACAGATTCCTTTCTTTTCTTTGTCCCATCACGTTTGTATTGAATTTCTTCCCATAATATATCAAATTCACGACTAGTTCCTTTGTACCAGGAGGCAAAGACAATTCAATCCCGTTTATCCTTCACTCGTTACTAAAATATAAAAATTCTTTTGTACAATATTTTAATACACTATTTTAAGACGTTCTTTGAAACAATAAATTTTGCAATAAATTTAACTTATTTCTAATAAAAAATCTTAATAATTAAAGATTTTTTCACTTAAACAACGTCCTAACTGATTCAAGATTTTGAGTAACAACGTCCCATCTTAACATTGAACCCACAAATTGTTTCACAGACTCCGGCAAAAACCGTCCTTTTTTAACTTCAGACGCTTAAAACTTCAATAATGTTCGTAAAAAAACGTCTTAATATTCCATAAGACCTGTACTTTTTGTTGCTCAATATTGCATAAAAATCGATTACTCTGTGAATACTAATAACGGTAATCGTCTTTTTGCGCCAGAGTTGCGTTTCTGAACAACTCCATCGAAAAACATTCTAAATAATCATCGATCGCTATTAACTATGAACTGAGTTAAAAAGTAATAAATACAATAATCTGTGTTAATTTAGGAACTTTAAGTTGTATATAGTGAAGTAATACTTGTAAAACATCGTCACTTACCAGAATTGAAATATTTATTTGCAAACGCGGTCATGTAAGTTTGAAAACGCCGAACTAAGATCAGGCTCTTCTGCATCTACTTGTATCATATTTAGTATTTTGCGTTATCCTGATATCTTTAAAAGTATTATTTTTATGGATATATTGAATTTTCTTAAATGTCATGTAAATTAAGCATAGAACACGAAAACGCCCCAATTTTCTTCTTCTTCCAATGAATAACGGCCGGACTGATGATCGATCGCTGAACTCGTGCCACCCGTACTCCCCGTGCGCCGTCCCTTGTATACATCGTGCGTTGTTGCGCGGAACAAATATCAGATGAAACGTTATTTGATTCTATATCTCCGAAAGTAAATAAATACGAAAATTCTAAAAACACAGTTTTGTAGAGTTTGTATTCCTTATCCCATTTAGCTATTTAACGCGATTTTGGTCTATGATCACATGGAACTCTATTCTACGGATAGGTCGAGATGTCTGTCTGCTGTATTAAGCGGTGATAAAAATATACTTTAATTGCAAAAGTTACACTCTATTTAAGGCAGTACATTTCTATATTTTAGCTATGTTAGTATATTTTGAGAAGTCAATCTTCTCAAAGTACTTTTATTTCGGCTCCCGAAAATATACCGCTAGTGGTAGTTGGCTTATCATTGACAGGGTAAGCCTAGAAGATAAACAGTTTTTTTTTAAAGACTCACCTGTATCCCCGAAGGGGTAGGTAGAGGTGTAACATTAGTAACATTACACCCACATTTCGCCATGAATTTTTAGGTCCCACGAAATAGGGGGCGAGCCTATTACCGGGCACATCACCAGACTCTGAGCTGCTACTGAGAATTCGGAAAACCCCCGTAATACTTTTGCCTGTCCCTTGAATCGAACCCGGTACCTCCGATCAGCAGTCGCATACGCTATCCACTGGACTACGGAGGCAGTCAAACAATAAAATATCTTAAGAAAATCCACACACCGCATCTAAGCATTCATCAGGCAGAGCTGAAATATAATAATCTGTTAAAACTGTTAAATATGGTTAATAATAATAATACTCTGGTACTTTACATAAATAATGCCAGACACAGAGCATATATCGTCGTGCTCATCACTCACCTGGGTTATAATCGAACCCATGATTTTGGGTTTAGCAATAAGGGCCAGTTACCACTAGACCAACAAGCCGATTAAATAGCTGGCTAAACCATATTATCTTTTAAATCTTTAGAGAAACACAAGCAAGAGTACATACATACAAAAGTCTCTCAAAGCATTCTAACATTTACAACAGAGTTTTGGCAGGAATTGGCTTGACGTTAGTACAATCGAAGAATTCAAAAGCAATCTATCTCGCCCTAATATTCGGTCACCTCACTCGCAGTATAAAATGTTCAAGGGTAATAAAGTTTTAATTACTAAACTTAGAAACACTCAGGCCTAGTTGTAGTCACTGATAAAGAACACGCAAGACTAAGTATTCTCCGTCAAGTGCGGGCTAAGACATGAAGTTTACTTAGCGGTTTACGCAATAAGCGGATTCTTGGAAGAATAAATATCCAGGTTTATTTTCTTATTACTACTTATAGCAGCGTCTGTATAATAGTAGAATTGCATATGTTTATTTTAAACGAGTTTTCGCTCGTAAATTATAATTTTAATACCTTCCTCAGGAATTAAAATTTATTTTTGTGAAAACCGTGCAAAAATGGGGTATTTTTTTTAGTTTATCGTGTTCTTACAAACAGGTCGCGACGGTGACTTCATTTTATAATATATGTATATAGATCTCTAATCTCGCCCAGGAATAATAATAATAATAAATGTATTTATTCTCTTTCACAAAAGATATGTACTAACACTAAAATGTATACAAAAAAAAATAGATAGTTTGCACCTTTGTGAGTGACTGGTATCTGAACTAGGATAGTCCTGTCAGACAGAATACCAGGCCCCCAAACAATGTATCAAAGTAAATATTGTGTATCAATATTAAAGAGGTTGTGAAACGGAAAGTACTGATAACAAATTCTTATGTATGACATAAAGAGTTATATAGTGACCTAGACCAAAAAATGTTTTTTTATATGAGTGTGTAAGGTTGATATTTTGTGTGTGTGTGTGTGTGTGTGTGTGTGTGTGTGTGTGTGTGTGTGTGTGTGTGTGTGTATATGTGTGTGTGTGTGCGTGTGTGTGTGTGTGCACGTGCCTGTGTGTGTGTGTGTGTGCGTGCGTTTGTGTTTGGTTGTGTGTGTGTGTGTGTGCGCGCGCGCGTGTGTGTGTGTGTGTGTTTGTGTGTGTGCGTGCGTGCGTGTGTGTGTGTGCGTGTGTGTATGTGTGTGCGTGCGTGTGTGTGTGTGTGAATTTTATGATACATCATTAAATTACAATCCTGTTTTAAGAAGTTCTTCGGTATTTTAGTATGTGGGCGTGTGCAACCATTGCGTTAGTTTCATTTTACATTTGATTTTAGTAAGGGCGTTTAGTAACAGAATTGAGTTTAACTTATTGTAGAGGTGGCTACCCAAGAAGCAGAACATTTTATGTGACAGACTATTTTTATATAAAATGGGTGGACATATTCTATAATTGCGACGTCTATCCGTCGACTTGAATGTGAAACAATCCATTTCTGAGTGCTTCATTAATACTGTGCAAAGGATGTATAGTTGGCGCACTGTCAGTATCTTAAATTCATTATAGAGGTCTTTAGTGGGATAATAAAAAGGTAAAAAGTGTGCGACTCTTAGTACCGCTCTTTGAGCACGTTCAAGAGGCAGGATGATTGTTTTTGCTGCACAACCCCATACTGTTATGCAGTACGTCAGGAGGGACTGACACAAAACGACATAAGTATTTTTAATGATTTTCTTGTCAGCCACACGTCTAAGGTTTTTGAAAATATATATAATTTTGCGAATTCTCGATGTTAAAAGAATAATATGAGGTTTAAAGTTTAGATGCTCGTCTATTATTATTCCTAGATATTTTATGCAATTTTATGATTTTAATTTGGGGCAGTTGCAAGAGACTTTAGTATCGCAATGAGGTGGGCAATTATACACTCGCGTGCAAGTAAATCGACTCAAGGCTCAAGTGCGCATAAAAAGTGATATAACTTAAAAATGCCTTATTTTACCTCTATATAATGTTTTACATAATTAAAGCCTAGTAATTAGGCTTTAAAATGGTAGCATAATTTCAGTAATTTAAATAAACACATGTCCTTAGAATGCAACTGAACGCAACCTCCCATAAACTGCTCTGCGCTCTATACACAACTTGCGCGACACAACCCGCTATAAAAACCCCCTGTAATCGTTTTTTCTTATCAGTCGCTCACTAGACGTTGACCTGAACACATTTCTGCAAATTGAAGCCGTCATTTGAAGAAAATTATGGATACAACACCTGAAGAAGCAGCTCAAGTCGTTGCCCTGTTGCAAGAAGGGTTGAACTAGCGAGAATTTGCTCGTCGGTTGAATATGAGTCAGTCTGCTGTCTCGAGAGTTTACAGGAGGTTTCAAGAGAGTGGTGCCTTCACTCGGCGGCCTAATACCAGCCGACGCCGGTGCACCTCGGAGCGTGACGACCGGTTTTTGGTATCGACCTCTCTCCGAAATCGACACCTTACCGGCGTGGATGTGCAGCAGGAGCTACGTCAAGTTCGCGGAGTAACTGTCAGTCAGTGGACAGTTAGAAGTAGGTTGAAGGAAGCTAATCTTCCTCCGAAAAGACCCGCTACAGGCCCGAAGTTGACCACAGCCCACCGTCAAGCACGCCTTCACTTTGCTCGAGAGCACTTAGATTGGAGCATAGAGCAATGGCAGTGGGTCCTGTTCACAGATGAGACGAGGATGTGTCTCCATGGCAGTGACAGGAGAGGTCGGGTGTACCGGCGTCCTGGTGAACGGTTTTCACAGTGCTGCTTTGTTGAAACCGTTGCATATGGTGGCGGTTCTTGCATGATGTGGGCTGGAATTTCCTTAGAAGCAAAAACGGACCTTGATTTCGTTCCTGGGGGAGGCCAGGGAGGAGGTCTGACCAGTGATCGTTACATTGAAAATGTTCTACTGGATCAACTTGTCCCTTATCAAGGCTTTATTGGGGATAATTTCATCTTGATGCATGACAATGCCCGATGTCACACTGCTCGGGCCACACGTGAGTTCCTGAGTGAAGTTGGAATTCACACTATGGATTGGCCAGCGCTCAGCCCCGATTTAAATCCCATTGAGCACATATGGGACGAGCTCAAAAGTAAAGTTAGGGCGAGAAATCTAGCTCCGACAAACATCAATGAGCTCAAGACTGCGTTGGTAGAAGAGTGGGGCCGAATACCACAATCATCAATTAAAAAGTTGATAAGGTCGATGAAGAATCGCTTGAGAGCAGTGATCAGGGCTAGAGGAGGGACCACCAAATATTGACACGAATCAATTTTTTATCTTATGCACATTTTGTTTCATTTATACCCAATAAACCCATACTGTGAAATTGTATGAATTTTCAAAATTGTTTACAATATATTTGACATTCACCTTTTTTACTAACCTACTGAATCGATTTTCATGCAACTTACATCATTTTAAAGCTCAATTACTAGGCTTTAATTATGTAAAACATTATATAGAGGTAAAATAAGGCATTTTTAAGTTATATCACTTTTTATGCGCACTTGAGGCTTGAGTCGATTTACTTGCACGCGAGTGTATTTTGATAAGTTTCATTGGGGTGGCCATGAGATGATAGCGAAATCGGCATATACTTCGATTCTTTGACTTTAAGTGTCAACAGATTGCTTGAGAGCCAGTTAGTCACAGTGTTAAAGCCCAGCTGGGAGTATTTGTATGTTTGTTCCCATGTGTTAGCCACAAAGAGCAAAGCTGTATCATCAGCGTAGGAAATTATACTGCCGTTCTGGAGGTGAAGTCTACACAAGTCATTAATAAAGACAAGGAACAACGTAGGACCAAGAATACTTCCTTGCGGAACTCCGTATAGAACCTCGAGAGCGTCACTCACCCATTCACCAACTTTGACTCTTTGAGTACGTTCAGTAAGATTTATTTTTATTATTTATAGACTCACGCCTGTATCCCGGAAGGGGTAGGCAGATGTGTAATATTACATCCACATTTCGCCATGAATTTTTAGGTCCCACGTAATAGGGGGCGAGCCTATTGCCGTACTGGGCACATTACCAGACTTCGTGCTGCTACTGAGAATTTCCTAACGGAAAAACCCAATAACACTTTGCCCGACCCGTGAATCAAAGCCGAGACCTCCCAATCCCACGCGCACATTTATGCCGCGAGACCAACGAGGCAGTTCAGTAAGATAGCTGTGGAAAAGCTTTAATTGGAGACCTCTTATTCCTAGCTTTTCCAGCTTTTTTAGTAACATTGGCGTAGAGACCGTGTCAAGTCTAGGAAAATAAATCCTGTATCTTTTAAATGACAGAAAAAAGAACAACCAGATCCAATTTGTAAATGACACAAATTGTCTCGTACCGGGATCGAACCCATAATACTACATACATGGCTTACATACACCATCCGCCATCCGTGCGATCAGACATAATATGTAAGGAGTGTAATATCCGACAATACTCTAATCACCTCCGGGTATCATAAATAGCTTGTGACCTATGTATTCTCAGACCTACAAATATATACAATTAACTAGCCGTTTCACGCGGTTTCACCCGCGTCCTAAGGGAACAACTTCTCGTACCCGAAAAACCCAAATATCTTACGGATCCCTATTTTTTCTAAAATAAAATATAGCCTATGTTACTCGCAGATAATGTAGCTTTCTAATGGTTAAAGAATTTTTTAAATCGGCCCAGTAGTTTTTGAGTTTATCCATTACAAACAAAAATACAAATTTTTCCTTTTTATAATATTAGTGTACATATATTTAAATTTTGGTAAAGCCGTTTCGGAGGAGTTCAGCTTACAAAGACGGTGACACGTGATTAATGTTTATTAGAAGACTAGACTTTGCTCGCTGCTTTGGTATTCCTCAGGAATCACATTATGTATATCCTCTACAAAAATCCGTTCTGTTGTTTTGAGTTCATGGCGTATTCATATAGATAGACAGGAAGAAAAGAGGATTACATAAAAAATTTATAATATGTATAGATTATTCGCTGATCATGGAACGTCTGAAATAAAAAACGTCATCATCCTCCTAGCGTTATACCAGTTTCAAACTGGGGTCCGGTTACTAGTCTAACTGGATTTGGCTGAATATGAGCTTTAACACAGAGCGACTGCCTGTCTGACCTCCGCAACTCGAAAGGATAACGATATTCTATGGTTTAGACTAGTGTCAGTTTATTTAGAAGGTACTGACGCCCTATAACGACTGTCATAGATCTTCATGACAACCGGGACCTACGGCTTAACGTTCTCTCCGAGGTAAGGGACAAGCGATACTTAACAATTCAATACGCAAATAACTCTGAAAAGTCATTGGTGCGCGCCGTGGATTCGAACCAGATACCCTCTGCATGGCAGTCTGCATGAAATAAAAAACGTATTCCGCATTAATAATGCTACACCAATGCACCCGTTAATATGGTTCGTATTCGCTCATAAAACTCCATTCCCCGTACCCTAGTTCATCATTCTTGATAAATTCATAACAGCTGCTTTGCCGCGTGTGTGTATTAAGCGTCTCATTACTTTGCCCACCAGTTCTGTTTTGATGAATGAGGTGCACGCAAATTGTGCGGTGATACCATTTATTGCTGGAAAATGTTTAGGAAACGTTACGTAAAGGTATATGAAAGGTAGACTTTCTTGTGGGTTATTTTTGACTTCATGGACAGTGTGGAGGTATAAGTCAGTATAAAAAACAGCCAAGTGCATGTCGAGCCACTTATACGATAGAAGAACTTTAGCACAATATTAATTTTATCGTTTGCAAATGTAAGTTAAAGATAAATTGTCTATTACTATTTGTTAATTAGTAAATTCTAATGAGCCATTATAATTTAGCTGAATGTTCATTATGTATGTCACTATAAAATAAACGCATTACAAGCAACCAAATATTACGGTTTTGCAATGAATAACTTTTATAAAATAAAAATCGCAGGAGGCGAAAATTTGTTGAACACTTATCTGCGTTATAATGTATAATCATGCATTGTAGTTCTATAGTGCACACAGTGTCTACTTAAAACCACGGCAGGACTGACAGAGTGACGGACATGGCGAAATTTCAGGGTTTCGTTGTAAACTACACAATAACTAAGTATAAGAGTTCTTTGTAGTTCACAACGAAACCCTGAAAATTACTTAATTTCTTTTCTAATTGGAAAAGTTAATAAGTTTACACAAATTGCCATTAAAACTACTTTGATCACTTTCTTTTAGTAATAATAAAGCTTAATAGTCTAAAATACGAAAATCTTTTAATTAATAACTTTCTGTAACTTTTTTGATTAAACTGAACAAAAACAAATATTTAATAACGTCGTGTTTCTCAAGCAGTTTTAAAATATTATTTGCACGCTCTTTGCATTAAATAAGTAATTATAAAATACCTAAAAATAAGCTGTCGGAGGTCACCGATATTTCTGAGATAACTCGGCTCTACTCTTCGCCACAAACACATGTCATGTCATAGCCATTTCCTCAAACCTTAAGAAAGATTTTAAGGTTTCTTAACTAGTATAGATTTTACGATACTTGTTGACGGATGTTAATCGCGTAGGTTTTTATCGTTAGCATATATTTATATATATCTTACTTATATCTCCCGTGGCCAGGACATAGAAAGTTATCGAAAATACACCTTATCCTTCCCACGTGAAACAATAGTTTCACTAACAACCGGGTTCAACATCTGTTATGGAATAGAAGTTACCGAGAATTAACACTTTTATCGACACGGAAGATAAAAATGTGTCTAGAAACTAGAAATTTCGTATGAAAATTTATGATATTGCAATGGATGGAAAAATGACGCACCAAATATATGAGGCAAACGTATATGGGAAGCCGGTCGCGGCCGACCTCAAAGGACATTTGTCGACCAAATTGGTGACGTTCTGAAAAACGGCAAGGTCCGAAGCACCCGGAACCAGTGAACATGTATGAAAAGAGTAATGAATGTAGAGGAAGCGCGTGAGGTTTGTAAGTACAGAAGCAAGAGGTGTTTCGTTGTCACTGCCTACCCGGACGGGAAAAAGGCGTGAGTATATATATGTATGTATGCAATGGATGAATGCATGCGGATTTGGCCCGTCAACAAATATCCTTCTCCCTCATCCCACTCCTCCTGCTATCCCTTATCCCAACCCCACGGGGCGGAAACGCACTTGTGACTCCTGTGTTGTTGTTTGTGTCCAAGGGCGATGGTAATTGCTTACCATCAGGCGATCAGCTCGTATGTCACCTATTATGATAAAAAAGAAAGTATAAACACTTGAATTTCAACGAACATGATGACCATAATATATCTACTTATAACTTACTAGCAACAGTAAATAACTTGCTAGCAACAGTGAAACATGAAATCGTCCATTACGTATTTACTACACGAAAAATTAAATACAATTTTCGAGCAATCAACAAAAATGTGAATGGTTCTCGAATTTAACGGTGCCAAAGAAACGTGATGTTTCAAGCACTTCACATTTTTTGACATAATATATACAACATACATGCTTGTACGTGGCTCTAGTGGCTCATGTGACTGTTTTAGATGGAGAACAATATTCGCTGTTATTTTATTATTCTGTGTTCTTTTTCGAGGTTATAGAGTATGGCTAGTATATACTGAATTATAAGGTAGCATAAAAGAGGAAAATCTCAAATGAGAAGGAAAGACTATATAACGTTCGTGACAGGCTATTTGATAGAAAATACACAGGCATACAGAAATATTCGACAAGAGCTGAAATAAGTAAAAGAGATATAGATGAATTACCTATATTCTAGGAGCACTTCCTTTGAAACGATACCTTATTATTTTGTCCTTTGGTTGGGTTATTCTTAAAAAACATAAGTTTAGTAACTATAACCCGACTACGTAAAAAGGGGGTCTAAAAAGACGAAACAAGAAAATAGCTCAGAGCCGTGGTCGCACCTATTGTAGGTATACCTAATGCGGGTGCCATGTGATGTACACTTGTATATAATAGGTGCGACCACGGCTCTGAGCTATTTTCTTGATTCGTCCTTTTTAGACCCCCTTTCTTACGTAGTCGGGTTATAGTTTTTAAACTTATTATTTTATTTAACCGTTTTCCGTATTCTGATGGGACATTTACTAGCCGTCCGACATTTACATTGTAACATTTAAAGATAGAAAAATGGGTAACTCAAAGCGTCTGACGCGCGTACAACTGCGTTTTAAACTTATATTTTGACTCAAACAGTATATGTACTTACATATTTCTAATTTGCTCACCAATACCTTTCTTTTGATACCAAAAACGTAATGTTTATCTCAGTTTAATTTTTTTTGAGGTTGATATCTGAGGTATAAATTCCGTAATATAAAATTTTTATAAAATTTGTAAAGCCTATGTCACCTGGGCCATTATTACGAATCTATTGACACCCTATTTATTTAAATCGGTTAAGTAGTTTAGACGCTACGGTGGAACATACAAACATACATACATACTTCATCATCAGCCTTTATCAGTCCACTGCTGAACTAGGCCTCTCCTTTGAAAGGAGGATTTGGCCCACTATACCACGCTGGCTAAACGGGTTGGTATAGGGTTTGTATCAAGTTTTCCTTCTCTTACAGTGCTGTTCTCTGCATAATATACTCCCTCTGTCGGCTCTTACGACACCCATGGGATGATATAGGGTGGTGACATTCCGTATTCTTAATCCGTCACCACACGGACATACATACATAGACTGCCAAAAACATTACCCTTCCTTTTGGCTTCGTCGTAGTCGGGTAAAAAGCAATATGACCAGGAGCACGATTGCGTTTCTAGACATACCAGAGTTGCCAGAATATTAGCCTTTCCATGGAGCGACTGCCGTCTGATCCCTGTAATTTAATGACATTGGCATATCCTAGGGATTCCAGTCCTAGGATATCTGAGCGAACCAATGGACTCAATATAGCGACAGCCCAGATCTTCAGTTTTGGACATTAATGTGACCCGTCTGCCATCTTTAAACCAGATGATGACGAATATGCTTAATCTCACGAAGTGATGGATTAGCCAATGTTAGCTATCAGCTCTTATCCATGGAACCTTTTTATCACTAGCTTTTTTATACAGTTTTTTGTCCGTTCATTTTGTATACCTACGTAAATCACTAACCCGACGCACGAATGAAAGTAATTAAAAAATAATTATTTATAAAAATTACTAGTTGACTTTATTTACAACTCTGACGACATTTTAAGTGGTAAGTTTAATTAAAACAGTGTAAAGGTACTCGACAAAAACGTAGCTATAATTGAAGTTTCTTTTACATGTATTTTAAAATTTGTGTATTATAAAAAGTAATAATAATATATTTTTATATTTACATTTTATGTTTTTAAATGTATATTTTTTGTAAATTGTAATAATAATAATCTTTATTGATGCTTTAAACAGTTTCACAATGTGGCTTAAAACTAGGCACGAGTAATTGTATTGTACTAATGGTGTTGATACTGTCTCCCAAACTAAGCAGGTGCTTGTATTTTGGGTGGCAGCGTTCAGTCGCAAATTGCTACTTTAATTACAAATTTACAAAAAGTGGTAGTGAACTCTGACGCTATATATTTATATATGACTGAAAAATGAAAAATGAAAAAAATCTAAATTAAAAATGTAAATTAAAAATTCAAAATTAAAAATCAAAATTAAAGTTTAAAATAATTAAATTAAGGTCAAAATACTTCTTATATGGATATGGTCCCCATATCCATGTTTAAGAAGGGTGTGTGTGTGTTGCGCGCGCGTGTGTGTGTGTGTGCGTGTGTGTTTGCATGTGTGTGTGGGTTTGTATGTGTTAGTGTGAATGTTGTTGTATTATTTTGCGGGCTGTAGATTTTGCGATGTATGTCAGTAGTTGTTCAGTTTCGTTGTAGTCCATATCTAAGAGCCAGTCTATTAGTGTAGTTTAAGTTGGTGGCTGTTTAGTCGTGCGATATTAAGTTTGTTGTGTATGTTGTTGTATATTTTTGAGCTTATGCTATTAAACTGTCTTCTGGCAAAGGACGTCTTACAGGTAATGAAACAGACGTAGCAAGACGTCTGTATGCACACCGCATACAGACGTCTTGCTAAGTCTGTTGGGATCGGGGGGTGGCACATACCGGTGTCTTCTCAGGGTGGACTTTAGCACAAAGAGTTGTCGAACTGTTAACACTGCAGTCTGTGTATAGTGCTGTAGTGGGGTATCTATACGGATTTTTGGTCATTACTTTGAGAACAGCTCTTTGTGCCCTATCGAGTCCTAGGAGAAGTGTCTTGCCAGCGCCAACCCAAGCTGGGATGCAGTACTGGATGATGGACTGACATAGAGTCAGGCAGATAAGTTTTAAATTTTCTGTTGAAGTATAGTCTCTTAAGGATTTAAAAATGTGTATGAGTCTCCTCACTCTGCAGGTGACTATATCTATCTGCTTGTTCCACCTTGACATGTTCGGCTCGATCGATTTGTTGACATTTGCAGAGGTTTTGAGAAATGCAACTATGGGCTGTGATAGAAAAGTTTTGTGGTGGGGAGTTTTTATTCTAATTGAGAAAGGAACGTAGTACGTTTTTGAGAGGTTTAATGTCAGCAAGTTGTTTTTGAGCCAGCTCATATTTTTTGATAAAGAAGACTCAGCTCGTTCCTTGACGCTATTTCAGTCTAGTCCACATACAAAAATTGCCGTGTCATCAGCGTATGTATAAATTTTACTGTTATCAAGAGATGTTTGACAGAGATCATTTATAAAAAGTTGGAATAAGGTTGAGGTTAAAACGCTTCCTTGCGGGACAGCGTAGGCTACTCCAATCTCATCACTATCGGTATTTCCTACTCTGACTTTTTGTTTCCTATTGTCTAGGTAGTCTTTGATGATGTTGTATGCATTTCCTCTTATGCCTAATTTCTCTAGTTTGGATGGGGACAGATACCATGTCAAACGACTTGGAAAAGTCTAGGAATATACATAGACACCTATTTTTGCAGTTCAGGGTTTTAGCAATTGCACCTGTTAAGTCTAATACGGCATCTTCCGTAGAGTAACCAGAGCGGAATCCATATTGATTATTGGCAAGGATTTTAAATTTCTCTAAAAATTCCTTGAGGGTCTTATTAAGTATTTTCTCTAATATTTTGGAGATGCATGATAGTACCGCTATAGGGCGATAGTTGTTGACACAATCCCTGTTCTTGTAAATGCTTTTTTAAACATTTCTGGGAATACTCCTGTACTTATTGCGAGGTTGCATATGTAGGTGATAGGGGTAATTAAAATATGGCGACATTGTTTTATTATACGCGATGGGATGCCATCTGAGCCTATGGCGCTGTCAGTGCGGAGTTGCAATATTATGGATTCAGTATCCGATTCGTCTACTGCCATAACACCGATCGAGTTTGCAGGGTTGTTAATAGATGCTAGGTAACTTTAACGTGGCGTTCCCGGTGTCTGGTTTTGTGCGGATGAGGAGGTAAGTATCTTATCTGCCAGATGTTGTCCTACATTTGCGAAGAAATTACAGACATAATTGATTGACGTCTTGGGGTCGCCGTGTATTTGAAATGTGTTCTGTAGGAGTACTTTTAACTTTTTGTGTGTTTGTTATGTGTTTTATTGCTGTCCAGAGGGCTTTGGGATCTTTGCCAGCTTTGTCAATCAGGCGTTTTTCATAGGCTACTTTCAAGTTACGCAAGAGGCGGTTGCAGTAATATCTATAGCGTGTGTATATTAACTTGGTAGTCATGTTGTCCGGCGCCTTTTTAGCTTTCATATGAAGTCTGTCTCAGTGTTTTATGCAACGGAGCAATCCAGAAGATATCCATGGCTTTATTATTCTGCTTTTTCTAGTAATTTTGCTTGTTTTGGTGTTATTTTGTATTATCTTTGAGACTATAGATATTAAGGTGTTAGTAGCTAGGTTTGCATTGTCGGCCGTTAACACATTTGTGAAATCAGCGTTCCCCAGATCAGTTTTTATTTTGTGATAATCCAAAAGAGTTCTGTTTATTGATGGTTTATTAGAAGGTGTAGCAGAGTCTATGAATAAGACGATTGGCATATGATCCGTTACATATGACTTTAGTATTAGAGTCGTAGTCAGTAAGAAAGGTTTCGTAAGAAAATGGTCAAGGCAAGTTGTATTTCTGATAGGGTAAGTGTGTGTTGGGAACAGTCCGTAAGTTGCATTGAAGGTCAGGTATTCGTCGCGTAGAGGATCTGAGCATAATATGTCGATGTTTATGTCGGCAAAACAGAAGATTGCGTGTTGTAAACATCTTGGAGGCTAATTAAAAAGTTATTAAAGTATTCTTCAGTTTTTAGCGAAGGTGAGCGATATGTTACCATGATCGTGAGGTTATCGCTTATTTGGCAGATCAAACAACTCGCATCTTTGAATGTTGTTTCGCGTATTTTACATGACAAGCTTAGTTCAGCATAGATGACGACGATATCATTTTGATTAAGCTCAGAGGTCGTGTGGTAAGCAGTGTATCCTTCTAATTTGGGTAAGTTGATCATCTCGCGTAGCCAACACTCAGTGCGAACGATGACGTCAAAGCTAACCTCAGTCATAGACAGTAATATACAAAGTTGGTCAAAGTTTTTATTTATGCTACGGATATTAATATGAAACAGTTTGATAGTAAAGTTTGCACGTTGGAGAAATTGTGGACAGTCCTCTGGTTGACAGACATGGGCGTTTGTGAGTTCAAGTAAGTCTAGTTCTGTGTTAATGTTATTTATGTTGGCCATTTATTATATATATTATTGTTATAGAATGTCAGACATCGCGTTGCTATTGTGTGTAGGTGTAGCGGGTGAGTGCTTAGTATTGTGTTTGTGTAGCATTGAGATGGTTGAGTGTGGTATGTGTCTTTTAGTTGTGTGTTAGACATAGATATTGGGGTGGTCCTACTCTTAAATTGTTTGTAAAATATTTTAAGAACAGATTCGTTGCATTTTAAGTCTTTAGTATATATACTAAAGACTTAAAATGCAACGAATCTGTTTATTGATAAATGTGTTCGTTAACTCGGCAATTAAAAAGAAAAATAACAGTATAGAAAAGGCTTTAGCGTTTTGTTAGTTAGTCACAATGTTTTTTTCATACCCAATGGACATAGTTCCGCAGAAATCAGTACTTGTTTGTATCCTTGTTCTTTGCGAAGAAAGATCTTACCGTTGGACGTCCAGCAGTATTTAAATTTATTTTGAATGTAAATGCTTTATTGTATATTTAAAAATGTTATTTTAATTTATTTAAATTATATAATAAAATTATTAGTATCAAATTATTACAATAAAATTTTAAATAAAGGAAATAATAATATTCTACCACATATATACATCACCATCTAGTCCCAAACTAAGCAGAGCTTGTACTATGAAATGAAATGAAATACTTCTTTATTTCGTGTAAACTTTGCAAGTACTTACGAAACGTCATTAAAAAAACATTATATACAATTATTTTTGTGTGTCGATTTAGAACAGTTCAGTCCCAAGCGTTTGGGTCGTCTTTATATTCAGATATCTTATAATATGCTTTTGAACACAATTTCGCTTTTACAATACTTTTGAACTTATTTATAGATAGGTCTCTTATACTATAAGGGAGCTTGTTATAAAAGCGTATACATTGCCCCATAAAACAGCTACTTATTTTGTGGAGACGAGTGCTATGAACTACGAGATTATTCCTGTGTCTTGTATTTACAGAATGTATTTATATTTTTTACAAAATTTGTCAATATTTTTATGTACGTATAGCAGATTTTCATAAATATATTGTGATACAACAGTTAGAATGTTTATTTCTTTGAACTTTTCTCTTAGAGAAACTCTTGGACCGAGGTTATAAATTAACCTTACAACTCTTTTCTGCAGAACGAATATTGTATTTAGGTCTGCAGCATTCCCCCAGAGAAGAATCCCATACGACATTAAGCTATGAAAGTAACTGAAATAAACCATTCTAGCTGTTTCTAAATCTGTGAGGCGTCTAATTGTCTTAACTGCATAAGCTGCAGAACTGAGTTTACCCGGTAGCCTTTCTATACGTGGACGCATTGTAGTTTGGTGTCCATCATAATACCTAAAAACATGGTTGTCTCGACGGGCTCAATCCTAGATTCATTAAGTTGTACATTGGTTGTCATATGTTTAACATTGGGCATTGAAAATTTTAAAAGTTTAGTTTTCTTATTATTAAGTAATAGATTATTTACATTAAAGCTATTAACAACTTTAGAGAGTGCATTGTTTACTTCGTCTAAGTTACTCTGTCGTGGTTTAATATTAAAAATCAAAGAGGTATCATCCGCGAACAATACAATCTCATGATTATTCTTTACGTAATAAGGTAAATCGTTAATATAAATCAAGAATAGAAATGGTCCAAGAATTGAACCCTGCGGGACACCAATTTTCAAAGCAGAACCTGGAGATGTCTTACCATTAACCTCGACCTTCTGGATTCTGTTGCCCAAATAAGAAGTCAGTAGATCGAGAGCTTTATTCTTAATGCCGTAATGATATGGTTTCCTGATAAGAGTATCATGATGAACACAATCATAGGCTTTAGACAAGTCACAAAATATACCTAACGCATCTTGCGACTTCTCCCAAGCTGCAAAAATACTTTTCAATAACTCAACTGCTGCGTCAGTTGTTGAACAACCCCTCGTAAATCCAAACTGTTTCTTGTGAAGAAGATTATGTCTATTGAAATTACTAAGCAACTGATTAAGAATTAGTTTCTCAAACATTTTGCCAAGTGTTGGCAATACAGAAATAGGTCGAAAATTTGAGGGGTCTGATGTATCACCAGATTTAAATAAAGGTGTTATTTTGCTATACTTCATTAAATCAGGAAATGTTCCAGAAGTGACACAACCATTGAACACTGTTGCAAGATGTGGAGCAATTAATGTAATAATAGATGAAACAGTCTTTACTGACAATCCCAACAAATCCTTTGTCTTTTTCATATTAATAGTTTTAAATTGTTTAAGATCATCATCAGTAGTAACAGCAACAAATTCAAAGGCTGCGGTGTACACATTCCGGCACGCAGACTTTAAGCAGCATTTCAGCAGACATGGAAGAAGATTTGAGTGACTCTGTAGTTACAATGGGTATATTAGCAAAAAAATTTTCAAATTCTGTCGTTACTTCCAAGTCTTCTGCAATACTCACATTATTGATATTTAGTAGGTAGTCGCGACTACGTGCTTTGGCCCTACCAGTTTCGCTATTGATCACATTCCAAGTTGCTTTTATGGTATTTTCAGCGCTTTTTATTTTATGTTTCAAATAAATTGATCGCTTACAGGATTCTTTACTTAACATGACAAAGAAATATCAATTATCACGAAGTCAAATTAATGAACATATCTTGGCGATGGATGACTTAGTGCATTTGTGTAAATACAATGAGCAAAGTCTCCTATAACTTACTAATAATAATCAGGTCAGTGAACCTAGCTTGAAACCACAAAGTTGTTCTCAGCCTACCATTTTGAATGATAGTTCTGCATTGTCATCTCAGTCAGCGGTGATGAGTAACAGCTTCATTAATGCTAGCACCTCCTTCTCACATCACAATACAAATACAAACACCAACAATTTAGTAATGTTTAGTGATGAAATAGGTAGAAACATGAGCTAATTGTTGAGACAAAGGACAGGTCAAACAGTAACCAACTTTTGTATGCCTGGAACAAGCTTTTCACATATTTTACAAAACATCTTGAGTAAAACATACTGTCCTAATTCAACAATAATCATATTTATTAAGAGAAGGGGTAATGCAAATCTTAATACTATAAAAAGGTATTTCGAACAATTATTACACTTAAAAGTTAGAAAAATTATTTAACTTGCATTTCCCTACAGTAAGTAGTTGCCACAGGCCGAAAATGACTATAGATATAAATTAAATTGTAAATTACATACATTGACATTATACAATGATTTTATTGACTTTATTGACTCTAATTCTTTCATTAGAAGTTTTTATTTGACATGTGATAGTTGTTATCTATCTTAATATATTCAAAGACAAATAGCATCATCGCTAGCATATTATATTAATAACACAGCCAAAAATTTGGCTAATAAACAACACTGCTTTTATTGAGCAGTCTAACTTGACATTGAATTTAAGCTTGGAATCCGTTCCAAATCCTTTAAATTAAGTTATGAGACAATAGAGTTAATCTCTAGCAATAACATAGACAAGACATTGATCAATTTAAGTATAAGTAAGAAAAACACACTTTCGTCAACCACACATTGTACAAAAAATAATTTTAAAAATTGTATTAACCTGGTGCATCAAAATACACAAGGGTTGATGGGTAAGGAGTTGGAATTGTTCATGAACAGTAACAATATTGACATTTTATGTATTACAGAACATTGGCTAAAAAGCCACCAGTTCATTTTCAATTTCAACAACCACCAGGTTGCAAGCTAATTCAGCAGAGAAAAATTTATTCGAGGAGGCTCGTTAATTATAATAAATAAACTTTTAAAATTTAAAGAAAGGTCTGATATTGTGAGCCTCTCTGTTGAGCGAGTTATAGAGATATCTTGTGTCGAATTTGACCAGTTCTTTGTTATGAATGTATACAAGCCTCCATGTGCACATTTTGAAAGTTTTATAGTAATTATGGAGGATGCCCTAAGCAAAGTTAATAATTGCCATAAAACGGTTGCTAGTTGTGGTGACTTCAACATTAACATTTTAGAGAAATGTTCTTTATCAATTGATTTCTCAAATCTATTTAAATCTTACAATTTAAGTCATACTTTTTTAGAACCAACTAGAGTGACTGCCACAAGTGCTACCTGTATTGATAATATATTTATTAACACTAAGCCTGTACAAAAATCCTTAATTAATACGTTACAGTCTGATGACTGTGGGCAGTTAGTCTGTTGTCCAAGAAAAAGCCCTAAGATTCAGACTAAAATTATTAATTTTATACCTATAAATGAAAACCGACTAGAAGTTTTTAAAAATAATCTATCAAATAAAATGCGTTGGTTATTTTAAGTAGTATCAGTCAATCACAATATTAGAAGTCATCATCATTCAAGAATACTTAATCCTAAAAATATTTGACTTCACAGGTTTGTACACAGCCCATTGCGCCATTTTATGTCAAACCAACAAATCTCCGAATATCTCAAATATTATCACCAAAATTCAACCTTAGTTCAATAATAATTACAAACACAACATAATAACAAACACATATTACCTAACCTAAATCAAATTAAAAAATAAAAACAAATCAAATCCAAAAGGGCATTTACGCAAATATCAGGAAATAATTTAATTCAAAATATTGTTTTATTCAAAGCCGCCCGGGCTTTGAATAAAACAATATTTTGAATTAAATTCTTCTGACCGCTAACAACGTAGAAAAGCTTATAATGGACCTGTCAACTTCAATTCCTTAACAATTGCCTTAGGACGCCCGCCATCGGGAAACGTTTTATCGTAGATCGGACCCGACAGGATTGGTAATAGTGGTCGTTACAGTAAAGTATTTTTTCCTTTTAGCTAATGGTGCAATTTTTATGACAGAATCCCGTATAGAGGTCAAGGTTATTAAAGGGCTTTGTTGTTGTAATATTATCGATATTGATATCTTGTGGGAATATTTTTCTGTGTCTTTCTTTTTCACGAACATATTTAAAACAGGCACGGGTATTATGATAAATAACAGTGGATTGGTCTTATTCTATAAAAAAATACCTGTTACGCGAGTCGTAAAATATAGTTATAGACAACGCGTAGGGGTAGTAAACCTCAGCCTCACTATTTTGAAACGTGTAGGTATAAATCTTTGTTCAAAACCATTATAAATATTCATTTACATTTGACTTCTGATACAATAGCAACTTTCTAGAAACTGCCTAACATCCACAGTTCATTTACTTTCAACCTTCACTACCAAAATTTAACGTTTCTGTTAGACGCAAAATTAATGTTCTCGTCTTAGGTGCAATTACTCTTTCACGTGACATGAGACCTCCTTCCTTGACCTTTGATGACCTTGAACTGGGAAAACGTCAGCTAAACCTTTACAAGACAACAAAAATTCTTATTTAAAGAAAGCGAACATAAATCTCAGAAGAATTAAGCGCTACAAATGTTATCATCGTAAATTTGTTTTAGGATTAAGAGCACTGTAGGCTTGGACATTATTAGCGTCGCTTTCAGGTCCTCCAAATAATACAAGTTTACACTCTTTATGACCTTTCGTAAATCCTTGGTTTGTACAACTCAGGAAAACAATGGAATTCTTCTTTACATTAGCGCCCACTTGAAATGTTTATGCCAACAGGAACTTAGGTGATGTTAAAATAACGGATACGTAAGACATTCAGAGCCACTATTTTAATAAGCATATTGGTCTGTTTAGCTCAAACCTACACGATGTGTCGTAATGGTTTATTCTACTTTGTTCATCTGGTGATTACCTCCATTGCTTTTATTTGATGTTCCACCACCTTGTGATGTGGCAGATAGAATTTCGTGAGAGCTATAAAGAGTCATTATCAGGTTACTCATTATTTGGTTGACTTCGCTTGCAATTCTTTTTTTGTTAATTTAGGCATTATAAGCATGAAATATCAAATCTAGATTTAATTTAAAGCATATTAGTAGTAGAGGGAACAACATAGACTGAATGGATAAGTAGGAATTCCATTTTCTTCAAATGGTGTCCACCGTAATCAATATTCTTATCACCGAAATCAAACATATCAAATGATATATATTCTGAAGACTATTTTATATCCTTGTGTTTTAACTGCTTTAGTACTACTACGTACGTAGAAATACGTATGATACGTACTAGGTAAGAAATATCAGGTTAGGTAATTATACAATAAAACATTTTATTTTATCAAGACTAAAGCCTCAATTATTAACATAATTATAAGATTTTTTACAAGAATCAACTTTGAAAGGAAGCGTTAAATTAGTACATTAACTTTTATTATTGGAGCAAAGGGTTCCCACCAAGAACTTAGGGTCCCACGCCAACCTCACCTGCAAGTGGTGCACCTGCCGATCAACGAACGAGGCTCTGGCAAACAAAATATCCCGATAAGCGGCAATAGGCACCTATTACGTGGGATCAAAACACTGGCGAAAAGTGGGCGTTTAATATGCCTCTGCCTACCCCTTCAGGGAAACAGGCGTGAGTCTATGTATGTATGTTACTTTTATTAAAAGTAGTAAGTAGTTGCTAAAACTGGCAATATAGGAATTTGAACAAATCTGAAGTGTTCGTTGAGATTTAGCTTAATCACAGAGAATAATTTACTAATTATAAAAAAAACACTAAACATTAGTCTTTCAAAAATCAAAACATCAACAATTATCTTGAAGGCACTTATCTTATCTGCCTTTTAGTTGTAACACGATTAACATAATTTTTGGTATTTTAAACACCTAGAATTAAATTCTTATATTAAATCTTTATATTTATTCAAATTTTCAATCCTGCATTTAAAAAATGTTATCTTCCTCGTCACTGCTGTCAATGTTAGAGAATGTAACTTAATTCATTACTATCGGAGCAATATTTTCACGACATATGCGTTCAGAAGCTATCATTTTCGTGCAATTCAATGTCTAATGTTGAGGTATGGCACAGGTGCTGCTTGGTTTCATAGAAGTCATCAGCAAGGTCAACAGAAAAGCTTCTACCAGGTTTAATCAGAATGTTCGATAAAATTTGAGGTTTATTAGATTTGGCTGCACCGATTTCACTCCCTTTTTTAATCTGGCATTATCACAGTATTGTGATTATGCCAGAATGCGTGAAACAACATGAGAGGTGATGAGAAAGTTAAATAAACAATAGTTAAATGTAAATAAATAAGCAGTGTATGATTTCGGTGACTTTAACATTGATTTCGGTGCACTTATTTCCACCGAAAACACCGATATCAATGCCACTGATATCAAAATAATAAGAAAAATCATACATATTTTAAAAAGTAACACGATTTTTTAATATTTATCTCTTTTATTGAAATTGAATAAACATAAGACCTACGTTTAGTATAGTTTAAACATTTTAAGTCAAATAGTTGTAGATAAAATGAATTCACCGAAATCAATTTAAGGGTATATCAAGCCACCGAATACGACTAAGAACCTTAATAAAAGAGTTGCACGGAGACGCACAGACGTGTTATCCTTACCAACGACGCGGCACTACTAATTGTTCGTATTACTCTATCAAATAGTCTCGATATCACTAAAATACAGGATTTATGTACAGATCAGTGCGCGCCACTGATATCAACTCTTAACTTTGGACGCGAAGACAATCAGTTGTAACTTGTCAGTCTGGATTTCTAAACGGCAGACCGACTGAAATCTTTACGGCATACGTGTAATCTAAGCAATGTACAGGTTTCTCATTTTTTTATTACAGCAGCTGCATGACTGAACGTGCGGTAATAAGGTTGCTTAATACCAACATGTCCTAGCTGCCGCTTTAAATATTATATTAGGCTAATAATTCTGATGCATGCGGGAGGACCTCGAGACGTGACTGCGCAACTTTTCGTTCAACATTAGCTCTTCATGAGACGCTCGAAGATTTTTTTTTTTATTATTTCTGAGAGGCCTCCTTTGTTGACAATCGCTGGGTAATTCGATGTTCTTTTTCAAGTTGAAATATTGCAGCAACATAAAGATATTTTAGAGCAGTTTCAGTCGATGGTGTACAATCTTTTCGATTTAATTTGGGTAATAATTCTGTTGATATTCATTTTGAAAACTTTTTCTTGTAACTGTACCGAGAGCTCTATGTTATTTTCTTCGATACAAACATTTAATTACGCTGCGTGCAAAAGACACCTGAACTCGAAAGAACAATAATTGTATTTCTCGATCAAGAAATGTGTTTTCCTGTGTATCACAGTCCAATACGTCGCATCCGAATGATCGTTACGTAACCTGGCCTTTAAAATTGTACAGGCTCTGAATATTTTGGACTCAAATGACGGTGTGTAAGCTGTTCTTGATAAACAAAAGCCATTGGAAGATGCCAGATAATACAGTAAAAAAGCATCAACTTCTGATTTGCGTTTATATCACCTTTAAGCACGGATATTCGTACACGGCTCACGCAAAACAAGAGGAGTTGGTATTAAAATGTAGATATTTATCGAGCCGGAGGCGTGGCAATCCATGTAGAAAATTACTAGTCTCAACATTAACGCAAAGGTTTAAGTTACAACACGCAACGACCGGTGACTGGCGAACAAAAATTGTTTATGTATACAGGATGTGAGTACTAAACGGGGATTATAGTTAATAATAATATTGAATTCATTTAATAGTGCTATACCAAGCAAAGATAAATATAGATTGAAGGTTACAGTAAAATAAAAATTCTGTTATAAGAGTTCATTCAGTACGAGCGGAGATACTAACAATACATTTTGGTATTTTGCTAACGGCATTAACGGTGTTCTAAGCTTTTCTCAATATGTGACAGATAAATTAAAAGTGAGGCTCAAACCCTCGACTCAAACTCAACGCAGTGTTAAGTGGTAGGTAAGTTATCAAAATGCCCCATCATCTTATTATACACATTTATGATAATAATATGTAAATTGGATAATTAGTTAAGGTAACATAGGCAACAAAAACGAGAAGCATCTATTAAAAGCCTTCGTATTTCACACAGCTATCTAAAGCTACTAAAACTGTCTTGCACCTTCCTTCAATATCAACGACCTGTATACACCTCGATCAACCAGTCACCATGTATATTTTATGTCATGTCGGCCCCTTTGTACATAGATCGGATCAAGCGGGCATTTTTATACGAAAATCTTACTATCAGAGGTGCTTTACACGCTCTTGTTGGGTCTAGATTTAGTGAGGTCGGCTATTTATTGTCTATTTTTGTAGTTGTGTCCTTCCAAGAAAGCATCTACTCTTTTAGACACTTTTTTCGAAGGATTTCCTATTGGATAATACGATATAATATGTATTATGCTGTGAAAATAGCCAGTATACATAAGAGAAGTATTTTGTGATTAAAATACATTCATCTTGTCAACCTAGATACGTCCACTGCTGGACATAGGCCTCTCCCAAGGTTCTCCACACAGACCGATCTTGGGCCGCCCGCTTCCAACCGCAATTCCTAATTATATTTGTTCAAAATGCAGTTTCAAACTAATGTCAGTGTCATACTCATGTCACAAATGGTATTCTCCTAAACTAACTGATATTTGAATGTTATGATGACTCGACCTTAAATTAAACAATCTGTCAACGTCGAACTATAGAAGTCAAATTGGACGATAATGACATTAAATTAGCAGAATACCGATTCTGAGTCAATTTAAAATATATTCTCATTTCGTTCAAAATATAAATTCGATATCAGATAAAATAGGAGAATTGGCCTTCAGATCGTCGGTCCATCTTGCGGGAGCCCTACCCCTGCTCGTCCTGTACGTAGTCGCCACTCCAGAACTCTCCTGCCCCAACGGCCATCGGTTCTTCGAGCTAAAGTTACGTGCCCTGCCCATTGACACAATTAATAAATTAATGATTCCTAAATATTTGTTTTCTACCACCGCACTGGAACTTCAGACAATGCTCCAAGATCTGAGCACAGCAGGCCGCAGGGTGGGATTAGCGATAAACCGGTCCAAAAGTAAAGTAATGACTAACAGCACCAAATATAGAGTCGAGGTAGATGGGCAGGAGATACACTATGTCAATGAGTACATCTACTTGGGCCAGCTAGTTTCTTTCGAAAACAGGCTAGAAAGAGAAATCGACCGCCGTATCGAAAATGCTTGGAAAAGCTTCTGGTCCATGAAGACGCTAATGAAGGGGGATCTGCCAATTTCCCTGAAGCGAAAACTCATTGATATGTGTAACCTGCCCATACTAACCTACGGTGCTCAAACCTGGTCGCCTACCGAGTTGCAAAAGTCACGCCTTGCGGTCTGTCAAAGAGCTATGGAGCGCAGCATCCTTGGTATGAGTATCCACTCAAAGATAGGATAAGAAACACTGAGCTGCGCTCCAAAACTAAAGTCAAAGATGTGGGTAAAACGGCTGCTAGCCTAAAATGGAACTGGGCGGGCCACGTCAGCCGTATGCACGAGGGTCGTTGGGCGAAGATCTCGACACTATGGGTGCCAGAAGATGGACAGCGTCGCCGGGGCCGGCCCCGAAAGAGGTGGCGAGATGACTTGGACGCCTACCACAGGAGTTGGTTTGACACTGCAGGTGACAAGAAGACATGGAAAGATTTGGGGGAGGCTTTTGCCCAGCAGTGGGACAGTACAGGCTAGTGAAAAAAAAATATATTTGTCAAGTCTATGTATTCATAATATATGGCCAGTATCGTATTTAGGAAGATTTAGTTCCTCAGCTTTTTTTGAAAGTACTTAAAGTTATTATACTTTTTAATTATCGATTTTTATCTAATTGTTGACTCTGTATCACTCAGTGACAGTTCAGTGTCACACTACATGCTGTATTTATTTCTCTTTCCATACTTATCTTTACAAAAACAATCAATTTATTAATCCTAGGAAATAGGCAGTGCCTTGTCAACTCTCCCTAATCTCGTCATTACTGTGACACTGACAGTCTGCCATCATTCCTTGTAATGCCCCCACTTACTGACGAAACCTCTAAAATGTCCCGGTATTACGATTCGCTCGGCCTCGCCGCAAATAGAAGTTACTTTAAAGTTCATTTAATATTACGACTTGCTCCTATTGTTTGAAAAGAAATGAATTTTTTATCCGGCTGAATTAACGGTAAGGAGATTAGGGTAGGTGACGGTTACAAGACTGAAGCGTGCCTGCTTTGGTCATTCTGCCTCGTTTACTCTCAAGTCATTAGAAAGAGAGCAAAATATTTTGCTCTCTTTTTAATCACCACATGTCGATAAAGATAACGTCTGATGTGTAGTTTTAAACAAATACTTACTGATACTACATGTCTGATATACCTTTTATCGATATTTTTGTAATAGAGTTATAAGCTCACGAATAGTTGAATAGGAAATATTATAGTAGGTAGCTGTTTCGCCGCGGTTACCTGTATAATATTTGTAAGACTGGGACTGTAAAGAACTCAAAAGTATATAAAATTAACTATGATTTCTTTAGAAATCCATTTATTTCTAAACATTTTTTTTCTTAAATTACATAATTATAATGATCACCATATTATCATCTATTTCAAACATAAAGAATCCGCCGTATCTCTTCTACTCATATAAATACCTATCTTCTACAAACAAACAGTACTTACACGCATAAAATAAAGGGCGAGGCAAATTTCAAAGACAATTTCGTGGTAAGAATACAGTAAAAGCCGCAAGTGATCTGATTACAAGTGTACACAAACCTCTGTTTCTGTAACTGAACATACAAAATTGGGGCAAACACTGCTTGGTTAGAGGTAATAACCTATTAGTGTTCTAGGGCCTGTGCCTCCTTACTTATAGACTTTCGGGAAGTATTTAGACGGTAAATATCAACTTCTGAATGCCGCAATGCTGGCTGCAAATAGCTGAATAAGTACTTCAGAGATATAAATAAAGATTCGTCGTTTCGGAAAACTGGAAAGTAGGTAAATGTAAGTATAGGAAATAGTTCTAACGAGATTAGGGAGAGAGTTGACAAGGAACTGCTTATTTTCTAGGATTAATACATTTTGTTTTTGTATAAAACTGTATTTGTATAGTATTTACTAATTTTAATGTAGTTTAATTGTGCTAAATGGGTATATTTTCTCCTTTACTTCAATGATAATTGATTCACTAGTAAACAAAGACCTTCTAAAAATGAAAAACTGGACTGTATAAGAAGACTTCAGCAACTTTACCACCCTTGTTAACCATCAATTAAATATATAATACAGTTATTTACGATTATGATAACTAGCAGCGTATTAAGGCAATAAAAAATGGAAGTTATTGTGACCTTTTAAAAAATACAGCCATTTTCATATATCCAGTTTTACTGTCATCCATCTAATAACGCTCAAGGGATGTGTGAAAGTGATATATGGAGTCTAGGCAACATTTTTACTAATTACTTTATTTACACTTAGCTCCGAATCGAATGCTTGCCTGATTTTGACTTTCTTTTAGAATATTACTACAGTGGTCATGAAGCAAATAATGTACTCTTATATATTTCATATTGTCCCAGATATAAGGTAACTCACTGCATTTATTCCATGACTTTGATGAAAGAAACGACTTTTGATCTAATGATACCTAAAAGATATAATATATTAAATACGACTTGCGATATACATAAACTACATTATCCTAAAAGTATAAGCAAAGACTTAATTAAAACATGCACCATATGATTCCCTAAACACTAAACTGCTGCATACACTTAGTGCATAATATATAGTTAGCGAGTTCACCACTTAAACCAGTACGAATTTGTCTGCTACGTGCCTGTCTGCTCTAAATGGTTACTTCAGACTTTCTTACTATAAATTCTATAACCAACAAACGATGGTCGTTCTGTGAAACTTATTCATTGCTTTTAGACGAGCTAGTGGTCAAGTAATAGTAGATGGTAACTTGAGAATAACACACAAAAATACTAATGTTTTATCATCATCGTTTCAGCGTACACATACACTTCAAGACTGGCCTCCCTCACGGTTTTCCACAGAAGCGTTCCATCTTGAGCCACCCGCATCCAATAACTTCCCGCGAACTCAGATCATCGGAGCACTAGGCCGCAACTCTAGACCCTTCCTGCCCTGACGGCTGTCGGTTTTTTAGTTTTCTAGCTTAGCGCTGCCCACTGTTTATCGTGAAAATCATACTTGCTTACATAATGCTCGGATAACACAGAGACATATATTTTATTCCAAAGTCTTTACATTGTCACGGTAGTGAAAGTTGGGTTTTTCAATGTTTTGTTTGTTTCTCATTAAAATGACATGAAAGTAGAATAAATGCCGTAGAAATGAGAGCACTTAGCAGTATGTGTGGAGTGTCTTTGAACGACAGAGTGAAGAATTGTGTGATAAGAGAGTGTTGTGGGGTAAAAGAAGATGTATTGACAACCATTGAGAAAGGTATGCTAAGATGGTTTGGACACATGGAGAGGATGGATGACGAAAGGCTGACCATGAAGTTATATAAGTCAAGTGTGAATGGGGCAGGAGGAAGGGGAAGACCTAGACGGACGTTCTCTGACCAGATTGGAGACATCCTAAAAAAACCAAACGAAAATGAAAACTTAAAAATCGCACCAAAAATGTTTACTAGGTACTTATTTAGTTTCTTTTTTTATAAAAGAGAACCGCCTTCAAAAAATCGACCCACTGAAAAGTACGAAATCATTTTTACATACTAGCGTATACATAATATATAACTTATACAAAATACTTAGTTTTTGAAGTCGGTGCCAAACCATCAAAAACAAAAAAGAATACTGGCAAACAGAGAAAATAATACGACGAATATATCAAATCAAACACGTACACACGTACAAACACACACACATAATACATACAAACATACTAAGAACCAATATATGTATACGGGTCAAACTGCGAACCTTCTTTTTTTGAAGTCGGTTAAAATACTAAAACTTTCTCCTAAGTGTAACAAATACTTTTTTTCTGAAAAGCGCATGAAAATCGGTTCAGCCAAACTCGAGTTAAGCGTGGGCAAACTTACATATATACGGGTCAAACTCAGAACCTTCTTTTTTGAAGTCGGTTAGGGGCCTAAAACCTTCTCCTAAGTGTAACAAATACTTTTCTGAAAACCGCATCAAAATCGGTTCAGCCAAACGTGAGATAATCTCGGACAAACATACATACATACATACAGGTCAGAGGAAGTCAGTTAAAAAAGAACAGGTTAGAATTACCCTTCACCGAAGAGCATGCATGAGAAATTTGATGGAAGTGAGTGAAGCAAGAGAGATATGTAAGGATCGTTGCAGATGGCATTCCGTAGTCTCTACCTACCCCTCCGGGAAACAGGCGTGAGTCTTTGTATGTATATATGTATGTATGTATGTCTTTACGTATATTTGTATGGATGTTTTATGCCCAACGTATGGGCAATTTTAGCAGGAAGCACGTAATAATGTGCGACAAGAACGCCTATAAATATAAATATTTAGTATAAACCCGTTTTCCTTGTGCTATTCATATCACCCCTGCTTATTAAGTGTGTTAATTCTAGACACTCTCTCCTACTTATAAAAACAATTAGGTCAACTATAAAAATAATTAAGTCAATTTCTATAAGTATATATAAGTAGTATGTAGGTCGAGTTCGCCTAGATTTTGGCCTCATTCTTCCCACCAAGACTGCAGAGATGCAGAGCAGTCTCCGTTTTTGAAAAGAAAGATGCAGGTTTCCTCTCAGTTTTTGAAAAGAAACAGTCGTACTTTACTTTGCAAATCCAGTGTTAAGCCATGGATGTCAAACCAAAAACACTGTGAGGTCATCTCTTAGTCTTCAATTACTTAGTCTGCCTTTTCTCTTATGCAACAGTAAATATTTAAAGTAGAAGGTACATATTCTTCTCGGTTTCACAATGTAAAAGATTGCAAAAATATAACCATCGTAAACAAACCAAGCAACTTCTGCATCGAGTCACAAATTTTTCACATCACAGATCTAAGTATTTGAAAAGTCGAATTGCAATATTTCATGTTCCTGTGTACGCACGTACGTAGTTCTACAAATGTAAAGCAAGGATTTGTCGTTGTTTTGTCCCATACTTAGCCTAATGAACAGGAAACCAGTTCGTTACTAGCAGATAATGAGTTAGCCTTCTAATCTTCGGATAGTCATCGACTATGACACCTACTATGAATCCGAAAAGCTTGGTGTGGCAGGTATACCACGCATATCTACCGATTCTAAGCTCTGCTTCTAATCAGAAACCATGACTCTAACCTGTTCCTCTCTGTTCTAGACATGTATTTTCGGAAGCTATGTTTAAAGTCCCTTATAAAGATACCTATCTATCAAACTTCACATTGGGGGTTATTATTATCCACAAAAGTAGGTGATAGAAAGTCGTTTTGATTGCATCCCATTTTGAGTCTAAACTTGAGCAAGTTTTAATGCTTTCTGTTAAAAGATAAGTCGTTAAAAATAAGTATATCATCTGTAATGTAGTGTTATGTCGTTCTTAGTTTAAAATTAAGCTATACTTAGTCACAAATGCTAACTCAGTCACTGGGTTACTATAATAGTTTTATATGTATAACATAATCACCAGGTAAACAGTGTATAAAACATTTCAATCCTTAAAAACATAATAAAATAAAATAATAATAATTATAATAATATTCTACCACATTCACACAACACCATCTAGTCCAAAACTAAGCAGAGCTTGTACAATGGGTACTAGATAATGGATAAACATACATATATACTTATTTTTTTTGTAAATACATACATAGAACAGTAAATACATACATACATAGAACCACCCAGACCAAGACAAACATCCATGTTCACGCACACAAATGTTTGACTTGAGCGGGAATCGAACCCGCGACCTTCGGCGTAGCAGTCGCTTACGCTCCCGCTCCGCCAACCGGTCGTCTAAAAATAAAACTACTTTAAATTCAGTATATGCTGTTAAATCATACAAATCATTTAGTATACTTTCTACCAAACTTTTATTACGAAGACTACAAAATTTTGGAATTCTAGCAGCAATTCAAAAGAAAATTCTTAAGATACATTCGCGCACTTAGTTATTATAAATAAAACATGGTCATTGTATTTTTTTGCTGGCTTGTTAACATGTACTTTGTGCGAGCTACTTTTTAAACTTATTTAATTACAGCTCAAGTTAGTACTAGCCTGCTGCTTAATATTCATATTGCTTTAAAAAAATATTGAATGTTTCTTAAATAAACTCTCCATTACGAATCAAATATCATTCAAGTTTGATTCTCTAAAGTTATTTCAAAAGTCTTTTTTAAACTTTCGACTGCTCAGTATTTAAATTGCATACGAACAAGTTTTATATTATGCTCTGGAATGATCGCTGTAGTGTGAAGATTTTCTTACAAAAAGAAATTAAAATTTTTTGAAGAAAGGTTAGTAGCCCACGCAAGGGCGACAATTTTTTATCTGAATCTGAATGAGTCCTTTATTAAGAAAGATGCCCAATAGATCACTAAAGTTGTAACTACAGCGTAGCGTGCTCTCCTCAAGCGATAATTATCAATTTTATACGCATTTAACTTCAAAAAGTGAGTGGTGCGCGCCATGGTTTGATGCTTATTTTTAAAGAATACTCCTGCGCTAGGAATAAATCCTGTGTCGCGGGGGATTTTACAAACATACTACCAACGGACACAATGAACTCGAAACAACAATTTATGGATCACACAAAGCGTTGTCTCGTGTGGGAATCGAATCCACAACACTCGGCGCAGTGTCAAGCGGCGAGGCGGCCGCTTAAACCACTACGCCAAACGTGCAGTCATATTCTTAGATTCAAACCCGATGCCCTTTGCATAGCAGTCTGTTGGTATCTGCACTAGGCTATCCTCTATATATTTACATACCATACACATAAAACGCGTCTACCTTTGAGTTGATGTACAAAATAAAGGACAAAAACTAATTTTCTAGATGAGCAAATTACACGTCAATCTAATAGTTTAGTTAACAACTTATTACAACCATAATAACAAAGTACCCATGTCTATTTAGAATACAAATTTAAGTTACATAGAAGTTTGTTTAAAATTATTATTTTGAAATGTAGTTTTAAGGTTAGTTATTGACAGCTTGGTTGGCGTTGCGGTTTAAGCGGGCGCATCGCCGCCTGATGCTACCCCGAGGGCTGTGAGTTCGATCTTCACACGAGACAACATTTTTTTATAATCCATAAATTGTTGTATCCCATCTAGAGGTGCTTTGTGTCAGCTGGTTGTGTGTATGTAGATAAGAAGGCACTGGATTTATTCCTAGAGCAGGAGATGTTTTTTTTTTATAAAAATAAGCTTGCCGAGACTGCTCTATCATCCATCGAGTTGTCTTTTGTAAATGAAAATAAGCTTGCGTAAGACTGGTCTATCATCCAATTAATTAGCTTTTTATTTGTTTTCTCTGGGTCTTAATGTATTTTATCATTGTAGTTGGTGTTAAACTTGTTCATAAAGTTCAGTGGCTGAATTTCACTTATTTTTATTTTCAGAATATTTATTTGGGTACCCTCGAGGAGGCCAATATCCAGCAGTGGACTACAATAGATAAGTGTGATTTCTTTCTTACTTAACACTGATGTCGAAATTTTCAAACCGCCGCACAGTGTCGCGAGTCTTTATCATAAATGCTTTTTTGCAACATTTTTGCAGGTGATTTTTTGGTATGGTAATATTGTCTCGAATACTTTTTTCATCAAATTTAGGTAGTTATCGTTTTCTAGGAATTATATTATAGTAAATGTGGGTTAGTAAACATTGATATTGTTGATGCATTGAAATAATTTGTGTGCGCACAAATAACTTTCTTGCTATCGTTACAAGTGAAATTCAGATTTAATCAGTGTTATATTATTATAGTAGTCTTGAATAGTTACTTATCTGTCTATTTTGCTGTTTTAATAATTCAAGATGTGTGAAGTCTGTAAGTTCTGAGCATTTTTTAAACACACTAAAAATTTTCAATATATTGATACTTTGAATCGATTTTCAAAAAAATCACAACATATCACATCTCAAATTTTTTTATATATGCTAGCTCAATAAGTATACTTTACGCTAGAAAACTCTCAGACTGCTAGAACGTGCTCAAATTGAGATATTTTTGTTTTAGATTTCGACCGAATTAATACAATCTTTGCCCTTACCAATTGGCCAGCTTTCTGAAGAAGGACGACATAAAGATGCCAGAAATTTTAGAGAACACCATACACGCAAAACCTCAAGATCGGATACTAATCAAGGCCTAATTACCATGCTTTTACTTACTTCCGATCCATTAATATCCACGATTAGATTGGGAAATAAACATAAAATAAATATTTAAGATACTGATTTAAGGCAATTTTTGAATTTTTGGATATAGAATAAAAAAATATAAGTTAAAATTCTTTGTTTTGGTCACATTTCTATATATTTCAGGTTAAACATGTAAATTACCCAAAGTTAGATTTATGATAAAATGTTCTATGAAGTCGCGACACCGTGCGCCGCACCCCAACCTTGCCTTACCTAACGATTCTTGTCATCAGACAGCTTTACGTGTCCTTTAAAGCACGCTAGCGCTCTAACATAGATGTCACCCATCCAAGTCGCGGCTTATGCAAACGTTGCTTGATATCGCCGACCTATTACGAAAACCAAACCAAGTCACGCTATGAGGGTTACTATGGGGTGAGAGGTGTGATTTGCTACATTAAACTTAAGACTACCAAGTGCTACAAAGAACTTAAAACTATGTTTCGTAAACATTCCCGTCTAATTTTATGTGACATGTCGAGACATACCAACAATATTGTTACAAAAACACTACATAAACATACTGCATGCCTGTTTGTAAAGTTTATTTAGGGTGTGCAAGAAGATAACGAGAAATACTACCTATCCATTATATGATCCGTAATCCAATAGAAGTTCAGAAATCAAAATCTAATTAAGAAATCATCTTCTTATAAAACGTCTTACCCAACTTGAGATCCACTGAACGCACAAGAACAGCCGAATCCATAAAACAAACTTATCACTCCAACAATAGCCTTGACTAAATATGAACGCAATAATATTATCTCCGTTCTGAAGGGAGAATGTGTCCCTAAAACGAATTAAACAATTAATGGGCCCTTTGTGAAGATTCAAAAGAACCGGCGAGTGCTTGAAGAGTGCTTCCAGTGATTTGTGCGTGAAAAGCTTTAATTTCAGTGTACTTGTGCCTGAGTTTTGAGAGGTTTTAGCTCGAACCAGCTGTAGGTTTATTGGAATTTGGTATTTAATTTACTTTTATAATATGGTGAAACATATCTTCCGATCATCAACTTTCATTAAGCAGAGTGGGTGGGTGGGAGACGTAGGGTAATCGATTTATTAGAATTACTCATGCGAGTCTACATACTAAGGTGATTGGTTATTAGTAAGTAAGTATTTATTTCCAAAAAACAATTTACAATTGGAGTATGGACGTGTATGGTCCCAAACTTGGCTAGACCTGTATCGTGGGCACCATTTAACAGAAATAACTGTGGCAAAGTTTTTGGTGCAAGATAAGAAGAGCTATATATAAACTTAACACATTAAATATAATAAAATTCACTGTAATATAATTATGGGGTTAAATATAATGACCACTACAAAATGCTTTGATACCCTTAGTTCTTTAACCAAAAATATATACTTAACACCAGAAAAATAAAGTCTTAAATTACAATAGAACTAGCTATTTTAGTCACGACTGCACATCAAAATTGTATTCGAACACCAAATGTACTAAATGAACGCTAAAGAAATAGGTTATGTTAGGTTCTCTTGTGAGACTTAATTCAAAAATAGGAGTACTGCGAAGCAGGGCTCTATCCACTTAGTTTATTAAAGTAGGTTGTGTAACCAAATCCAATTTATGTGTTGGTATTTCATACAATTAACAAAAAAGCTTTGGTTATAATTTAACATTAAAATGCTGGTTTAATTTTGGTGATCATTTACTACTTTTGGGTTAACAATGATTTATTTGGATTCATTTTGCTTAAATAGGAAAGACTCACGCCTATTTCCCCGAAGGGGTAGAAAGAGGCATATTAAACGCCCACTTTTCGCCAGTGTTTTGATCCCACGTAATAGGTGGCGAGCCTATTGCCGCTTATGGGGATATTTTGTTTGCCAGAGCCTCGTCCGTTGACCGGCAGGTGCACTACTTGCAGGTGAGGTTAGCTTGGGACGGGACCCTATGCACCCAAATAGGAAAGCGAAATGTTAAAACTTAGGATATAATTTTGCATTAAAATGCGGGTTTCATTTTGGTGATCATTTACTATTTTTGTCTGTTATATTTTACTATATCTGGTGGTAAGTTAAACATAGGCCAATAATTATTGCTTAAATTAAGAGCGCGATGTGGCATAAATCGTTTAAAAATTAACATTGTGTTTGTTACGTCACTTGGGGCAGGCATTGAAAACCAGCAAGTCGTGTCTCGGCTAACGTCACGAACGGTGCAGCGCTGAATGCCTGCCTCATTGTCACATCGGCGGCGAACAGTTGTGTTTTGTTACTCTAGTATGTTTGAATGTGGGTATGGCTACATATAAAATGTATGTGAAACTGTTTACACAGTGTTAACCCGTAATTATGACTAGACATAAAGACATATTTATTTCTGCATTTTGGTTGTTTACAACACTTATACATGTCAAAACCCTATTCTAGATGATGCCGGCTTTTGCTAGCTAAATGACTTCTTGAGAAGAAAGGCCGAAACAAACTCAGAGTCATTTTTTTTTGTCACTTCAATTTCTTTAGTCTTTTCTTGATCTTTTAAAGTCCAGACAAAAAAAGGGTTTAGTATGCAAGTACAATTCAGGAAATCATCTGACGCTTTTGACTGACTCGGCCCACTGATGGCCCGCATTCAACAGCAATCGTACGGCTCAACCTTGATTGAGGGAGCCAGCACGACCTGTATCACTATGCCTCCACGCCATCAGAAGGTGTATGCATAAGCATGTCAGCCTAAGCCATCAGACAGGTTGCCACAACTATTTGTTTATATGTTTAATAATGCCCACATCGTACTCACAACTTTACATGCTAATACATACTAAAATACATGTTGTAAACAATATTTAAAAATAATAAAAATTTAAACAATAAAATGTCATATATTTAAATGTCAGAAAATATTATTGAATGTCAATTTAAGAATGTCTAAAAAATAAAATAATAATAATTATATTACTTAAGTAATTTTAAATGTCAAAAGAAAATAACAATGTCAAATCAAACAATGTCAAAACAAAATAAATAAAATTTCAAATGTCAAATCAAAAATGTCAGAATGTAAAGATATAAGAACTACAAATGTAAATAAAAATATTATGTCACTAATTTTAAAATGTCAAAATTCATAATGTCAATTCATAATTTAATGTCAATTCATAATTTTTAAACTCAATTCCAGGCGTTTTTGTCTGCTAAATAATCTTTAACTGTGTAATAAGCTTTTGAACACAAGCTCTGTTTAATACATACTTTGAATTTATTAATACTTAGTTCCTGAATATTGCCTGGAATTTTGTTGTAAAAACGTGTGCTTTGACACTTGTATGAGTTACTTATTTTTTGTAGTCTAGTTGAAGGTAGAACAAGGTTGTTTTTGTTTCGTGTATTTAATTTACTACTACCTACCTACGTACCTACCTACTTATTATCATTTTTATGTGTACTACTTATTTTTATTTTTTTATATGTAACTATTTGTATGTAATAACTATAACATAAGAATATGTAACATGTATTTGTGTGTTGCACAGGCATTTAAGTAACTATCTGATTCTTTCTCCTAGCGTTATCCCAGTTTCAACCCGGGGTCCGCTTACGAGTCTAGCCGGATTTGACTGAATATCAGCTTTTCAACGGAGCGACTGCCTGTCTGACCTCCGCAACCCAAAGGAATAGCAATATTCCATGGTTAAGACTAGTGTCAGTTTATTCAGAGATATGTACTGACTCCCTATAACGACCGCCAAAGATCTTCATGACAACCGGGACCGACAGCTTAACGTGCTCTCCGATGCACGGGACAAGCGATAATTAGTAATTCAATACGCACATAACTCCGAAAAGTCAGTGGTGCGCGCCTAGGATCGAACCCGATACCCTCTGCATGGCAGTCTGTTGGTATCTTCACTATCGTTGCCTCTAAGTAACTATCTGATTATTGTAAAGAAATATTTTTCCGTATCATCATACGAAATATTTAAAAGTCGCATCATTAGCGTTTTTTTCAGTTTTTTTTATGGTATTAGGCGGCAAACGAGCAGACGTATCGCCTGATGGTAAGCAATTACCGCCGCCCATGCACACAAGCAACACCATAGGTGTCACCAGTGCGTTGCCGCCCCTTGGGGTTGGGAAAAGGGATAGGATGAGGAGTGGGATGAGGGAGAAGGAATAGGGGATAGGGCCTCCGGCACTCTCACTCACCGAACGAAACGCAACAGTTTAGGTACTGTTAGTTTACGTCGATTTTCTGTGAGAGGGTAGTACTACCCTGGTCGAGCTGGCCCATCCATGCTGAAATATCAGCAAGGCTCTACTACCTTGAAAATCTCACAGTTGTCTAACTGTGAGATTTGTAGTGTTGAGAAAGGATAATACTTTATTGTAAATATGGGTGTGCAGAAATACTGGAATTCGTTGTGCGAATGTGGATCTCTATTTAGGAATGTAGGAATTCTGGGTTTACGGTTGTGTTGCGGTATGAGAGGAGCTTTTTGGTATTTTCATATGCATTTAACATGCTACTTTGTGAATATAAAGTTTTCGTAAAACTTTATATTCACAAAGTACTCTGGTAAAGTCAGAAATAGCAGAATAATCACAAGCATTTTTACATCGCAAGTAAGAGTTTCTGTGGTAGCATCAGCACGCGTGAATATTTTTCGCGTTCTGTTCCTATGAGTAAGCTTCATTACTGCAAAGTTTCATCAAAATCTATAGTAGTTATACTGTCTACAATAATAACCATATATATATACATAACATCTTTTTTTTATTTATTTTATAACTTTATATACACGGAGCGTATAAAGGCGGACTTGATGCCGTAGGCATTCTTTCCCAGTTAACCTTAGGGTGGTGCATAGACTATAAAAATTATTTTTAAATAAAAAGAAACCGACTTCAAAAAAACATTAAGGAACTAAAAAACAAAACAAAATTGGTTTTGGAGGAACAATTTTTGGAGTCGGTTCCAAGCCAAGTATTTCTGATCTGACTATAAAACCTCTACACATTTTTATACAACTTTTGTTGTTGATAGAATAGGTAGTTTGTAATTTAGTAACTTTTTGCGTAAGTGCTTGGCACCGACTCCAAAAATTGTTCCTCCAAAACCAATTTTGTTTTGTTTTTTAGTTCTTTAATGTTTTTTTGAAGTCGGTTTCTTTTTATTTAAAAATAATTTTTATTTTTTGCTTTTTAGTGGTATACTAATAAAAAATAGTAATAGGTGGTAGGTAATTAGGTACTTACATAGGATAGTGTAGGTGGTAAATGATGGGGAGGCCTTCTTTACGTGCTTCAATTCTGTAATGCAGACCTGTACCTTTCTAGCAATTTGAAGTATTTTTTTTGTTATCAACTAACTAGCCTAAACACGTTCGTTTCAGTTCCATCATCAGATCCCGGGAATCATCCAATACCAAAGTGTTTGCCAAGATAAAACAAATGAGCCTAAACACGATGAGATTGCGTTATTGTATTACAAAGATCCCATGACCACCTTCCTGCTCTATCAGCAGAGTTTGGTAAACATTCAGCACTAAAGTCCATGTAAAGACGAATCAAACGAGCTCAAACTCAATGGGATTGCGTCATTGTATTACAAAGATCCCATGGCCACCTTCCTGCTCCACCATCAGACTCTGCAAAACATCCAGTACCAAAGTCCATGTAAAGACGAATCAAACAATCATAAACTCGATGAGATTGGGTTATTGTATCACAAAGATCTCATGGTTACCTTCCAACTCTATCATCAGACCATGAAAATCATCCAGCATCAAAGTCTATGTAAAGACGACTCAAACGACACTAAAGTCCATGTAAAGACGAATGAAACGAGCTCAAACTCAATGGGATTGCGTCATTGTATTACAAAGATCCCATGGCCACCTTCCTGCTCCATCATCAGACCCTGCAAAACATCCAGTACCAAAGTACATGTAAATACGAATCAAACAACCCTAAACTCGATGAGATTGGGTTATTGCATCACAAAGATTTCATGGTTACCATCCAACTGTATCATCAGACCATGGAAATCATCCAGCATCAAAGTCTATGTAAATACGACTCAAACGTGCCCAAACTCGACGGCATTGGGTTGTTATCGTCAAATCGCTTCAAGTGTGCTTATAAAATTTGAAGATTTCCTTCGATTTTTCAGGACTCCATGATCATATCCTGACCTGATGATCATGGGACCAACTAGGAGGTATACTCTTTCAATCAAAACAAGAATTTTCGAAATCGGTCCAGGCGTCTTAGAGAAATCGGGGAACATACATAAAAAAAAAAAGATTCCGACGAATTGTTAACCTCCTCCTTTTTTTGAAGTCGGTTAAAAAGTAGGTGTATTCTAGAATTAGGTAGAATTAGGTGAAGAAGGACTTTTGTAGCATAAACCTAGTACTTATATACATAGTTTAAATTACATACATTTGATACTACAAGAATATAAACATAAATATATAAAATATACAATAATTATATCTAAGTAAATTATACATATCTAAAAATAATAATATTAAATATATATTCCTAAACATAAATATCTATATACACCGCTTTTTTTTTAATTAGTACAAAAAATTTAACAGGGCAAAGTATCTTTAACTGATCATATTTATGTAGTTGAAAAATAAAAACACTAAGTCCCAAAACTGTCTCAAAACTGTCCACAAAAATACGTGATAATTGGTAAATGCAATACTAATACTATGACCGACCCGTGTACTATCATAGTAAAATTAACCATTGATAAATTATACATAATTACGGGAGTATGTAGCTATGCTTCGTGCGTACTTTTTGAGTGGAAAAATCGCGAATGCAGCTGTGTACCCATGGATATCGTATTGTGAGTGTACAAAAGTGACCGGGTCAGTGTCAAACAATTAAAACAGTGCATATTGGATGCTTTTGACAACGGTGGTGGACATTTTGAAGGACAATGGAAATACTTGTAAGTTTAGTAAATAATACGTACTTAAGTAAATAATAATTTGATGCGTGCGGCTCAAAATCGGTCTGTGTTCTCCACACACCTTGAGGAAGGCCTATGTCCAACAGTGGTCGTCTCTAGGCTAACATGATAATGATAAAATAATTTGTAAATAGCAGATGATTCTAACTTCATAAATACGCCAAAATTACTATTTTCTTTTAGTCCAGAACACCTTCTTTTATTTTGATATTTGTTTGCTTTCTAATTACATACCTCCGTATTTAATTACTTGTTAAACGATAAATTTAGCCGGTCCTAAGCCCGAATGAAGTATGAAGGAGAGGGTAGAATTAACAAAATTAAAAAATGACTACCCACATTTATTACTTTTCCTTCATTTTATTTTCTATGGCTACCTACTCGTACATCATAAGTGCGACAGAGAGAATGCGAATGAGCAGGATGGAATATTATCAATGAATTAGTGAATGGATTGTAAAATATGACTATGATTTAAGTGAGATTTTCTACAATAAACGAATGATAATAACTTTGCTCTTTATTGATATTATACAATTCTTACGCCACATATATGATAATAATATCTTCGCTAATCTGTTCTTAAAGTTTTTGTACTAATTAAAAAATAGTGGTGTATATATAAATATAAAAATATATAAAATCTAAATAATTTTATATATTATTCAGATTCTTCTGCCAACTTATCCGATAACAGCTGCTTTAAAGCTATCCATTGTAGTAGACATTCTGATTTCCAGAGGGAGAGCACTCCAAAGAAGGATTGCCTGAATGGGAAAGGACGAGTGAATTAAAGCGGAAGAATGTGAAGGACAAAGTAGGAGAAGATTATGGAAAGAACGAAGGTTTCGATCGTGGTTGGAACACAAGTATTGAAAATAAGAACTAAGGTATTCTGGAAAATTAGGAGACATAAGAATAGAATAAAGATTAGTGAGGGCACGCATACTGCGTCTTTGACGAACAGGAAGCCACTTCAACTGAGAACGATAAGTAGATACATGATCATACTTACGAAGATTAAAAATAAATCGAACGCAGTTATTAAGAAGACGATCCAGTTTGTTGAGAAGTTCTGCATTCAGGTCATAGTAGCATACATCACCATAGTTGATCAACGGGAAAACCAAGGTTTGCTCAAGCATAGTCTTGGTCTTGAGTGGAAGGAAGTTCCTTAAGCGATTTAGAACACGTAGGGTACCGGTAATTTTCTGGCTGACTTGAGTTACTTGGTTTCGCCAACTCAAAGTGCAATCCATGTGCAAGCCAAGGTTTTTGACCACTGGACAGAAATCTATAGCGGTCTTATCGTAGATTAGCATAGGCAGAGTTGTTAGGTCTAATCTTGTGATTGACCATTGGCTACCAATGATTATGGCTTGACATTTGTTGGGGTTTACAGACAAGCCAAACTTGTCTGACCAAGTTTTTATTGCAAGTAAATCCCTGTTAACCTTGTGGATTGCTACCGAAACATCCTCAACAGTTGCTTAGGAGTAAATCTGCAAGTCATCGGCATACAAAATAAATGATAGTCACACTGAAGATTTTGTGTTAAGAGATTAATAAACGTAGAAAATAACAAAGGAGAAACTAATACACCTTGAGGAACACCAGTTGTTGTAACACCAATTCGATGATGACTTATCGTGGCGAACAGACTGCCGGAGACCTTAACATGGGAGAGGAGGGAAATTAGGATGACGTGACTGACGGTAATTAAAGGCATTAGAAAAATCAACCAGTCAGCACTATGACCTTGGTGTTTTCCACGCCCTCCCTAATATCGCCAGTCACTTTAAGGAGTGTGGTAGTAGTGCTATATCCAGGCCTGAAACCAGACTGAAAAGGACTCAATAAGTTGTTGATGTATACAAACCTGGACAGTTGCTGTTGCACACAGGACTGGAGAACTTTGGATAAGAGAGGAAGAATGGATATGGGACGAAAATGCGACGGGAGAGAAGGATTTAGGATTTTGGCAAAAGAATACGTTATTCCCTTGCCAAAGGATGGCAAAGTGCCAGAAACAAGGGAACAATTTATGATATGAGTGATGGCTGGGAAAGTTTGATCCAGGATAGTAGTAATCATTCGTCGACTGATGTTTTTACTACCAATAGCACTGGATTTGATGGAAAGGATGTTCTTTTGATCTCATTTGATGCAAGTGGAGAAAAGTGGAAGGATTTGATATCAGGTTGGGTTAAACCAGCTAAATAGTTCACCGTGAGGCACTTAGTTTGGTGATCCAGTGACGTGGTAGTTGTGAAATGTTTATTGATATCATCCAAACTAAGTGCCCCAAGGCAGTAAGCACGACGCTGTTTGCCGATGCCCAAGGTTCCGAGGAACTTCCAGATATCGGCAGGGGATGAGGATGAAAAGTTATGAAGTATGTGTTGGCGTTTTATATTGCGTACTATCTGATTACACCGATTTCTTGCAGACTTAAAAAGACTCCAGTTCTCGTCACAACGGTCCTTTTTATAATTACGAAAAGCCCGGTCCCTACTTCGCATCACTACGCTTCGAAACTACAGCTTAGAGACGACCACTGCTGGACATAGCTAAACCAACCTACCCCCCTCCAATAGACCTTCCACATAGACCGATCTTAAGCATCTAATCGCTTTCCGCGATTTTAACCAGATCGAACGTATTTATTTTATTTATTTATTTATAGACTCACGTCTGTATCCCCTTAGTGGTAGGCAGAGGTGTAATATTACACCCACATTTCGCCATGAATTTTCAGGTCCCACGTATTTACTGCTAAATAAATCCTTATTCATATTATTTATACGAAATTGTGCTTGTATATCCTATATTTACGTCAAATTGGCTGAATCTAATCGGATAAATGTTACCATAGTAGATAAGACTTTGAAGGCGAACGTGAGTCTCCTTTTGTTGTAAAATAAAACTTAATGGGGATGAAATTTCCTATTGAGTTTTTAGGTTAGGGAACAAATATAAGAATAAGTCTTTTTATACCGTCGTGGCTAAAATCTAGTAACAAATATATTTAACTGCGAAAATTGCTTGTTTAAAGTTAGAAGACAAAACAGGATTTAAAAGTATGACCAAAACAATTAATAACTTTGGTCGAACACAGACCTCTAAAAAACAAAACCTCATTAATTGCTTATCCGATAAAAGAGAAATATCCAGCAATGTCGTCTATGATAGAGCCGATATTAATAGTCGATATATTAGTGATAATAATTAATGTGTCACGTCAATAATGCTTCCATTAAATATACAGTAGGATATTTGTGACGTTAGCTACTAATAAGAATCGGCTTTCATTAAGAATGCACAGTTGAATAAAGGCTTAAGTTGCTTCATTCGTAAATAGTATTATGATGGTTATTGAAGATTCGATCACCAGCTAGACAAATCGTGGTTTATATTATCATACAGCATTGGGCAGTAAACTGATAGGCGTTTTCTTATTTGAGTAACAAAAGCGTTCTGATTCAATAAAAGCATTTGGCCTACTATGCCACGCTGTCCGTATGGGTTAGTATACGTTTGAGCTTTTCGTCTTTTCGTTGAGATACTAGTTCAAATTGATCTTTTTTTTTTAAAGGCAACTCCCGCATTGGCACTAAATCCTGTGTCGGGGGGGACTTTATAAACATACATCTAACGAGGACAATTAACACACAGACTCGAAACAACAATTTATGGATCACACAAAGAAAGTGTTGTCTCGTGTGGGAATCGAACCCACAATACTCGGCGCAGTGTCAAGCGACGAGACGGCCGCTTAAACCACTACGCTAAACATGCAGTAAAAAAAATATTATCAGTCTGTAAAATATTAAGATGGAACTTAGAGAAAGCTTAATACATAGATACATAGTCTCACGCCTATATCCCCGAAGAGGTAGGCAGAGGTGTATTACTACACCCACTTTTCGCCAGATATATTTTAGTCCCGTGTAATAGAGGGCGAGCCTATTGCCGTACCGGGCACATTACCAGACTCCGTGCTGCTGAGAAAATCCTAACGGAAAAACCCAATAACACTTTGCCCGACCGATCGAACCCGAGACCTCTCAATCCCACGCGCACATTTATGCCGCGAGACTAACGAGGCAGTCAAAAAGCTTAATATATGGCATTCCTTAAAAAGTACATTCACTAAATGTACCTGGTATTAAATATACCTATTACACCTCTAATATTCCCTCAATTTCATTTCTCTCAATCCAAAAGAATACCTATAAACTTCTCTGTGTAGGTATAAATACGATACGTAAGCTCCAAATATAATAGTGAATTAATTGGCACGTATAGGCGACCATCTCTTGTGAGCCGAATCTAGAATGGACAGCGAGCCGCTTGGTCTAGTTGCGATGTGCCAAATAGTTTCATTAGCATGCACGTCATCAGAAAAAGGCCACAGACGTTTGCAAACAACTTTCAGAATTACAGTTTTACAAAAACACAGCTCGCACTAATATGGTACTATAGATAGTCAATGTGATTTCTTGTCACAACGCAGTCTTAATTTCTTTCTGCCGAATACTATGTGTTTGATCTTCATAATTGGAATCCAAATAGAATGTTTTTGACTCTGGTTATTACTATTGTTGCCACTAGTTGACATAATATTAGTAAAATAATAAAATGTATGTTTTCTTAGTTCATTTTGGCTTTGCTTAAAATAAACTGAGTGTAAATTGTGTGTATTAAATATGTGTGTTAATTATCGCTCGCTTAATAATGTGCCCGGTAGATGGCAATAGGCTCGCCCCCTATTACATTGGGACCGAAACATAACTGGCGAAAAGTGTTGATGTTATGCTTAAAACAGAAGCAATCAGAAAATACTGACACGCATCACAAACATTATCACTGAGTATTTTATGAGACACTACTTGACACATATAATTGAATGTACACGAGAATATGTGTTCCTTGTTAAGTCAAACCTATTGCCTACAAAAATCTCAATAATTTTGTCCAATGAGGGCACTGAGTACTTAAACTTACAGTGCAATTTTATTTACTCCTAAAAAATGCAATTCACGGTAACAAAGACGACAGTCGTACTCAAACAATTCTCTTCTACAATTGCAGAATACAATAAACAAGAAGTCAAAGTACATTAAAAAGTTGCTTTGAAACAGAACATTGTAAAGTTCGAGTTTTAGTTGAGTTTCAATGAGAATTTCATCCGAAGGGATTTGCAGTTTTAGCTGTGGTTAAAACTTTATTACCTGCGATCGAGATTGGCTTTCAGATGTCCAAGGAGTTGTGGCGAAGCGAATATAGTTCCGTGTTAGGATATTATTTTATAATGATGACGTTGATGAAATGATGGTATGGTAATTTGATGTAGCAAGTAATTTTTTATAGATATTTTCCTTTTCATGTGCGTGTGTATCCAACTCTGTTATCGTCGTTTATAGGCTGAAGGCAGTAAACACGGGCTTTACAGATTGAAATGTGTGTGTACAATGCGTAGATAATGAATTCCTATAATGATAAATAAAGAGTTTATGGTATAAAGATATGATACAAATTACTATCAAAATCCAGTTTCCTTATATGTGTCGAAGATGCGTTTATACCCTTAGATTTAGGTTAGATATAAAGTGAAATAAAAAATATTCCTAAATATGTTAGAATTTACATCGTACTATAACATACGTGACAAAATACTCAAATAAAAATGTTGTCTGTACGTGAGCCTGGGTCTGAAGTACATCAAAGTCAAAATCCTTGTACCACCCTTTATCAACGAAAAGTCTTATAATCTCCGCTTACAATCTAAGGTAATATCACCGCAATATCTGAGCTCGCACCTTAAGCCACCGTCTAAGTGCGGTTTCAGATGAGCGTTTTCTACGCGCGTATAAGCTCGTTTTTGGAAGCGCGTGTAGGCGCGTATACGCGCGCCTTTTGGCACACGCGCAACTCGTACGAGCGTTGACGCGTTTCTAAGCTCGTATAACCACGAGCCGTCAAAATCCATGTTGACACTGACAAGACGTCACTACCGTTTCGAGCGAACACGCCCGTTTACGTGAGTCTGGTTTTTTGAAGCGCGTATTGTAGCGCGCGTGTAAGCGCGTATGCTAAAACGACCGTATACGCGCAGAAAAATACGTTAATCTGAAACCGCCCTAAGACGACACAGTATACGCCGTCTGCAGGCTGTACCATGTATTCAAATGATTGTGGCTATATCGTAATGCTCGCCAGAGCTTAGGGAATCTAGTTCACTCCAATATATCTTAGTATTATTGATACTAGTCCATTGTGTCTTAAGTGGGCTGGGCTGCAGGGAAATTGATTTAAGGATTGGGTTGAGCTTACTGGTTTGTAATATTCGATGTTAGTTTTGCGGTATAATATTATGACTATGTATGTTAAACGTTCTTCTTTACTGACAATTCATTTGGTTTCAAGTTTAAATATATTCTTTTGAGTCTGTTATGATATATTTTTTTGAAACGTCCCTATTTTTTTTCTCTCCTTGAAGATTCTATTGCCATTCGATCCGTACTATCAGCTACCCCATGGGTCAATTTGGCGGTGGATGCAAGATGTGTGGCTCTGACTGACTCCATTCAATGTTCTTAGCCCAGGCGCGCATTGGCGGCCAGTTCGCAGCGGCCAGGTCGCGGCGGCCAGTGAAATACATACGCAGCGGCTGCTGGCTGTTTGTGGCCATGTGCGCGCACTGATACATATTTCCTTACAATGCATGTATTTCGCTGGCCGCCGCGACCTGGCCGCTGCGATCTGGCCGCCATTGCGCGCCTGGGCTTAGCCTACTCAAAAACTATTATGAAAACAATCATGCGATCAATCTAATCAATGCGATACCGGCATTGTTCCAGAACAAAAGTTGCTCATAATAACAAGAAAAATCACCCTTTAAGAGATTTTCACTATTCTAAAAATAATCAGAATAGTTTGTTATGATTCTGGTTCGATTGTTTAGAGCCTTTCGTTTGTTATGATTCTGGTTCGATTGTTTAGATTTAAACTCGTCCTGGAAAACCCTGTAGATATGTATATACGTATATATTATTATAACTTTGTACACAAATTGACACCTACGGGTTTCTGAATCTGAAGCAGACGTGTTATCACGCCTACGCGCTGTCTACTACATTTTACGCCACGCGTAATTAGGCATCATATTATATCATTATGCTACACAGTTCACTACACAGCTTAGATGAATTGACAATCTTCTATATACATATATAGGTAATCCCAAGACCCATCACTAAGCCGAAGTCCACTCGTTTTGGACATCATGCCAAGTCATATTAAGCCAAAATAATACCTGGGAAACAAAATTTTTTAAAACCCCCATTCAAAGTGCGCGCGTGCAATTCTCAAAATACCTACTATCTACAGGACTATTATAGAACAAATTGGCGGGATAAATTCATTGATTTTGTACCTAATTAGAAAATCTCCAGAACCAGTAGTTTCCCAGGTATGGTGCCGAAGTAAAAAATGTTCGTAATGATTGGTACAATATGAGATTTTAGTTTTCATTAAGGATATTTTTACACCATGTATAAAATTCTTGCGTTGAACTGACTAACAGAGAAGGCACAGCCAAAAGTAATGGGCACAAGAAACTAAAAACGGCATGTAGGTATGTTCCTTGGGGACCGGAGGGGTTACGGGATCGGGTAGAAATTGTTAATTTCTAAATAAAAAATATGTTACTTAGACGATAAAACTGTGCCAGTGTTTGGGCTTGTGCGGTTTAGCATGCATTAAAGAATAAACGGTAGTAGAGCCTTGCTGATTTCAGCATGAATGGGCCGGCTCGACCGGGGAAGTACTGGGTAGTTCTTCTCACAGAAAATCGACGTAAAGTAACAGTACCTAAACTGTTTCGTTTAGTTCGGTGAGTGAGAGTGCCGGAGGCTCTATCCCCTATTCCTTCTCCCTCATTCCACTCCTTATCCTATCCCTTTTCCCAACCCCAAGGGGCGGCAACGCACTTGTGACTCCTGTGGTGTTGCTTGTGTCCATGGGCGGCGGTAATTGCTTACCATCAGGCGATCCGGCTGCTCGTTTGCCGCCTATTACTATAAAAAAAGAATGTTATGGAAAATTCCCCAATATTCAGATTTCTGCAAGATTTTTTATAACCTACACTACTTTGCGCATGATTAGATGTGTATAATATAATTGTATTAAAGCTGTAATGTAACAGCGTTGCGTACAGTTCAAGGAAAAACAGCACCGAGATCGACTTAGAGTAACAGATTTATTATATCCTTCTCTTTCCCTCGTTCTGGTAAGATTCCATTTGGATTTATTTTCTTGTTATGATTTACCTACCCTTTTATCAAATTATACCCTATTATGAAATAAATTTCACGTAATTAACTGTTACGTACTATTTCATCTGCAGGCACATTGAAGACCTACTGGTAAAAAATTCACAAAAGTATAAAAGCACTTTGCGCTTTACTACTGTTTGTAAATAAAAGAAAAAGTTATGCCCTAAAAAAGGCCTTCCAAATTCTTAGTAGCTTCGTACCTACAGTTTTATTGAGCTCTCGACAGGCGGATTGCACCTCTCTCTTTGCATTTGAACGACAAAGACGGATCGGCTGCCAAGCAGTGAAACTCTAATCACCTCCCGAAGGAAAACATTAAGATAAGATTCCACAGCATGACCTACAAAGAATTTAAGGGGAAAATGTAGGAGAATTTTTTCCTTCGTTTCACCCTACTTTCGTTACTGAGTCAGCTTAATTACTGAACGATTGGTCAACATCTCTGCGTTGTGTGGATGAAGATTATGAATATATGTGCATATATGTATAGATATGTGTGAGGTCAAGAATGTATTTATGGAAAAGCTTCTTTCTGAATCTGCTTGAATCATCATAGGGTTTGCCATTGTAGCAAAAAATTACCTCAAAAAGAAATTAACAACAAACTAAATTAAATTGATGATAAGCAGAGAACATAATCATTTGGTAGCCAAAGACATAGTCTTGTCTGTGTTACGAGTGATTTCATTATCAAAGAACTTACATACAGCAATATTTACTAAATCATGAAAAACTATGCTAGTCAAGTATTTTGTTTCGTATTTGGATTGAACTCATAGCTGTCGGTACACTACTGCTATGTTAAGATAACCTATACATCTTAGCGCAATAAAACATCTTAAAAACGGTTTCTTATCATAAAAAAGGGTTTTTGTTCGACAAAACTGTCATGATCCAGAGATATGCTTCAATTTCAGTCCCGCTGCATATATCAAAGAAGTGATATAAATCAAATGAAAAGTAAACATAATAGCCATACTAAATCACAAATACAACACAAAAATGAAAATACCAATACCGGGCATGATACACGAAATTAGAAACAGCCCCAAATATTTGGTACTGCAGTACACTATAACGATAAATAACTCGGCAATATAAATAGGGACAAAACAACTTACCAGTACAATAGAACGTATTTGCAAAGTAAATCATAAGTCAAGCAATGCATGAAAGCTTTGCTTGAGAGCAAAGAGTAGGTAACGCTCACATAGGTCACTCCTTAGAATTGTCTTCGAGAGAAATCTCTCTCGAAAACTAAATTGATGAAGTGCTGATACCAACTCTTAACAGGTTTTGTATAATATGTGAATCTTGGAAGTGCCTCTTGACACTATTATTTGTAAAGCAAACTGTAGTGTAAAGGTTCTTATAGCATATGACTGAACTTGTGTCACATCTTAACATCCAAATGGTAGTATAGCAAGCAATTTGGAAGCATTTTCTTTTATAGACTATTTGGCCTTCTGCCGCCATTGTCACGGGGTTTGGAAACAATTATACCACTATACAGAAATATAGAGTCATGACCATCTGTTAAATACGATACTCGTATTAAGTCAACTATTTTATTTCATCTTGCTTTTTCGCCAGTAGATCGACATTTAATTAAAACTTGCTCCTAATGTACTTTTATCTGATATGTTTTTTAGTAACAGCACGTTTGCATTGAGTTTTAGTAATTTGATATGTTTTGTTTACTGTACCAAACCACCTGAAACAGCTCATAAACTTCCATCCACGTTAGGCATTCAACTACCCACATCAGTTCTGCGACTCTATGCCCCGGCGACGGCAAGACGAGAATTGGGTCAAGCGTTCCAGAAATTAACAATTTACTTATATCCCTTACTGCGTACCTAACGTACGTTTAACAAGAGCTTTAGTTTCGTTTTAGTGTTAAGATATACGGAGAAGCATCTTGAGATTAAATAAGATGTGATGGAGATACATTTAGGAATAGTTTGTTTTAATTAAACGTGATTGTTGAATGATAGTATGTGATATCTTAGTGAGTAAAAGGTTGATTCAGTAGGTCTGGTAGGTAGGTAGGTGAAATGAGAATTGTAAAGGAGTAAGAGAAGTGATATTCCTTTAACTATAGGAAGGTCTCTTTGATGAAATAGATCGTCTCTGGAGCGGACAGCGATCCAGCGGATATTGTCGAGATTTTGTATATAATCGCGTGTGAAATTTCTAATGGCACAATTCAGTTCTGCCATAGTAACGTCGGTATCTAACAGACGTCAGTAGTATCTGCGTTGCGTTCCTAATTCTAAGTTTACCACCTATAAATGTACATTATGGAATGCAATAAATTGAATTGAATCGACACCATTTTACGCCTGAAAACACAATCTAGTACTATAAGTTGATAATCACACGTATGCTAAAAAATATACTAAACATGACAATCCCGAGCTCGTGTAAATATAGTCGCCGTATTAACAGTATCTAGTCGATACATCCACAGAATAGGAAATAGAGTTTAAAAAACACCTAGAAAGAACCCGGCTTTGTTTGCACGACACCGGAATAAATAAAATTGTATCTTTACAGTTCTATACACTGGTAACTTTGTGCTGCTACTGAGAATTCGGAAAAACTCAATAACGCTTTTGCCAGACCCGGGACTCGAACCCGGGACGTCCCGATCAGCACACGCATACGCTATGCACTAGACTGCTGAGGTAGTCTATACAACTGAAAAGTTGAAATCGAGTCATACATACAACTTTATTTAATACCAGGACCATGAATGTATCTAGTTAATTGTTCGAGGGTACAGTCATTAACATAAATGTGAACAATTTTGCTTAGTGTTTTTAATTACCCACTTAAGTTGGACACCCCTAAAAGACGAACTAATAGTTTTAAGTATATTCTATTTAGTTACTAGCCAACGCGAATGTAATTGTGGAACGTATGCTTGAAAATGAGAAACTGAATGTCAGTGTAGCGAATATTTTAAAGTAAATAATATAATTATAATAAATTTCTTATCAAGGAGGACTTAACACATCCTTTTTATTTATTTTTTAGGCTTACGCCTGTATCCCCGAAGGGGTAGGCAGAGGTGTAATTTTACACCCACATTTCACCATGATTTTTTAGGTACCTGGGACCTAAAAAATCATGGGAAGCGAGCCTATTGCCGATACTGGGCACATTGTCAGACTCCGTACTTTGCAGAACCCGAGACCTCCGATCAACATTCGCATACGCTATCAACTGGACCATGGATATTCAATCCATTAAAACCAAGAACTTCTATTCCAGGTTTCACATTACAGAAAGTGATCCCGTCTTTATCAGCATCGTCAGCCTTTTCTATAATAGATATGTTACACTGCTGGGCACAGGCACTTCTCGTAATGCGAGGACTTAGGTCATAGTCAACCACACTGTCCAAATGCGAGTTGGACGACTACACATGTCTTTCGAAAAAAACATGGAGAACTCTGTTTAACAAAACAATATCCTGAGTGAGGATCGAACCTACAACACTAGGCAAAACGCCAAGTAACGAAGCAGTCGCATAAAATACTACGCATCATTTTTATAATCTCTTGTAGACTATTCAGAAAGAAGTCTTATTGGCTTCTATAAATGAATAAAATTAAACCAATATTTTGAAGGGACCTATTTTCCTTATATTGTACTATGATAAAAGTCCTCTTAGACCCGTCCAATTCAATAATGACGTAGTACTCTCATTTCAAGTGTTTTGAATGCGAACAATAAAGATCCATAAAAACGAATATCTCAAATATCCTATTACTTATACCAATATTCAATACCGTCAAATACAAAAAGCGACCAATACGAATAATATTTAATCGTCTGATTTCCAATTCACATTTAACTTAAAGATAATGCGATTATCATAAATTTCTCTCGAGTTTCCTTCAATACTGGATCAGTCTTTAAAAGGTACGTTAACAATAGGAAATTAATTCCACTCGGCCCCTAAGTAAAGAAAGATAATTACTCTCTCATATCTTCGTGTATAAAAGGTTTTTGTGGAAAGATATGAATAAAATGTGCTTACCTAGTTATTTTACCAAGGTTTTCCTTGATTAATTGTATCTATGACGGATCTGGGGTTTCGGTTCGTTAGTTTTTTATGTATGTTTGGATAATGTAGTGATTCTGTCTTTGTGTTGCTCTCATGGTATTTTTGATCAATCTAGGAAGAGATGGAACGACATAAGAATTTATTTTTGTACTTATAATTTACACCTAAGGCACCGATAGCCTAGTGGAGATACCAACGGACTTCCATGCAGAGGCTCGAATCCATGGCGCGCACTAATGACTTTTCGGAGTTATGTGCGTAATGAATTGTTAATTATCGCTTGTCCCGTGCCTAGGAAAGCACGCTAAGCCGTCGGTCCCGGCTGTCATAAAGATCTTTGACAGTAGTTATAATGCGTCAGTACCTCTAAATAAACTGACACTTATCTTAACCATGGAATATCGCTATAACTTCGGGTTGCGAAGGTCAGACAGGCAGTCCCACTGTGGGAAAGGTAATATTCAGCCAAATCCGGTTAGACTAGTACGCGAACGCCAGGTTGAAACTGGGATTACGCTAGGAGGAAGATGACTTTTAATTTAGACCTCAAGTTGAGTCAACTAAGATGCGACTCACATACGTCCGAGTATATGAATAATTTAATTTGTTAAAATAACACATTTTGGTTTTGAGACTTCAACACGAGAATGTCTAAGAGATAAAATAAGGCTAAGTGCTACAGCCAGTACACCTGGAGCTGTAGGGCATTTTAAATTATTGGTATTAGGTTATCACGTTTAAAATCACATAACAATGACGCGAAGCTCTCAGTACCGGCTGTGAACAATATTCGATGGGTCCTAATAGTCTCAATTACTAGACATATAAAACATTCTGTTTGACAAATTTTGTATTGATCCTATGTCAAATATGTGTTTCTACTAGCCAAATCCATTGATAGATAATATATTGAAACCGACCGTTAGTCATACTTATGGCAGTTGATTTATGAAGCCAGTGTCCTCTTGTATTACTCACAAAATATTCGGAATAAGTTCACCATAGAATTGCTTATTTGAGATCCTATACCGGTCGATACCCTTTACCCCAGCACAACAGGTTGTGCGGGCGCTGCTGCTGCTTCAGCAGAGACCCTTAAACGGTGCAAATACGTAAATCTAGTAGGAGATTATATATTTGAGCTGTTTGGGGTCGAAACCGTGGTCGGGCCATGGGGTCTAAGTGCGAACCGATAGCCATTAGGGCACGACGATTCTGACGGAGCAGGGTTTGCTAGGATCATGAGCACCGGTTGGATACAGGTGGCTCAAAATAAGGCCCGTGTGGAAAACCTTGGGTGAGAATAATATTCCGCAGTAGATGTCTTTTGATGTATCTGATTATGTTCATCAGTAGTGATCATCCTAACTGGTAGTGTTACTGAATATACGCACTCATGCCACTGATGAGGTAAAAAATACTAGTAGTACTTGACTTTACCTTGAATAAAACAGTGAAACCTTATTTTTATATAATTATGTGTAAGTGATTGAAGTGTTGCCATGTAATGCCATGACCGCGTGTATTTCAGTAGATCGCCCATTTTTTGTTTCGATAGCCGCATTATAACTTACCATTGAATTCGACTCTATACCTTCTTGTTTAGTGACATCGACGTCGTAGTAGGGCCGAAACATACGAGCATAGCCACGAGCAGTAGCTAGTATTTTTCAAAGCTCATGTATTACGCAATACATTGTCCATTAGTAATATTGGATATAATTTATTAACACCTGTTAGTGATTCTCTCTGTCAGATATGGAATACAGCATTTATCGAGTACATGAAACATTGGAACATTATTGGTTTGTTTGGTAAAAAGTTGGGTTGTTTTTGAAACTGGGAGTAATTTTAGAAGATAAAACAAATTTTACTGTTATTTTTCTCTTTTCTCACAAGTACGTATATGAACTTCGTTTAGATTTATTTTGTCTGTGATAGAAATTCTGTGCCTTTCCTATTTCCTGATATACGATTGCACAATTCCAAGGTATGTGCAATGCTTAAATAACTATGTTAGCAAAATAACAAATACATACATACATACATATACTCACGCCTTTTTGCCGTCGGGGTAGGCAGAGACAACGGAACGCCACTTGCTTCTATCCTAACAAACCTCAACGCTTTCTCTACATTCATTACTCTTTTCATACATGCATGTCGGTTCCGGGTGCTTCGGACCTTGCCGTTTTGCAGAACGTCACCAATTAAACAACAAATAGTCCATGCTATATTCATATTATACAAATTACTTAAGTGTTGCCATACAAACTTTTGAAAATGGGCGCACAAATACATTTCTTTCGCAGCATACATGTTTATTCCCTTGCTCAAAGAAAGATAGCCGGAAAAATTCAGAAAAGGCTATCACGGTCCGATTCTTCGCTCACACACATCTTATCAAGCTCAAACACAATAGATAATGGACCTTAAATCTGGAATATTAGAGTTCACCGTAAGTGTAACGATATTTTGGTATATCCATGTAACTGTGTACTCATAAAAATAGCGTCCCGTTTACGAGCGGCCGATGATAGCCGAAGATGCCCGAGCATATCCGAACGACTATAAAGTCAACAGCCTCCATTTTTCGCTGACTTTAGGTACGAGCGAAAACTTTTTCAGTAAGGCAATTTGGAGTGGAACCAAATTTACATATGTGATTAGATAGTAAAAGGAAATTTGTCTTTGGTTCTCGGTTTGGGAGCAAGGGATTTGTATAATATGGATGAAATCTTTGATCATAGGTGGTAGTTGAGTGTGTTCTATTTAATTACGTCCATAAATTTTTCTATATGAAAAATATATTATCTTTGCCGCTCACCGACGTCAAATAATCTATATTCTTATGAATTATATACGTATACGTACGTCACTACATAGTTTCTAAATTGTATTTTCTAAAACCTGTTTTTGTTTTGACAAAATAATATTCACTTAAAAACGATAAGACTGATTTTGGTTTTTCTTTAAGCGACATTAAAAATTCTGTCTGCAAATGCCAACGTCAAGGAGAGTTTCTAAGTACAGGAAGCTTGAAATAAAGTAGGGGATCATGATTACGCAGTTGCTTCGGATAAAAGTCATTGCATGCAACCGCATTTTAATTTAATACATTACGTGCGTTCGCATAATTACACAATGCCATTATATAGCAATACGTATTCACAATAAGCCAACATACCCATAAATCCGTAACACAATAACAGAATTAACTGCGATTTATCGTCGTACGCCGTTACCGAGGTACCGTTAACGAGAGCCGCGTCACGGCAGCTGAGAAATATTCGTCACAATTCGGCGTCTGTCGTGCTAACAATCGGCACGCGCCATTTTCATCCCTTTTCAGACGAGGCTGCGCGGGCAGGCATGCGCAGTAACTTCGCCCCGTCAAACGCCGTCGGAGAAGCGGCGCGCCTTGCCGCACCGCGTTATAACCGCGCCCACGAAAGTGCCGATACAAAAATTAACAATATTATTTTAAATTGTCCAACGTCCACCGCGCCGCGTTAGTCAATCGATTTTTAAAAATCACGATTTTCAAAACACTTTTGCGCGCGACCATCCGCGTTGTGTATACGATATTCGAATTTGTAATATTAGTGAGTTACTGTGTATGTAAAAGTGCAATGGAGTATGCCGGTTTTGTGTGTGCGTTGAGACTTTTGACGATTCTATCGTTGATTGTACTGGGATTATCTCAATGGTAAGTACTCTGACAGCCTTGAACACTGGCGTTAAATAATTTAAGCGTTTGTTCCTTACCCTAAGTTTATATTTTTACTTGCAAATGAATTGGTGAATAATGTTTGTATACTGTAGATTTATTGGGGGATGACATAGGCATAAACTCTCGTTTTAGTGATAAGAATTCTGCGAAAGAATTTTTACGATCCATAAATTTAATCATACCTCATGCTGCGAGCCGCTTTTCGGTGATTTTATTGACTAAATTGGATATTTACGGTTCATTTACGTATATTTACTGATATAGTATATACTAATTATGGCTAGTTAGGATTTCCTTTATACTCAATTTGAGTACCTAATTTCTTAAACAAATAAACATGATTTTTGTATGGCAGTTTGATTGACTTAATCCGTGTGTAACAGTTTAATCATACGTTGGAAACACTTTAATATAAAAATATCCGTTTATGCATATTATATTGGAACCGGAAATTTCGTAGGGAGTATACCTAAAGTATGCTATGCAAGTGTTCTCAGGTAATTTTTACTCAAACATTAATCATACATGCAGTTAATCAAGTACATTGAACCAAAAGTAATTAAACATCGACGTTTAAGATTGAGTATTGGAACGTCAAAGGCTTATGGAAGTAGGTCGAGCTAACTCCAGACCGACTACACACTCACAATGCTTTGTTGGAATTTAGTTTCTAAACGGTTTTCGAATAAGGACTCGGAATTTTCGATATATATCAATGTCACGATACTTATCTCGATCTTTCATTTTTATTTCATAAAAGGCCTACATAATAGTTTTTCAAATAGTATTCTGTGTTATTTAACATTACTATGTTATCTATGTCAACATGATTGCTATATTTTATTTATTTGAATCGTAGGAGTACGTTTGCATTTCAAGTCGTAGTCGAGATTTTTCAACGTCTTAGGTATATTTATATAGTATTGATGTTAATAATTTCATCTAAACCGGGCTCGTCTCTTCAAGTGTCTGAAGGGTTATATATAAGACCTCATATATTTCATAAACCATCCCTACTAACATATCACGTCAACTCCTTTTGTATAACGGCAAAAAGGATGAATCGAATTTGATGAGTTTAAGCAAACAGATAGGATTTAACCTAAGACAGAGGCTATTTCAAATATAAAATTCAAGGAGTTGAACCGGGGAGTGTAAAACATACTACTAAGAAACTATCGTTTTAAAAATTACGGATACAAATATGAGTTTTATGTAAGACTATATTTAGATTTTAATGTAAGCTATGCCCATGATTACACTCGCGTTATTCCGGGTTACTTTTCCGCAACAGTGGCTAATAGCGTGATGTTACATAGCCTTTCTCTATAAATAGGCTATCCAACACAAAAAAGTATTATCCAAATCGAACGAGGTGTTCCTGAAATAAGCGCGTTCAACCAACCAAACAAACAAACTCTTCAGCTTTATATATTAGTATAAGATGAAATCATTGTAGACGCTGTAAGATTTCACAGGACAAAGGGGTTATACATATCTCTTACAGACAATATCGTGTCTTCTACAGTAATATTTTGACAGGCATTGTAAAGATAACTAAAGGATTACATTTGGAACACGTGCGTGATTACGCAGTACAAGTGGCTCTCTCACAGTGATTACTGCCACGTACACGTGATGAGAATTGTTATACTCTTTCAACGTATATATAGTATTCAACTGCTGAAGTATTCACTATTTGAGTCTGAAGGATAAGGCTTAGAACGCGGCTGTTTATGTAGGCGTTTGTTAGAGAAATATGACTCACGTTTAATCAGTTTTATGATAAGGCTAGAGGATGCCCGCAGTGACGCCTACATCTACTTTTATTAATTAAACTTTTACTGACCGATCCCTTAAGAATTTTGCAGAATCCCTTCTTAGTGTATTCCGGTGGTCCCCAAGGAATATATATGCCAAATTTTAGCTTAATGCGTCCAACAAATTATTGATCGGGTGCTCTCTAAAAACTCAAACACGACCTAACGGATTTTTGCACGGTTTTCACCAATAGGTAATGGGATTCCTGGGGAAGATTTTGGTGTATAATTGACGTAGGTGGTGCCCGAGAGAAGTCTAGTTGTATATTCATAGTCTGTATGCCCATTTGACATTCTAATATTATTTAAGTATACACGAAGTGCTTCGTACCTATCACGTATTCAAAATCCTCAGACGACTTAGCCATTTTTCTTAAGCTGCTGCTTAACCTGGGAAGCTTAAACCAATATTGGATCAATCATGTCTTTTGTCGCCGACGGCCTTCTTGAAAGGGATATTATAAGTACTATATATTCCGGATAGGGTAACAAAGAATTTTCGAATATATTTTGCATGTGGATATTCATTGTAGGCATCTAATAATGTTTAAGTAACAAAACTGGTTAGAAAACTTTCTTACTTGATCGTATCCTATATGAGATGAGATCATTAACTTGTTAAATAATTACGAAGATCTTTCATATTTAGATTGATGTAAAGACAATTTACTGTATTTCCTTGTGTATACATGGAATGTTACACATTGAAATTAAACTACTGTTTCCGGATTATATCGCGATATCGGTTTTACTTACATTTCACTTAAAACTGTTTGTTCTAGAAATGACATAATTTATTATAATTGGATGATTCGGCTACTTTACAGAAAGCGTGATTCCCGAAGACTGAGATCAAAGAAATATTACCTTATTAAGTCATAGAAGTAACACTCAAAATAACAACAGCGGTTGCTATGATTGATATCTTCTTTCTTATGGCACTTGCAGTATGATAGAAAGAGCTATCGATAGGTTTAGCAGCACGATCTTATAGCAGTCTTGTGGTAGCCAGACAGTAGACAAAACATAGAGTTAGGAAACCGAGTGTTGTTCGTAACAGTGATGATTGATCGATAAATATTTTTGGTCAAATGTCTAACTTTAATATGTGTCGATATATTTAAGCCGTAGAAGTAAACAACTAAAATATGGAATTTGTAGTTTTTGCTGTCGACGCCTGACAGTGATTTGCAAAGACTTGCCAGACAGACAGTACTAAAAAAATCACGTGTTTAATTGTTCGTTTTAGCCATAAAATCTATTGACAAAAAGTATTCATAAACTAATGAGCGATGCGTTGCGATGCGATGCTAAGAAACTGTCACTTAGATTATGTATTGTACGAATTATACCAGATTGGCTGATGCGGCACGGCAGGCTTTGGCAATTTGTTTGCGTCGCATCATATCACGTTGCTATCGCTAACGTTGGACACTGCTCGATTTTTTTAGAGTTGTAGGTAATCCGACTGCCACGCCGAAGCTTGCGGGTTTGATTCCCGCTCAAGTCAAACATTTGTGTAAATGAATATGGATGTTTGTCTTGGTCTGGATGGTGCTATGTATAATATGTAATATATTTACAGAAAAGTATATAGGCATGTTTATCGATTGTCTAGTACCCGTAGTACAAGATATGCTTAGTTTGGGACCAGATAATGTTGTGTGAATGTGAAAGAATATTATATTTTATGGTAGAATATTATGTAGCGGACTACAAGGCAAGACGTCTTTGATCAGTCAGGATAGCACTAATATGATAAATAATATAGAAGTAGGTAGATTAATTAAAATCGTTGTAATTATTATATTTTGTTAATATGTTCAAACTAAAATTACACACTTTTTGTTTAGCTTTGGATAAATAATTCTACCGGGTGTGCAATGTCCGGGCATAAATATAATGTAGGCACAGCTTTCGGTTTTAAACGACGCGACGCCAGGTGTTTTCTGTCTTTAAAAAACAGTCTTTCTCAAAATGACGTGAACAAATACGATGGTACTTCTGCTAAATCAAACTAGGCCATCCAACGGTATTTATCCAAAGTTTTCTTGTGACGTCATTAATAGGCAACCTGTAATAAAAACACCTTCTTAATAATAAAAAAATGCTACTCACATCTCTAATCCATCTACTATTTTATAGATGCAAAAATGTAAGCCTACACACACGCGGGTACACTGGAACACTTGGCTTTAGCTGGGGTTAATAGATGCTACTTTTAAGGTAGGTATCTAATTAAATTATGTACATAGTACATTAAACTGCGCTTACTATCAAACGCGCGATTGAAAATTAGACCGCTGGACGTCTTTGTTTATTGCCAACTTAGCAACCGCGGCTACCCGCTGTCGCTTCCAGCTACAGTTCTACATTCATGTCCGATAGTTAGTTTCCGTATTTATCCCTCATTGAAAAAACATCGATATCTCCTTTCACTGTCAAATCCCATCACTAAGGCTATTAAATCAATAAATGTACAAAATAACAATTTGTGAGTTAAATTCATAACACATACGTTTGCAAGCTGTTCCTTTGATTTGCAATACAATGATATTGTGTAAACTTAACACTCATTATAGCATTAATACGAGAAAAGTTAATAAATTTGTTGGAAAATGCCGACTTACTGCTAGAAGATAAAGTTTCTCCTGTTATTTCCGTTCCGAGAATAGCGGAATCCACATCCCGATATCACATACACGATGTGTATGTGAGACGGCAATAGGCTCGCCACCTATTACGTGGGATCAAAACACTGGCGAAAAGTGGGCGTTTAATATGCCTCTGCCTACCCCTTCGGGAAATAGCCGTGAGTCTATGTATGTATGTATGATGTGTATTAATTAATGATTACACTATTTAATTATTATAAGCTTACTTACTATTTAAATGTAAAAAGTTATTAAAAATGTAAACACAAACGTCCAACAAATTTTAGACTGATGACAGATCACAGCACGGCTATTTAGAGAATGTAGTCAAAGATATGAGTATGTAAAGAGTCTATGCCTCTTTAAATGAGACGCGTAATTTGACGTTATGATTAACCAACTAAGACCAACTGACATTACATGTTGCACGTTCAGTATAAGGAAATTTATAGGGCATCTAAACCTAGTCCAACCTCTCTGACTGAGATGACATTTTGTCTTTGATGTAAAAGTTATTTCGAAGTATATATATATTTTTTTGGGTACTTTTTATTTTAATGAAATCTGTAAACAGTAGTTTAATTACACCAATTTACTGTCCTAAGAAGTGAAAATATTACTTGTACATAAATACTTTCATAAATTTAAAACATTGCTCTTGTAATGCAATTTCCTTAAACAAAAACATTTAATTATAAGACCAAAACAAAGGTTCTTCTCGATTCAATCTCGTATATATGTTATGAAATTACGCGCAGTGAAGTAAAGACAGCGGCATCTAGTGGTTGTAAAGACTGCACGGTTGGCGTAGTGGTTTAAGCGGTCGCCTCGCTGCTTGACACTGTGCGCAGTGTTGTGGGCTGGATCCCCACGAGACACAAACACTTTATGTGATTCATAAATTGTTGTTGCTGGTCTGGGTGTTAATTTTGTTCGTTAGTTGTATGTTTGTAAAGTCCCCCGCGACATAGGATTTATTCCTAGTGCAGAAAATTTCTTAAAAAAAATATGTAGTAAAATAAAAGTAAAAATATTATTTCCTTTGTTTTTGGCGCCTATTTCAAAGTCGTTGCTGATATCGATTCAGTTGCTTATATTTAGATGAAAGCAGTTACTTAATATTCCACTTTCCTGTTTCCTTAATCGATATTTTTTTCGTATAAGCGTTTATTGACATTTTTGTATTCACATTGGAACTAAGCAAAATAAGGAAAAATATTATCATAATGTTTCAACGTTATGCTCGATTTATAAAAAATATTTCAGTAATATTTTCAACTAAGACTACAATAAAAAATATTAATTTGTAAATTTTTCTTTTCAACTCGACTCGCAAACGATAAGGTCCCATTGGTTAGTAATAAAAAAAATCCATAATGCGCACCAATGACTTTTCGAAGTTACACGCAAATTAAATATTCAATTATCGATTGTAAAACGGTGAAAGAAAACGTTCCGAAGAACCTGCATGTCTGAGATTCCTCCAAAATGTTAAAGAAAGAAAGACGCCAATAAATAAAAAAAAAAAACACATGTGAAGGCTGCCAATCCGCAATCCGCTCTTGTCCTGCGTGGTGGACTCTCGCGTAACCCATTTCATAATGTGAATTTCTTATAATCTCCCTATTGTGAAATTATATGCAACGGTCGTTATCTATATCTGTACTAATATAATAAAGAGGAAAGATTTGTATTTTTGTATGTCTGTTATGTTATGAAAAGGCATGTGCCCAGCATTAGGCAGATTATAAACAAGACAGGTGACAGTGATTGGTTAGTGCTGAAACTAACTTAGGTACGGCCAAGAAAGCTTGAGTTCTACGACGGTGCAGTGATTAATTATGGAAATGTTTGCTACAATAGTGTCAGCGATAACACCGTACCTGAAATGATGAATAGATAAATATTTATTCAAATATGTATATGTCGCAGGTATTTAGCCAAAAACGTGATATTATAATTTCACTAGTGACATTATAATTACACCGATTATAGCCAATTGCTTGTATTACTTACAATTTAACAGTCTAGTTTCAATGATATTATAATTTCACTAGACCGATACAGTTAAATTGTAAGGCAGTGATATTTTGACAATAATACTGGTTTAAGAAAGCCGTTAGATGCGATCAATGATTGGTCCGTTTTCGTTACCAACTGTAATAAATATAGAAATAGGAAATAAGAGCCAGGTTTTTGAAAACCAACCACCTTAATAGGTTATGTTAGGTTCTCTTGTGACCCTGACCATAAATATAGGAGCCCTGCGTAGCAGGGATTCGTCAACTTAGCCTCATGAACATCGCCAAAGTTCGGATTTTTTCGTTTTATCAGTTTGGTCACCGAAGTACATTCGTAAGTCTGTGTGACTGATTAAATCAACCAATCAGAACACGCGGGGCTCCCACCCCTATTGCGGACCTAGTTTTATTATAATATCACTATTGCGGCTTAGTGAAACTACAATATCACTGAAAAAAGCACTTGAAATTATACGAACCGGTCGTTCTTGACTATAGTCTGTGTAATTATAATTTCACTAGTGAAATTATAATATCACTTTTTTGACTAAATACCTGCGATATACATATACGTTAGTTAAGTATCACTGTCTAGACGAACATTGGCCTCGCCAATACATCTATGTACACCTTCGCATATTCGCATAACCAACCTAAGATTTGAAGGTGCCTTTCTTATGTTCAATAAAAACTAAAAAGCTAGGTACATTATAGATCAAAGCTATATTATTCTATCAAGTTTTTAAAAGTCCATGGTCAAATATATTTATGAAAAGTGACACGACTGCCTATGACTTTAGGAATACTAAAGCATATAAACCACTATCTCTAATTATTGTCATCCAAGCAAATGATCTATAGCTTATCTGTTTATCTGGATGTAAACTGATAGTCTGATAATAAACAACATAAATTATTCAAATGACGTAATCCAATATACTTGCTCGAATTATACAGCAGATAAATACGTGACAGACATTCGCATGAATCAATATTTGAGTTTAATCGAGTTATGGAACTTCGCCGTAGATGTGATTTGCAGTCTGGAAGCTCGCGTGAACACTTTAGTTCGTAATGGCTGAGCAACTATTGGAGTAAGTGGTATTTGAGATAATTTGTCTGCGCTTTACGAAATTTCTGATTTAGTCGTATACAGCGTGTGCATAAAGTGTGATTTTAGCACCATAAAATCGATGATTTTCAGTATAAGTATTTATAAAATACTAAATAAATAATAATATTTATGGAAAGCTTTACGAACGTGAATTCGGAAATACAAAATATACTGTTCGTACAAAGCACATTTGAAATTTAATCAGGTATCAAACAGTTCTTTGTAATGTGCTACAAGTGTATTTTGTCAGTCAATATATATATTATTTTCGATACAAACTAATTTTAACACAAACATCTAACGCTTCAGGCTCTAGTTATTCTCATTAAAATACAGCAACCCGCAAGCAAGCAAATAAAGTACATACATACATACATAGACTCACCCCTGTTTCCCCGAAGGGGTAGGCAGAGGCATATTAAACGCCTACTTTTCGCCAGTGTTTTGATCCCACGTAATAGGTGGCGAGCCTATTGTCGTTTATCGGGATATTTTGTTTGCCAGAGCCTCGTCCGTTGATCGGCAGGTGCACCACTTGCAGGTGAGGTTGGCTTGGGACCCTTAGTTCTTGGTGGGAACCCTATTCAAATTCAAATTCAGATTCAAAATCGTTTATTCATTTGGGTCACAATGTGACGCTTATGAACGTCAAAATAATAAATTTATAAAATAATTACTTAAAGACTCTACATTTACATTTACTGCCACGTTCGCAAAGCAATAGGTAGAACCATGAGAAAGAACGGGCAATAAAACTCACGGTCACTCTTTTTCATCGCCAGGTTCTGCATAATATTGGCATGTACCCTTAACCCTCAATCATCATATAGACTTCCACTGATGGACATTGGCCTTTTAAAGATCGATATTCAGCAACTTCTCCTCAAAGTATTCACAAGATAATATTAATTAGTCAACGAATGCACAAAGTTGCATTTTGATGAACAAGAAGATTCATGCACGCTCTTTACCGTTTAAATATTTTATTCACATTACCCGTTTCTTGTTGTCAATTATACAGTGCCGGGTATTTTGCATTCAATTTTCACACGCGACAAGGACGTATACACGATAACGGGGTTATGTTATGTGCCCTGTCTAGATATTTTATGAAGTCTCTCGTAAATCTTGGAATATCGTTAATGTAAAAGTTAACTTTTGCAGTACCAAAGCAAACAAACATGATTCAAATCGCCTACTCAACAAAAGCGAAAGGAACTCGTAAAAATAACTCACATTGAATAGTGACATATTAGTTTTTCTAAGTTTCGAATGAATATGGCACTGCAAAACACAATATATTATTGGTTCATAACTTTGGGCAAACAATGTTTCATATACTTATTGTTCTTTATATACAAGAATATATAGATAGTATAGATACATATGTGTTTATTTGAAGAAACTTGATCAATCGTACTTAAAAATAGACTTCATAAAAATGTGCCATTTTTCCAAATAATTAACCAAATGCAAATACGCTTAAATAATTTCGGAACTTTACTACATAGCAGTAAAATTAGAGCCTAAAGTAACATAAATTTTGTTTAAGTTGAAAATCCGTTCTCATCGATCGCCTTACACCCAGATCTCCAAATCGTAATATAACGTTCTATCTGAGAGTTAAATTTAAATCTGAAAGAATCTAATAAAGTATTGTATTTTCTAAGTATATTGTCTATGTTTTACAAATTTATATCAACAACAAGAAACTTCTACAGATCAATATCAGACTGCATCACCCTACATTTTCCTTCCACCTGTCAGACAGATTGGTGTCCGAATATTCTGCTAACAAAACTCTCGACCGAAATCGATTCGCGGGCGTCGGTTATTTGCGTTAAAAGCGATACATCCGCTCCCAACAGTCCATTAGCAGTGCGACGATGCGATAAGTGTTCCAGTTCTCAGCAAATACAGAGTGCTTTGTAAAGGGGCTCAATTTTTCCAAATAATTTTCCTTCTGCCGAATATTTACGTCTCAAGGTTTGTTTGTTTTTCGTGTGAGCGTGTGGCCAACTCTGGTGTCGGAGTTTTCAGACCGCCCGAAGGCCTCCGACATGGCCTAACGATCCTTAACCTTGGACAAGAACCGGGACCGACAGCTTTACGTGCCCTCCGAAGCACGGTAGCGCTCAGATGTAAATGCCACACACGGTCACCCATCCAAGTGGTAACCTGTGCAAGCGTTGCTTAACTTTGCCGATCTGTTACGAACGGCAAGCCAAGTCTCGCTACGAGCGCTACAAAGTACCATCCCATTTGTTGACGTATTTCAATAATTTGTCAATGTCATTAATGAACATTTATATAGCTTATTTAATATTATGATAGAATAAATGTACCTAATTATTGTATGCCTAAATGGCGGGACATAGCATGTTCAAATAACCAAAAAAAAAAAAAATCCAACTTACGTTACCTACGTAGTAATCAATCCGAAGAAACAGTACACTAACGCACACATCGATAACTCCATATTTTATTTGAATTTCGGTCGACAAGATGAGTCAGTTTCACTATGACGCCGGCTCGTGACGTCACACACACATATGTCAGACTTGCCAACTGGCTTATGTTTAGCGTCCTGCTTTTGGTACGCCTATAATGTACTCGTATCTACTTATTTTTACTTGTAACATCGTTGATGCTAATAACCAAAAGATTACAACGATACAATCAGAAGAAAGGTTTTACTTTCCTAGCCAAGCTAGTCCAATCAAGCTGAGAACAGCAATATTATGGTACATACTACCGTCTCAAGGTGACACAAATTCTCACGTGTTAAGTGCTTCGAAGTTTATTTAGAAAATGGACAGTCTCAGCTCCTTCTATTGTATTTTTCTTTTGTGTTATTTAGTAGTGCCTTAGGTATTCTCTGGTCTATGTTGCGGTTGTAAACACAGACACAGACAGAATATTAACACTGTTTAAAGTCTCGTTCGTTTAGTAGTTTTTGCGTTTGGTAGTATTAAGATCTTACCTTGGGTTTATTTTCTGCTAGCTCATAGTCAATCTAAATCCATATAAAAAAACGCTGTGATGATTTTGACGCGTGTCTATATGTCTATGAATGTTCTGTTTGTAAAACGTTACTTTAAACCGGGAAGGTTCTAAACTATAGATTGCCCTGATAAGCAAGATTCTAGCAAAGCGCTGTTGCTGTTCTCAGCTTGATTGGACTAGCTTGGCTAGGAAAGTAAAACCTTTCTTCTGATTGTATCGTTGTAATCTTTTGGTTATTAGCATCAACGATGTTACAAGTAAAAATAAGTAGATACGAGTACATTATAGGCGTACCAAAAGCAGGACGCTAAACATAAGCCAGTTGGCAAGTCTGACATATGTGTGTGTGACGTCACGAGCCGGCGTCATAGTGAAACTGACTCATCTTGTCGACCGAAATTCAAATAAAATATGGAGTTATCGATGTGTGCGTTAGTGTACTGTTTCTTCGGATTGATTACTACGTAGGTAACGTAAGTTGGATTTTTTTTTTTTTTGGTTATTTGAACATGCTATGTCCCGCCATTTAGGCATACAATAATTAGGTACATTTATTCTATCATAATATTAAATAAGCTATATAAATGTTCATTAATGACATTGACAAATTATTGAAATACGTCAACAAATGGGATATATTCGTGCCAGTTAAATATAAGTTGGAAATATAAATCATAACCATATCATTAAAATAAATTACAATCAATTCAATACAAAATAAATAAATAAAATAATAATAATAATATAATAGAATGAAGAATAAAATAAACGTATTTACGACATTTCTAATATCATTGATCGCCATCTATACATTTACAATTGGGTATCGTACATTTTTCTTCCTACTTTTTTGTTATATTTTCTATTGCAAGCAGCTACATGTATTTGTTTGCATGCAGTTATTAAAATAAATAAAATTTGCCATAATTACAAAATTTTAAAGAAACCTTACATAACGAAGAGATATCATAATAAAAAGGCATGTCACAGATTTTTAATTTTCTATTACACACAGATGCGTAGACGGACAAACATTTCCAAAAAAATCTATTCAGGGATCCATTTGTGTAATATTCAGCAATCAATAAAATTATAATATGTCACCGCCCTCTAACTAAACCATAGTATTTAGGTGGGTATAAACTATTCTAGATCCTGTCATATATAATTAAGTTGAGAGGAAAATTATCACAGCCTAATAGGCTTAACAAGTTAACTAGTAATAGCCGATTAATTGAAATTCATTTAAGCGACCGATAAAATGGACACTATCTTAATCTACCGACAAAGACGCGTCGTCGCGAAAGACCTCCTGCCATCGAGCCTTCATCGGTCCAAAAAGACCTACAGAGGACATGAATGTTGATGCTACGACCGCTCAATATAGAGCAAAAGAGAAAAAAATGCCGACCCCAGATAACGGGATAAGACGAAGAAAAGAAGAATATAATTTTAACAGTATGTTGGAGAAGTTTTAAAGGGATATATGGCATCCAAAGACTTTTAAACTGTGCGAAATCCATGCGATATTATGTACTGTTTCAATCAGCGTATGGCAGTCCACTACTGGGCAATGGCCTCTCTCAATACGCACCACAATACAGTATTATGCACTTTTCACGTTTCTATTTTAAATCACTTGAAAAGAAGACAGCTTATCCTTATTATTTTATCTCGTAATTTTACTCAAAGTTAACAATGCTGATGAAGTTGCGGATAATACTCGAGGTGAATTTACGACTCCCTTAAATTAAAATGCATTTTTCTTGAGAAGCGTGGGGATTACGCTGTAGCTTAACTTAAGTCTTCCAAAACAAAATAAGCAGTTTACCCACAAAATTAGTATTTTATAGATATGACGATTGATATACATAGAAATTATGTTTCCTTTAATATTATTAGCATGAATTTTATAACCTTCATTGATATATTTTAATACGTTTATTTTCAGTGCAGTCTATGGTTGATTATAGCTTTAAATTGTTGAAGATTCAATATTTTTTTTATTTGCACTAGGTATGTACATCTTATTTTGAAATAAAACGCGAGGTGTACGGTTTTAATAAGCAGTTTAAATAGAGGACCAGGAAAATTCTTAAATTTTACTTAAAGTAGGTACCATTCTATCAACCGTACAATTCAAAACGAATGAAAACAATGAAACGGAACAAAAAATAACAAAGTTAAATACAATAACATAAGCTCTTTGCACAGAATTGTGTTTGGAATCAAAAATAATGTCTGAGATATTTTAAATTCAAGTTACCTACCTACACCTAAAAGCATGACAAAAGTGATTTACATTTTACCTAGGTATATGCAAATATATGTACAAAAACTAGTTAGAAAATCTGATATTATAGCAGTGAAATAGTTTCACTAATGGCCAATTCTTTTATAGAAGCTTTTGTTTGTTATACCATTTTATATTCTCAGAACCGATCGCTATCCTAGCTTTTGCTTGTAGTCGTTTGTAATTGGATCTGATAAGCGACACGATCTTTGGTCTATTTAAGCGTTTGGAAAATGCTAGACATTGTGCTGGTTTTTTTCTTTTTTTATAGATTCACGCCTGTATCTCCGAAAGAGTAGGCAGAGGTGTAATATTACACCCACATTTCACAATGAATTTTTAGGTCCCACGAAATAGGGGGCGAGCCTATTGCCGTTACCGGGCACATCACCAGACTCCGAGCTGCTTCTTAGGATTCAGAGAAACTCAGTAACACTTTTGTCCGACTCGGGAATAGAACCCGGGACATCCAATCAGCAGACGCATACGCTATCCAATGGACCACGTAGTTCACTTCTTTAATACCAGCATTATTAATGTTTATTTATTTTAAAGTTCAAGTTTTAAGTAACCTATATCTTGGACGAAACCGTTAGTTGGAGATACTTTTATAGTTGAAAAGTACACTTGTTGAGGTTTCCTGTTCTGCTAATGCAGAAAACGAAACCTATATTGCCCGTAAGCTACTGTAAAAAGCAACATCTACGAGATGCTAAACTATGTATCAAATGATAAAATACTAGTTTTAATCTGGTTTATAAGCCGTGCATAACTTACAATATCTTTAATTTATATCATATACTAGAGGACGCCAGCAGCTATGCCTACACATTTTTTTTAATTTACCCGTGTTGGCCGATCCCGTGGGTATTTCGCGAAATCCCTTCTTAGTGCACCCCTACGGTCCCCAAGGAACGTACATGCCAAATTTCAGCTTCCTGCGCCCAATAGTTTCGGCTGTAGCGTGTCTGTCAGTCAGTCAGTAACGCAAGGATTTTATATATTAAGATTTTTGTACTTACTTGACTTACTATAATTATGTAACTATACCGATAGATACAAATTTTAGTCTGTAAATAGCAGGATTTATTCCAACTCCTTATTAAAAAACCACAAAACAACGTCGTGAATAACACGTATTCTTTAATCTCCTAAAAGGGTGTACGCCGATTTTTTTACCCACACAATTCTACACACTGGCACATACAAAATAAAAAACACACAAAGCATTTCTACATTTTAACTTCGGGCGGTATTCGTACCTCTAAACGCACTGTAATTGTTTTGAACGAGAAACATGCGTCCCTGGTGAGTTTCCAACGCAAATAAAATTGTGTAAAAGCCTACAAAAAATATCACTGGGGATTTTTTTAAAGACATCGTGCTCACGTCAATAGTCGGTTACGCGCGACTGATTCTCGTGTCAACCATTGTTATGGTATTGTTATCTAATAGTGTAAGAAACTTTATTGCAATGGTTTAATGAAGTAATCCTTTTAGTTTTCTCATTTCTAAAAACAGATTTCAAGAGAGAGGTGCATTTCAATTTGTTATCAATTCAACTGTTACTACTAGGAAAACCTCTTACTACTAGGAAATTCCTACTTTATCAAACAGTCTATACTCAGATATCAAAATTGTATGGTACCGCAAAAAAAAATATATATTTTACTACATATTCGTTGGAGCTCTGTTCACAGTTCTGTATTATTGACCCAGAGGTTTTAGCAGCTGCCTCAAAGCTTAGTACTGTATTAAGCGACGTACGTTTGAGCTCCCCACGGAACAATACTTAAGAGGTTCCATAATTATCATTTCAACGCTTAGAGTAGTGTCTTCGTTTGCGAAAAAAAATTATAACAGAATCGTTTCGGTGCTTGTTCGTATTCTGTATTAGCAAGATAATAACTTAATAATATTACTGTTTGATACTTTTTATGTTTATAAGAAACACAATGTATAGACTAAATAATGATAATACATGAGAGACAGCGTTACGAGACAGCCACGACATTATTCCTAGAAAACTGATAATATCCATTATCTTATTAAATCTACTGTCAAACATGCCATAAAAAATGTATTACCAGACAAATACGGTGAACAATATGATTCTAAAGTAGAAGTATGAATGAAAATAACATTTTCTTGGAATATGAAAATCACTTACGAATTATGTTGATCATAAACGGTCAAGATTTGGTTTACAAGATTTGATTGGATAATATTGGTCTAACTATAATAAATGTCAGACTTTCTTATAAAAGTTTATATTTTATCTGTTATTCTAAAAATGTGCAAATACATTCAGAATTTGATAGATCACGAACCGTTTTACTTTTCTGCTTGTTTTGAAAGGAAACTATTGGCTTTTAACTTTGATTTTAGTTTCGTTACGTTTCCTGACATTTGGACACGTGTATTTACAGTTTCATTGAAATTCCGCGAAGGCAATACTATTTCTAGATACATTACTTTTGAATATACAAAAACTTGACAGGTTAGCAGGCAATTTATAGAAAGTTTTAGCACATACATGTTCTTTCTGTCACATTAATTATTTACTTTATAATAACAGAAGTGAAGAAATGTGGATAAATATAGTACACATGCCATAATAATAAAATTGCAGATACGAAAACATTTCTGAGCGCAATCTATAAATTTAATTTTGCCATATTACCTTTACACACGTCCAATCAAAAATTTTGCACGTTGATTAAAGGTATATGAAGTTTAATATTATGTAACAGAAATTTACACTGGTAATCCAAAATAAATGGATCATATTAGCGTTGAATTTATACTCAAAATTTGTCGTTATATTGAAATAAGGATTCATCCAATCAGAGCACTGTTTTGAAATTGTAAATAACTTGACTTTTAGTTAAAATTATATCTCTAACATTTGCAAATTTAGCCATGTTTTCTTTTCTCTATAGTTTGGCTTAATTTTCTGCAACTCATCTCTTTTTCTTGCATTACTTGTTCAATATAACTTGTAGCTTAAAATGTAGGAACAGTCTCGTAACTTCTTAAGTGAATACTAATTTTACTATTACAGTTCTAATCAAACGATGACCATAAAACTTGAGTACAAAATGTCCACGAACTTTAAGGGCGTCGTCAAAATTCGTTACATTGCTTGTAATTAATTCATCAGCGCCTCAGCTTGGAGTGTTCGAATGCCTGAGGCCTTCTCCGGAGGGCCGTGACAATGACGTAGAATTAATGGTTCCTCACCCTCCAGATGTAATATCTTTCTTGAGAATAAAAGTCGTTAAGTTGAGGTTTTTATATCTAATATTGAGCATTCATCTTTATCTAAAAGGCTGCGACATCTCAATCAAATGAACCTACCAATGTAAATTGGAACTCAATTTTTATAGTAGATTTTCTAGTACGTCAGTCACACCATCAGTTATTGTTGCCCGAACTGAATACTTCACTAGGGTAAAGAGTAGGTAGTGTTTGGCTTGCGTTTAAAAACATTAAAATTACTTCGTGATATTACGTTCGTCTATATGAGGTGGAGTAACATTATACATTTGAATTATATTGTACGGAGCTAATATTATTAATAACAGTTACAAAATACAGTTTCCATTACAAAATAACTAAAGTTTATTTAATTATTTAAATTGCATCATCAAAATAGACAAACTGCAATTTTGTGGTAAATACACTGGCGAGCAAAAAAATCGACTTACTTCATACTTTCACACTCAAAGTGCTCTAGTTTTAATATTAAGACCTGTAGGGACACATGTGTGTTATTGTCGAGTAGACATAATGTATTGCTGTGTGTGCCTACGCGCGGCTGCGCCCGCGATCGAAATATTTCTTGAGTCGCAAATAAACCTTTGTTTCGAAGTAACGTTGTTCATATTCCGCTCCCTCGCATCAACCTCGAACACGATAGTAAGATACAGCATTTCAATTGACCATAATTGGGCTGGGACCTTACAACTGGTGACCCCGACGTGATTGATGCGATATTCATTCTGTAGCCAGACTTTGCTTGCTAACAGCAAATATTTTATTGTGTATTCACGTGTCTAAGATGGGTTATAGCCAAAGTAAACCCGAACATAACAATGTTGCAATTACACAAAGTGTGTCTAATGAAGTAATTGGCCAAAGATTAAATGGGTTGGAAATTATTATAATGGTATTCGCTATATTGTTAGGACTTGTGTGCCTGTTTCTGTTGCGAAACCAATGCAAGAAGCGGGTGCAAGATTGGTTCCGTAAGGAAGCCGCCGTGGCCGGGTGGTCACCGCCGGTGTTCAAAGTGCACACCGTGCAACCTGCAGCTACGTCGCATAATGCAGACGTGTATCAGTAAGAAACATATTGTAAAATTTACGTTATCTGGACATGTAAACGTACAGTGAATTTGTAATAAAGTGTAAAGTGAACATTGTGTTTATATTAAATGTTTATTTCTTTTTCTGTGTATTTCAGAGGGGTAAATGTAATCGTAAACGATATACCGACTTTGTATTTTTGTATCATGTCCATACTCTGAAACTGATAGCCATAATTATAAAACTTACTTATAATTTATACGCTTAATGTAAACAAGCGCCGCCGGTACGATCTCACTGTAGAGTCAGCATGAAAGTGAGTCGAGCCACATTGCTGGCCTTGTTATAATTATTGTAATGATGTACCGAAATGTATGAAACTTCTGCAGTTCGATAGAAAATACACAGGTTTTTATTTTTGTGTGATGATTTGTAAAGTAGCTTCTTATAAGAGGGGGGCTACTGTAGGGACACATGTGTGTTATTGTCGAGTAGACATAATGTATTGGTGTGTGTGCCTACGCGCGGCTGCGCCCGCGATCGAAATATTTCTTGAGTCGCAAATAAACCTTTGTTTCGAAGTAACGTTGTTCATATTCCGCTCCCTCGCATCAACCTCGAACACGATAGTAAGATACAGCATTTCAATTGACCATAATTGGGCTGGGACCTTACAGACCTAAATCTTAACTTAGGTCTTAATTTTTTTAAGTTCTAGATGTGGCTTTAAAATGAGTACAAATACTCTTAACTTGTACTCATTTTCTTGAACAATAAATGTTTTTAAACTTTGCGAGTACTAAAACTTGAAAAATTTAAGGGTAAAAAATTTAAAATAAAAGACATCATAACATTTTAAATAAACTTTATTACATAATGATTACCACTTTAATAACGAATGTTACCCCCTCTTGCTCTGATGACAGCTTCTAAACGGTTCCTTATTGACCCAATGAGATGCTTCACTCTGTCTTGTGGTATACCCTCCCATTCCTCGGTCAGAGCCGCTTGCAGGTCAGCTCTTGTACCTGGTGCAGGATCTCTAGCCCGGATTCTTCTCTTTAGGTCATCCCATAAATTTTCAATAGGATTCAAGTCCGGACTACGAGCTGGCCAGTCCATAACAGCGATACCCACGCCCGTAGGTACTGCCGCACGACATTTGCGCTGTGTGTACGGGCATTATCCTGCATCAGGATGAAGTTTTCTCCAATAAAACCAGCGTATGGGATGACGTGGTCTTCCAAGATATCTTCAATATACCGATGTGCGGTCAACCTCCCCACATGGCGGCCAGTTTCAATGGAAACCAGTTCAGTTTTTGCTTCCATTGATATGCCAGCCCACACCATGCAGGAACCTCCTCCGTACGCAACAGTTTCTGCCATGCAGCATTGTGCGTATCGCTCCCCCGGCCTTCTGTACACCCTTCTCCTTCTGTCGCTACCATGTAGGCATACTCTGCTTTCATCCGAGAAGAGAACAGAGCGCCATTGATCCTCAGTCCAATGATGCTCGATGATCTGCAGTCAATTTGGGACCCGTTGCTGGTCTTCTTGGAGTGAGTGTTGCTGCCTTGCTGTCTTCTTCTCACTTTACAAGAACTTACAGCTACCCCACGTGTTTCTCGGAGCTCCCGTTGAACTTGGACCCCAGTGAGAGAACGATTCCTCAGCGAAGTACGGACGATAAAGCGATCGTCTGCCTCCGAAGTGGACCGATTTCTACCGAAACCTCTTCGTCGGTGAAAGCCACCAGTCTCTCGGTGCCTTCGGTATATTCTTGATACCGCTGACTGGCTCATCTGCAAAGTACGAGCCACTTGACGTTGACTCAGGCCCTGTTGCAATAGGATAACTGCTTGAGCCGCTGCTTCCGCTGTTGTATCCATTTTTGGGAAATTTTCTTGCTTGGAGATTGACGAGAGATGTGTACCTGTTGATGTTTCACGGTCAACTGATAAGGGTAAAGGGTTACGTCACCTTTTATACGCCCTAAGGTCGCGCAATACTAACTGAGTTAACGAGTACGAAATCATACAGTTACTGTTCCTCGACTGTTGTGACAATGTCTAAAAGTTAACACTCTAGTCATTGTTATTTTTTTAAAGCTAACATCTAGAACTTAAAGAATTTAAGACCTAAATTAAGATTTAGGTCTTAATTTTAAAATTAGAACACTTTGAGTGCGAAAGTATGAAGTGAGTCGATTTTTTTGCTCACCAGTGTATATTCGATAACATTGTTCTAACATTACGTACTTATTTCAATAATGGCAATAAATTATTACCAAAACATGCGGCTACTATAAAATAAACATTTACGCACGCTTAAAATACCATTTAAAATATACAACTCTGTTTGACAATAGCCCGTTACGAGATCCGAGTGATATATCGCCGTACATTATGGCACAAGCGTCGTATGCGGGATTAATCTGTTATCAGTACGTCGCATAACGCTCCATATTAATAATATAATACTGATTGAATAGGATTGCGACTGTGTAGGTAAATACCTAAATACGTCGTTAATCTGTATGGTGGCAGATTTGGAGTAACCTATGTATTTTTAGACTAAACACATGATTGTATTTTATTATTGTATATTAGATTTAAGCTTTTTTTTTATAGGTGTAGTTGCGACTTCATTGTGTCTTATTACTCAGTTTTGGTTGTGATGCGCCTTTTGTTATTTATCAATATGTTGACGACCTATTTACCAGCCCAATGTCACATTCGTTATACGTTGTGACATAAAACTAGCACTTGACAAAGAACCACATAGTTTTCTTGTTTATTTTCCTACAAAATATTAAAATAACATTATTTGCAAAACACAGCAATTTTTTTTAAATTTGCTTTGTTCTGTAATATGCTATATTGCCACATTTTAAACCTTATTGACATTTTACGGCGGCACTCACAGACAATGTTGGTGCTTCAAAGAAACCATCAATAATAATTAACTTTATAGAGGAAATGAATAGCAATTTTTTTCTATTTGTGTATTAAAATAACTATTTTCATGGTTATCCCGCTAATGCAGTTCAATTATGAGTTAACTGTGTAGGGAATCGAAAAATTATATAAAACATCAGTTTTTAATTTATTTGATGTGATTCTTTTTCGGATCCAATCTCTATAACATTTTATCAGGTACTCATACTTATGCCTCATTGTTATAGTGAAACCGTAACACGCCAAAATTATTACCAAAGTAAATCCTGATTTTCCTGTACAGAGAAAAGCGTGAAGGATTATAACTATTAATTTTATTATCTAACATCTAAGCGGCTTACATCCATCCTGCGTAGTACCTACCACTAAAATATTTATCACTCATAAAATACTTGATTATATCTTAAAATACAAGAGGCGGCTTATTAGAGTGCTCGGATAAGGTGAATGATGAATAAACTTCCTCTTGCATTGGTTTTATTAATGTTAAATTTTAGTAACAACTAACTGATCTGTTTTAGGTGTTATTGATCTTAAATTTAACTCGGAGTTCTGAATAACAAACTGTTAGCGAAAATCTAGTTGGTCCTCTAACTCTTACATAGATAGTTTTGGTCCTTGGTTTAGTAAAACATTACAATGTTATTTTTTTAATTTACAAAGTAGAACATTTAAAAATGTATTTCATGACAAAATATATATTACTTTTATATTAGCTTCTACTAATTTTGATATATTATGAAACTTTTTGTACTTGTGTGTTTCTTGTTTTTCTTTTTCGTGATACAGAAAATTATCTAACGCCGAAAAACTAATCATTCTCGGCCCAGAATTATTTGTACTCAAGCAGAACAACCTCCGGCTTAGCTTTTTGAGGCAAAACTGAAAAAATACAACTGTAGTTGTAAAGCTCGTTTATCATTAAATTAAAAAATTGGTAGGCGTAGCTAAATATTTGATGAATATCAAGCGCAATATTTTAGTTCTATGGCTTTGTTGCGGTGACGTTTAACCGATCCAACTCAATTATTTGTGATTGTGGCAAATCCGTGATAAATCTCCATATTGATTCATCTATTACATTTCTGTAAATTTGGTCAAATAAATTGTTCGGTGTATTATATTTATTCACTATCTGACCACACATAAAATATGAATAGCTGCATGCTGAATCACTTGTAAAACATGAACCAAGACAAATCAAACGTGGGGCTAACACAATATTTGTACTATAGTTATTGTTGTTACACAATATTGTTGGTGCCACGAGAAAATAGAATATTTGTAAACACCCTAACAGGGCTTCACAACCTTTGTTTCAAACAGTTGTGTTTTAGATTTTATGTTTTAGTAAACTTTTACAATTTTTAATGAAACTATTTTTCAATGCTCATTTATGCTTCTATGTATTTCAATTTCTATTTTTAATATCATATTATTATCTATTACTTTCCGAATGGTAAAAAAAAATATTAAACATATTTGATTTGTGTCCTTTCCGACCTTTTTGTGTTTTTTACACGTAAATTTAAATTTAGTTATTCTGTAAATGCATGTCAATAATAGAGTACCATGTATGTTTGTGAATGACAGAGTATAAACTTGGTACTCTATTATTGACGTGATTTTTTTAATCATAGGCAATAAATTATTTGCTAAAAATAGCTAAGATATCGTAAAATATTAAGAAATTGTCCGTAAACGAATATTATTACAGACAAATAGCTAGTACATCGCATTAAAAGGACAATGGCAGATCTCCATACATCAAAATGTCAGAATTTAAATTGAAACGTACTCGTACAGTAATAAAAAAATATCAAAGACATCGGCGTAAGTAACAGAGTCTACAAATGATTCTATTTTCACTCGGGAAACCTGGAATAAGAAGATATCGATGTTTTAATTTTTAGTTAAAAATTAATGATGTAGGTACGTTTGAATTATCAAATGACATATGTCAGATTGACATCAAAACGCAGAAGTATTCTGTAGTATCTGACTGTCACATCCAAAGACAAAAGCAGAGCTGCACATTTTAAATCGATTTTATGTGAAATTGATACAACATTAATACGATGCTGTGACCTTTTTATTAGATTTAAGAGTTGTTTTGCTTCAAAAATATTAGCTTATTGATATAATGTTGACTAAAAATTAAATAACTGCATTTTAATAATTAAATTTCAAACCAAACCAACCCTGTGTGCAATGTCGATCGTATCGATTATTTATTTTTTTATTTAATAATCGATACGGGTCAATGTCAAACGTCTATTCCTGTCACACCATTAACAATCAAATAATAAAGTAGGTACCTAGTTCGTAATCAATTTGAATGCTTTTTATTATCATAAAATACTCAGGCTTTAACAAGACAAAGTGAAAATATTAAAAATCGTAGAAAAAATAACAATTTGTTTTGTTTATATGAAGTTTAAGATCGCCACAACAAACCCAGACCAAATTCTGCCATTTTATTTTCTAAGCATGGAGATTTTACGTTGTGTATGAATGAAAACGTCAGAATGAACTTAAACAAAATCCATTAAAAAGTTACGGTAAAATGACATTTGGGGAAACCTTCGTCAGAAGACGCTATTTATTTTTATTAGGTGTAAAGAGCCTTCTGTGCGACAAATAGTTTGCCATTTGTAATTCTGCAATTCCCGCTCTTCCGGAATGCTGGCCGCAGAAAGAGCGTTGCGACACCATAAACTTGCATTTAACTTTAAACTTACCTCTTCTTGACGTTTAAAAATATTTTTTTATTCTCTGATAAATACCCGGTAAGCCAAAGAATGTAACATTGCAATAGATTAAAGCAAAATATTGACGTTCCAGGCATCTGACATCTTCCAGTACCACAAAACACGCACGATAGCGCATATATCCATATTCCTTTCCAATGACACATATCTATGTACCGTTGGGCTCATTGGATTTGACATTATTTGTTTTTGACTGAACTGTCGCTAAGTTACTTAGTAGAAATTCTTTGTTTACAAAAAGTCTATGTTCTCGTGGCACGGACTATAGGTGAAATTGATTAAATGTAGGAACTTGAAGCTGTTGCACCGATGCACCAATATTAATCCCCATTTGATGAGAGATGATTACTAGCTATGAGTCTTGACGATAGGTTGTTTCTGTTTTCTGAATTTGTTGCGTTAATTTATTTCTGTATAATATTTTGTGCATAGGTTAGATCGATTTGGTAAATAATATTAAATTCTTATAACGACAATGTTCTTTATTAAAGGAAATATTTCATAGCAAGTTCCTCATTACATAATCAGTATACTTATTCGTGTATGAGTTCAAAATTTTGTGCACGTTAATGTACTGAAGCGAAGCTATCATACTGAAAACTACTTTTAGTGCTATGAATAATAAAATTATCATAAGAAAATATACGCATCCAAAATATTTTTTAAACCAATTTTACTAGAATAAAATTGTAATGTATAATGTTAAATTTTCTTGATTGATTGATTTTATTGATGATTGATAGATGACACCAAATATGATGTTTATAAATTGATAGATAGAGGCGTCATTTTTATAGGCAACAATAAAAAAATGCCAGTATCATTCAAGCTTTTTATGTCTTCAGAATAATAATAACTGTAGTAAGGTTAACTACAAGACTAATTCTAATTTACAGTCGGTTCAAAATGGCGGATCTTTGGCTGAAATTGAGTGTTTATTTATTCAATAAATCCACATTACGATTTTTCAATTTGCCGATAGGTATACACATATTGTACTTGACTTCTACTTACTGATTATGGCTTTGATAGAGATTCGGCAGAAATCCTTGATATTCGTGTCCGCACTTCCAATTATTGGACCGAGCAAATCTACTCTGGTTATTAATATTGAGACTCATGTAATCTGGTTATTGTGTGAGCTATTATCGACAAATGTGCGGACCATTTCAACTATTACATGTGTAATAGGATTACATCTTCGTAATTGAAATGTGGCAGCCATAATAAATACGAAGCAAACTAGGTTACACTCACTGGTTTAATGTTTAAGAAATTATTGACTTGATATTTATATTAATCATATATTTATTACACAGGTTTATCTTATATATTTATCTACTTGAATTATTGGATAATGTTACAGGATTTATACAAGAAAGTGTATGAAGATGGATGGCTTTTAATTATTATTTCAAACAAATTCTGCTAAATGGATCATGATGAAGCTTGCAGTAATAGTACAGACTATATCAAAATAATACTGCAACACAAAAGCTACCTGTTTCGCCATTACCGATATACCGATGAGCCGCGGACAGAATCAAGTAATAATATGTATTAATTAAATTACTCTGAATCATAGTTTTATTGAAAATATATAAAACAAATTAAAATATTCACTTCAATTTATCCATCTGCCACATAAAGGGATTCATACGCATACAGTGATTTATTATATTCTTTTACGTTTATCTAACTTGCTGATGCAATATAAAAAAGTTTTACATATTGTACATTTATTTATAAGTGTAAGAGTGAAATATTAAAATAATACATTTATTCGAGATAAAATATCAGATGTTAACAATCTTCTGTTTTACCAATCCAATTTTTAAGCATATTTATTTCCATTACAATCTGGAACTTCGGTCAGAATCGAGCTCCTGGTATTCTGACCAAAAGAGACTGTAGCCAAAACTTTAAATTCTTCTTCTAATCTTTCTATGGGTATGTGGTCAACGCTTGTCTGGTGTAAAATTACAGGTGTAGGCCAAGCTATGCACCCTATTTGTGCAAACTCTCTTTTACTCACACAGGCTTTGAGAGCTACTCGTATTTGCGCAAAACACAGAGTTGTGATGGGACAAAGTTGTTTCTGCACAGTCTTTTGCTGTCTTGTGAGTTTCTCGCAAACGTATTATTCCGAGTTTTTAGTAGCAGCATGATGTCTGGTCATGTGCCCGGTATCGGCAATAGGCTCGCACCCTGTTACTTGGGATACTTTAATTCATATCGAAATGTGGGTGTAATCACCTCTGCCTACCCCTTCAGGAATAGATGCGTGGTCTATAAAAAAAATCTTTAACCATTTTTCGAAGTACTTATAGGTATTGCAAAGTCGCAAAACGCATCACACGTCATGATAAATTATTATTTTTACCCATAATTTGCCGATTCATGCTAGTACCATACAAGTTCTATGCCTTTATGCGTATCGCCCGTCATCCCTTCATTCGTAAATCTCCGTGCACCTTCGTATATCTTCGGTAACCATATTATCTGTCTCGTGGGCCACTTATACATTGCTGTAATTAATTAGTCCACTGTATAATGGAGAGTTTAATTCATTCAGAGTTAATTGCGTATCGCTTTTGTGTCTATGTTTAGGTGTTACTTAAATACTTTGACCTGCTAAGGGTCATTTTGGGATTTCGAGAATTTATATACTTTGTACCCAAATTGGCTAAGTGGTCCCATTAGATTTTATTATCTTTTGTACTAAGGTACTTATCCATCCATACCAATATCTAAAGGCGAAAGTGATTTATTTGTCTTTTTTTCACGTCGTAACGGAGCATTTTTATGGTCTGATTTTGCATGTGGAGATAGGAGACTGAAGAATGATACAATTTTACCGTGGTTTTCAAATCCTTCGCGGTTGGAGTTGCGGACAAAGACTAGTTAAAGAATAAAACGAATCTACTAAACTCTGCAATGCAATCTAAAACAAATTTACCAAAACAATAAACAATTTAGATGGAAACTTTGAGGAATAAATTACATAAATACATCAAAGTGATGTCGGCTTACAACTAAATGAATCCTTTTGACCATTATTCAATACAATGTGACCTGCCAATTGACCTACGTCACGACCCAGACCTATTTCACGCATCGTTGCAGAAAATGGCCAGTAAGAAAAAAAAAATCGTGAGAGGCGACGACCTAAGAATAATAACGTCAGACCCTCTAAATCCAGTTAAGAATACAGATCTCCTCTTACCCAAGCGCTTTATCAAACAACCTAGTCCTACCTACCTAGCCTAGGTAGCTGCAATCGATTTTAGGCCACAGATTTAGAATAAACAGATTATGTGACGTTTCGAGAACATAGGCTTACAATAATAAAATTTGTTGTGTACATATTAAAATTAACTCATCGTTTGTTCGTAAGTGAAATGTACGATAATTTTCAGTAAGACTAATTCCAGAACCATACCTAATCCAGAAAGATAAAACAAGCTACACTGTTCCTTGAAAATTATTAAAAATCTTGACCGAACCTGGCCGTACTTATTTTTTTATTTATAGTCTCACGTCTGTATCCCCGAAGGTGTAGGCAGAGGTGTAAATTTTTTTTTTTTTTTTTTAAAGACAACTTCCGCATTAGGACTAAATCCTGTGTCGCGGGGGACGTTACAAACATACAACTAACGGGCACAATGAACACCCAGACTCGAAACAACAATTTGTGGATCACACAAAGCGTTGTCTCGTGTGGGAATCGAACCCACAACACTCGGCGCAGTATCAAGCGGCGAGGCGGCCGCTTAAACCAATATGCCAACCGTGCAGTCAAATAAAATAGTACACCCATATTTCGCCATGAATTTTTAGGTCCCACGTAATGGGGGCGAGCCTTTTGCCGTTACATCACCAGACACCGGGCTTCTACTAAGTATTCGGAAAAACACAGTAACACTTTTGCCCGACCCGGGAATCGAACCCGGGACCTCAGATCAGCAGTCGCAAACGCTATCCACTGGACCACGGCCATACTTCCGTGTAGTGACAGTTTAAGCCAAAAAATTGTCATTATCCCACTTCATTCCGTGGGTTTCGTAAAAGTTAACTAACCCCGTCTGGTCAGCGTAATATAGAAAGCCAAATCATCCTATTGCCTCACGGTTTTACTTTGAAGTACTAGCGTTATTATGACTAAAGATTTTGAAATTTCATGTAAGGTTAAACCCATGACTGTTTCCGAATTTCATATTTGCACAGAAAGCAGAAACAGTCATAGTTTCTGCTCTTCACACATCTCTTATTTAGTGGGCAAAGCCTTATGCACCCGAATATAGGTTACGCCTAGTCCGAATTTGCAGTCTACACCAAAATCAAATGGACCTTTTCTCCCTCGAACGTACGATGAGATAGTTCGCCACAACTTGAATGGTAACAAGATTAAGCTTTGTATATCGGATTCGTTGATTTAGAAACAAGCTGTGCTTTCTAGGTGTTAATGAAGAAATAAGAACCGTGTTTTATTGGATGCACACTTAACTAGAATTTAATAATTTTAATCTTTGTTGATACTTGATTAGTTTATTCAGCTCGCTTCAATTGTAGAAAAATAAACATATATACTCGAAGTCAGTGGCAAAATGGTGACTGTAATGTAGATTTGTTCGATTAGTTGCTTAGTGCGTTCGCTTCTGTCTGTTTTATGGATGGGAGACCAGACCAAATAGTCACATTCCTCAATGCCTCGGAAGCCTCAAACGGTTGGCGGTCCCAGCTGTCATAAAATCTATGGCAGTCCTTATCCTGCAATATATTGATAATAATCAAAACTATAGAATACTGGATTCTATGATTGTGATTATTAGCATAGACTCAACCAAGAAGAAAGTTTAGCATTGTTTTTATCCATATCAATAAAATTATTATGGGTGACCAATGTCAGCAGTTCTGTGCAAATGTAACAATATTCTGTAACATCTGGAAAGACTTCAAAGCTCATTTCAAGGCAAGTCTTGGATCCTGCTTTAGTGTTTCCAGATCAAAAGTAACACTAGAATGATGATGATGGATGCTTACCCATCATTATTATCTTAAACATACACACTAAAACTGTCAAAATAGGCTAAGTGCAAAACGTCAGACGTTAAGCTTTCTTTAGCAGAATTTACTAGTGAGTATGTGAGAATAAAAACAAGAGCGGAGAAACATGAATAGTTCGCTACTTAAGCCGTTTTCCATAATGGTTTATGGAGCGTAAGCGGGTAGATGCACATGAAATATAGCGAGTACGAAATAAGAAATGCTCAAGTTGGTTCAGAACATTAACGCTTTTAACCTAAGCCATCTCTTGGAAGAGAAACTGTTTTAGCTCAGCGCTTTTTACCGATGTATTAAAACTAGGTACTTTACATTCAAGAATGATTGAAAGATGTGATGATTGGTAAGATTAGAGTAAAAATGATTTATAAGCAAGAATGAACATACAAAATGGTAAAATACACAAATAAGTAAAAAAATTGTTTTATTAATGCGATTTAGGCCAGTAATATCAATACACTTAACCATGAACGAGGAACTCACATTGAATTATGCGAACTAATAAATAATTCATACGAGCATATGGCTAGAACATTTGTAGCCGAAGGGGATTACTCTATCTATTGTTAAAAGCTCAAGGGTATTAAAGCAGTAGCAGGAATATAAATGTTCAAACTAACCATAGAATTTGGTGCCTACGGAGCACGATTACTTGCCCCGTTCAGTTGAACAATTTTGAGCAGTAAGTACTGAAGTGGATAAGTCTTGAAACGTTTTAAACACCAAAGAAGTTTAGTAGAGTAGAATGGTATTTACGTAAGACGTTAATTGCTTGGCAGTAATAAACGTTTAGTCTTCTTCAAGATCGCCGCACCAAAGGCAGAGGCAGCAATTAGAAACGGAAATAAGAAAGACAATGAAAAGTTATATAGGTCAATGCTTAGTTTTAGTGTCTACGCAGTTTTTACTTTATTACCAACTAGAGTTTAAAAAAGTTTTCTTAGTAAATTACTAATTAGAATAAAGTAAAAAGTTCGGCTGTTAGAGTTTCACATAAAAGTACTTATTACTTCAGTAGCAATAACAGGTATAAATAAAAATCTTTATCATTAATATTAAACTTTTTTCACGATCGGATTAGTATAATATCAAACAAACTCATTCTGAAAACGTCTTATCTTCTCAGATTGTATAGAAATGTTTATACTATAATCCGACTTAATGAAAGTTTGCGAAACATCTAATTGGATAAGGATGTGGACTGGACTATCGTTATGAATTTCTTGCTTATTCAGAATATTTGTTGAACTGTGTGTTAAAATCGGTTGCTACAGGCCGGTTGACAGTGCATTTAGGTAAATAGTATTTATGACAACGGATCTATAGTCTTAAACATAATATGGGTTACATATAGACAAAAAACTCATCAAGTTTTTAAGATAGCTATACAGTATCAGAAGTAGGTACGGTATACTAAACCCAAACTTTATCCAAACTGGTTCAACAGTCTCCAATCATTCTGTACTTTGGTCAGCCAGATATACTTAAACCAAATTGCTCTACATCAATGACTGCCAAGTCAGGCCACTCTTAATTTTCTACGTGAGCTAGACCGTTTTAATTCTACCAACTTGTTCCAAATTAAATGCCGCGTGTAATCCTAAGTGAATAAAGTTCATTTCACTTAGATCCTGTTGTTTTAGAAACAGCACGTAAACTTCATTAATCTATCTTAAAGGCTAGATTTGATCTTGTGGAAGGGCTTTATTGTTGTTACAATTGCTACATAGTTCGCTTTATTACATGTTGGTTTTAGTATATACAGGGTGTAAAAAGACGAAAACTGAAATCCTACATTGTACCAATCAATATGAACATTTTTGCTTCGCCACCATACCTGGGAAATTATTGGTTCAGGAGATATGGAGGCTCTAAAGTCACCATAAAGCTTTTCTTATTAGGCACAAAATTGATGCATTCACCCCGCCAATGTGTTCTATAGATGTCCTATGAAGCCGTGGATAGGTAAGTATTTCGAGCATCACATGCGCGCACTTTAATTGTGGTTTAAAAAAATGCTTCTACTTAAAAAATAAAAATCCTTTCCCAGTTATTATTTTTGCTTAGCATGATTTCCAAAACGAGTTCACTTCGGCGAATTGGTTTACTAATGTTTGCCATAATTTAAAATGCCATAATTTCATATGCCATACTGGTATTTGCCATAATTTCATTACAAATAACGCTTCAGTTGTCATAATCGTGAAATGACATAAAATGACTTTCACTAATTCCATTGGTCATAATCGATCAAGTGTCATAATATTTTAAATCCATAAATGTATTTGCTATAATTTCCGTTTTCAATAATCTAAGAAGAAAATAGAAACTAGTGTGAAGAATGTGGACTAAGTGGACGGAGCCCTGCTTCGCAGGGCTCCTATTTTTGGGTTAAGGGTCAAAAGAGAACCCTAACCTAACCTAACCTATCTGAGTTGGATTGCACTGAGTCGGGGTGTTAACGATAATTAATTCAACTTCAGTTTATTAAACTAGTGTGAAGAATGTGGACTAAGTTGACGTAGCCCTGCTTCGCAGGGCTCCTATTTCTGGGGTAAGGGTCAAAAGAGAACCCTAACCTAACCTAACCTATCCGAGTCGGATTGCACTGAGTCGGGGTGTAACGATAATTAATTCAAGTTCAATTTATTAAGCTAGTGTGAAGAATGTGGACTAAGTTGACAGAGCCCTGCTTCGCAGGGCTCCTATTTTTGGGGTAAGGGTCAAAAGAGAACCCTAACCCTAACCTAACCTAACCTATCCGAGTCGGATTGCACTGAGATGGGGTGTTAACGATAATTAATTTCGACCTAACAATATTATGTATTATTTTCATAATTATATCAAATTTTGATTATGTCAAGAGTCGATTATGAGATGTGATACTTATGGAAACTAATTATTATGATATATGTTGTAATAGGAAGTCATTTTATGGCAAATAAAAGTTATCACTGTTGAGTTGTTATGGCAAACGTTATTAGTATAAATGATAATAGTGCAAGTAAATATTATGATCGGGGATGATTATGGCAAACAATATTAGTGCAAATGAATTTATGGAAAACGAGAGAATACCCGGCGAATTAGGTCTTGTGACATCCTGTATATAATATGTCTACTAATTTATATAATACGGTTGTATATAAACTCAAAACAGCTACGTGGTGTAACAGATTTAAGAACACATAGTGTCACAACCACCACAACCCTGTTTCAAGTCGTGGCAGTCGTAAAAGCCAATTCAGAAAATACACGAACCAACCATCTTTGTGAAAAGACAGAAAACTCTACAGTCAAACCTTATACCAACTTGTCTAGCCAGCGTGGTACATAAAGTGAAATCCTCCAATTTAACCACAATGGTATCTTGACACCAATTTGCAGAGGCCTATGTCCAGCAGTACCCCCAAATGGCTGTATCATCATGTCAGCCTAGAGACGTCCGCGGCTGGACATACTTGATACTTGATGGCACGGGCTGTTTCCGCAACTCCACGTCCTGGCGTGTATTTTGCGAGCGGGTGGGAATTGTGTCGTCATCCGAGACACCCCAGCTCTTCGAGGAAGGCCAGCAGACTCTTGATGTGGCTCACTGCTTCCCTCAGGGTGCTGTATCTCGTCAGGTACTGCTGCCTGTACTGTGCGACCTCAGGGCAGTCGAGGAGCAGCTGGGCTGCTGTCTCGTCTGCTGCCATACAGGCCCTGCACAGCGGGCTGTCAGTGATACCTATAGTAAATAGGTGTTTATTAAAGAATCCGTGTCCTGTGTAGGCGGACGTGACTGTCCGCAGTTGTTGTTTGGACAGCCGGAGGATTTACTTGGCTATCTTACCGTCTACTGCGGGCAGAGTCTCCTTGGCCTGCCTACATGTTTCAATACCAATCCAGGACTGGTTATGTTGGGTTCTGGTCCTATTTCTTACCAGGTTGCGATAAAAACCAGAAGGAAGGGGAAAAATGGGCTCGGGTCCCACCACCTCTAAAGTGCCTCGGCTGCGTCATTCCCCCTTGAGCCACTGTGGTCCTTGATCCATTGTAGTGTTAATTTGTTTTGTTTACCTACCTCTGTTAGTTTCTGGTGGCATTCAAGCGTGAGTGCCGAGGTGATAGTATGGCTTTTGAGGGCTGAGAGGACAGCCTTACTATCTGAGAGGATCCTAATGGATCGTTCCCTTACCTCACGTGCCATGTTTGCTGTGGCAGCTAGGATTATGCCAAAACATTCGGCCTGGTAGACCGTGTTGAAGGCTCCCGAGGTAGGTCCTCGGAGAATACTCCTGAACCCGTACCTGTATCCGTCTTAGACCCATCTGTGAAGATTGTGAGCTCGTTGTGGCCAACCGCTCCCTCGTGTAGATCCTCGTATAGTTAGATTTTGTATTTCTTGTCGAACACAAATTATTTCGGTATTCGGTCGCCAATGGCTTGTGTGAGAGGAACTTCTTTAAAGAGTGTGTTTAAGTTGCTAGTGTGCGGTGTGTTAGTGTCTTTCCAGAGCTTCAGAGCTCTTAGCCGGATCGCCGACATCGTTGCCTCCTGTTTTATGAACAGGTGCAATGGAGGCAGGTCCAGCAACACTTCGAGTGCCGCTGTAGGTGTAGTTTTCATGCAGCCCGTGGCTGCTAGGCATGCAAGTCTTTGAAGCTTGTTGGCGGCCGTTGTTAGGTTGGTTCGAGGCCACCACACTACTGCGCTGTAGCTTATCATCGGACGTATTATTATCTTATAGAGCCATAAAACAATTTTGGGGGATAGGCCCTGGCCTTTATCTATCATCTTCTTGCACTGCCAGAAGACGATGCTGGCTTTATTGAGCTTATTTTCCATGTGGCTGTACCATGTCAATTTGCTGTCAAGAGTAACACCCAGGTACTTTACCTCGGTATACCGCTTGAGCTCTGTGTTGAATAGCCTGGGCAGTCGGTAAGTACTCAGCGCGCGTTTGTGTGTGAACATAACTAGTTCGGTCTTGGTCGGGTTTTCTGATAATTCGTACTCATTACACCACCACTCTACTATGCATAGAGCCTGTTGGGTAAGGTCGTACACTGTACTAGTTACCTTACCTGAGGTGAGAATGGTCAGATCATCTGCATATCCTATTGTGTAAAAATATCTCGCGTTGAGTTTGTCTATGAGTTCATTGATGACTAAGTTCCACAATAGCGGGGAGAGAACAACGCCCTGCGGGCAACCTTTAGTTATCAAGGCTGTCTGGGAGTCGCCGTGCAGGCACACTACCCTTTTGCTGAGCATGTTTTGGATCCACTGTATGAGCATCTGATCCACACCATGTCTGGCTAGGGCGTTGCTTATGCTGGAGAAGTTTGTCTTGTCAAAGGCTCCTTCTATGTCAATGAAGGTGCCCAGACAGATGCTTTTTTGTTGTATAGCAGCTTCTGTCTGGTTCACGACCTGATGTAAGGCCGATTTCGTCGATTTCCCTGAGCTGTATGCATGTTGATTGGCATGTAGGGGTAGATGCTTAAGTGCCCCATTTCTTAATTCCCTCTCGCATAGCCTTTCCAAGGCTTTAAGCATGAAGGAGGTCAGGCTTATTGGTCTGAAGGACTTTGCATTGGTGTAGTCTGTTTTGCCTGGTTTTGGTATGAAAATTAGTTTGACTTCCTTTCAACTCTTCGGTACATATCTAAGAGCCAGGCTAGCCCTCATGATTGCCAGAAGAAGAAGAAGAAGTCTTTTACGGACAGGTTCACCCCCTCCCCCATTGTAATAACCCTGGGAAGATGCCGTCCAGTCCGGCTGCTTTGAAGGGATGGAAGCTATCGATGACCCATCGTTTTTCTTCAGTGACCACGGTATTTGTGTGTCTCCACTCGTGTTCGGTCGCCACTGTTGGTGTATCGTGCCACGTTATTACCGGGGTGAGGACGCAGCCTGGAAAGTGTGTTTCGAGTAGGACGCGTCTTGTCTCCTCCTCCGATGTGGTGTATGTGTTATCCGGTTTACGGAGAGTACCTGGTGCAACCATCGGTTGCTGAGCCAGTAGTTTCCTTACCCGGTTTGCTTGTTGGCAAGATTCAATGCTCCCACAGAATTTCCTTCATCCCATGGTGCATCTGAATCTGAGGCATTTCTTGTAGCTTGATTTGGGCGCTTTATAAGCGTCCCAATCTTCGTCCGCGCTTGTGTACATTGCCCCGTTTAGCGCCCTTTTTACCTTCTTGCGCTTGCGTTCAAGCTCAGCGCCCCACCAGGGTTGTTTACCTGGGGTTGAGGGTAGAGTGGTTTCTGGGCATGCTGCGTGGTAGCTGTCTAGCATCGACTGCGTCAGTTTATATACCTGTTCGTCGATCTGTTCGTTGTCACCCAGTACCGTCGGCGTAGCAGTAAGGGTAAGTTTCTTTTTAAGTAATTGGACATACTTTGCTTTGTCAGTGTTGTGTGGTTTCCTGCGTGGCTGTGTGGGTTGTATAACGACTTCCATAGAGAAGCTGATCCATCTGTGGTTTGAGCACGATTTCTCTTTCAAGACGTGCCATCCCTTGATGCGTTCAGCCGCTCCTTCTGTTGCGAGAGTTAAGTCGATAATTGTCTGACTACGTCTTGTGACGAAGGTGGGCTCCGTACCTGTGTTTAATAGGGTAAGATTAGTGGTGAATGGGTACTCAACCAGTGATTTACCTCTGTTGTTATTGCAGTTCATGCCCCACATTTGGTGGTGGGCATTAGTGTCCGTTCCTATTACGACCTCCGTTTTAGTTCTCTCGCACTGGTTAACCAGACGCGTGAGGTCAAACGGAGGCGGGCTACGGCCTTGGGCATGTAGACCGATGCGCAAACAACATCTATACTCCTTGGCTGCTGTGTTATTTCAATTTGTATCGCTGTGATGTCTCTGGAACAGAACTCCGTTAAAACTTGGGCTCTGATGTTTTTAGTTGTCAGTATGCAGGTTCTTGGATGTGTGTGGTCAGTTGAAGAATAAATCTTACCTCCCAGGCTGGAGAAGCCCCTGATGAGGCCACCCCTTATCCAAGGTTCCTGGATGAGCACGATGGCTGATTGTTGGACCTCCATCCATTTGCGCAGTTGCGCAGTGGCTGTTTGGCTGTGATGGAGGTTGATTTGAAGGCAGCTGACGTCAATAGGCAGAGGGTTCATCTTTGGATGATGTCCCCACCTCCCCGACCGTCGGCTGCGTTAGGCCGGCCAGGATGTCACCAGCCTCCACCCCGTCGTCCCGCTGCACCAGGCTCAGGAGCAGGCTCTCATCTTTCGAGTTACCCTCGGCTAATGGGCCAGCCCCCGAGCCAGACGCGGCCGGCTCTGACGGACCGGGTTCTGCGTCGCACCCTGGCTTGGTGTTACCCGTACTGCCTCCGGCCTTCGTGCACCCCCACTGCTGAGCGCAGGCTGCGCGCTGGTCATATTACTGGGACCTACGACAGCGGCCTGCACCGCTGTTTTTGTAGAGGCAGCACCGGCGGCGGCAGCGGTTTGTGCAGCCTTCCGCCTTATTGCCAGGCGCTGTCTCTTGTTTTTACTCACCCTCTTCTTCTTCGCAGAGCTGGTAGCAGCGGGGCCACTCGGTTGTGTGGTGGGCGAGTGTTGGACAGGATTGGCGGTCTTGCCCTTACCCTTGCCCTTGTGGTAACTTACCACTTGCCAGCCTGCGAAGGAGGAGTCGTCCACATCAACAGCCGAAATAAATTCCAACTGCTGATGTGGACCCTACGTCCCTAGTCTGTGGCCCTCTGACGGGACACGATGGCCATTTCCCCTGCTGCGGCTCACAGCGGGGGCTACCGTTTAGCGTGAAATCGGGACACGGTCACATTACCGCCAGCGCCGCTCGGCTCAACCCCCCAGGACTCCGTCATCCCCACGTACGGCACTCGACTGCGCAGGTCCTAGCGAAGGTGGTCAGCTTCTGTTAACCGTGACTTTTTACTACGAGCCCGCGCCCGCCCGCGCCCACCCGACCGCGAAGGGGCGTGGTGAAGAGATGTGTTCCTGGATGTGGATGTGTGCACGCATGTGTGTACGTGTGTGCGTGTGTGCGTGTGTAATGTGCCTGTTGTTTGTGTTTCGGCTGGAGGTTTTGGTTGCATCCATTTCTGAAGGAACTGGACCAAGAACGGGCGGCAACCTCGAGAAGGATAGTCCACCAGCCTTGCCTAAGGGATCTTCGCGACCTGCGCTACCCCTGAGACCATTCGCCACTCCCTGCACCGGACTCAGGTGTAGGGAGTAGAAGTCAGTGCAGTTCAGTGGTGTTAAGTATGAGTTGACCTGCACGGGCTTCCGCCCATCATCTGCTGGACATAGGCCTCCCCCAAGGCTCTCCACACAGACCGATTTTGAGCCATCCAACATCCAACCGCTTCCCGCGATCTTAACCAGATCGTCGGTCGACCTTGCGGAAGGCCTACCCCTAAATGGCTGTATGATGGTGTAATAAGTCACTTTAGACAGTAAACTATTTCAAAAGGCAAGCATGAATTTAATAATCAAATCCTATTTAATCAAAAAGATGAGGCTGTTGATCATACATCAAATCTATTGCTTGATTTCCAATATTTGGAAGCATGTCAAAACGTAGTTGATACAAAACCACATGATTATGAACACCGACATAGATAATAATATCAACTAAATTTTCGAGCAAAGATACATATGGCAATTAATTCGAGATGGAAATAAAATACAATAATAACGAAGCCATAGAAACGTAACGTATTATTATGAAGGAAGCGAATGGGTGCTTTTCAGAATTTATTATACGTAATATATATTAAGTTTCGCGAACCAACGGGAAACCGTTATGGGAGCAGTTTCGATAAAGCTAAAAATTATTTTTGGAAGGAAAATAAGCTAAAATGTTGGGATATACTGTAATGATGTCAGATTTTGGTAGGGTCAGCACAGAAGCTTTTAGTGATACAACTTTTATTACTGTCATTATATTTTATCTATCAGTTTTAGCATTCAAATATCTAGAGTTTGTCTGGATACTATAATACAAGAAATTTATTTACGTTTTGAAACAAAAAATCTAACAGTTCTAGTTCTCTATTAAGTGTGACTTAAAAAAGCGGTCCCAAAATAGATCTATTTACAGGCAAAACAAGAGTTTGAGGATCGCACAAGTGTTGTATTGTAGCATCAAACCCATAATACTCTGGGCAGTGTTAGTAAAAGAAATTCTTAAACTATTTCAGCGTCTACTCGAAATCAACATATTATTGCTAAACTGGATATGAGTGGCAATGAATGTCTATTAACAGTGCAATTCACTTACACGAATATCAAATTTTGATCCCATATACCTCGACTCAGCTGAATTTAGTATGTACCCAACTAATGTATAACTTAGTCACAGCCAAGATATCGGTTGAAGAATAAGAATGGTGTAAGCACTTTTATTTAGCCAGATAATTTAGCCAGATTTAATATTTTATTACACAACATTCCTGCAGAACATTCATAACCAAATCTTACAATGCAAGAAACCAAATTCCAACTACGATCAAATAGATGAAGTTGTCACAAATTCAAATTACGCTGATATCTATAGTCCTTGAGGCTAAGCAATAAGGTTTTCATTTCCTCAATTTATATAAACTAACGAGATAGTTTCTGCTGACGGGGGAACGCACAGCCATGAAATTACTCCTCCTAAATTTATGGCCTTAAAATAGTTTGCTGCTACCAAAGTTTTTGTTTATTGTTTTAGACCTGCCGGTCGTATTGTGCATGGAAATTGTTCTCAATTTGAAATGGAATCGGAATTAAAAAAATTACGTTTGGGTTGACTTGAAGTGCTTTTCTGCTTAATGTTCTTCAATTTTGAATTAGTTTGAACATGCATTGTTATTCATTCCATTGCCTAGTATTTGTAATATATTTTTAAGTCACGATGAAATCTGAGTCAGATTTTAGTTTTTATTTTTATTTATTAAAGTAGGTAATGTATAGAATATATTAATTACTACTTTATTAAAGTATTGCAAGTTGTGTAGCCCAAACAGCACTACTCATCTCTCAAAAGCTCGAAAAATATTCTTCAATATTTTAAAATATAGTTTATCATTCTTAAGTTCCATGCAAGATAATGATTCATGAAAATGAATTTGCAGGGGCTATTAAATATATTGACTGCCTCCGTAGTCCAGTGGATAGCGAATGCTGCTGATTCGAATTCTGGTTCGGACAAAGGTGCTACTGGGTTTTTCCGAATTCTCAGTAGCAGCACGGAGTCTGGCAAATTGCCCGGTGTCGGCAATACGGTCGCCGCTTATTACATGGGATCTATAAATTCATAACATAGCGAAATGTGAGCGTAAAATTACACCTCTGTTTACACTTGCGGATACAGGACTGAGCCTATAAAAAGACTAAATATATTAAAAACTCTACATAAAAATTGTTTCAAATAAGTATTCATTTTGGAGGTGTTTTTAATAGATAAAGTTTTGTAAACACTGACAGGCACAGAAATATATTTGGATAATGAAACCAAAGATTATAATAACATTTAATTCAAACAATATGATTTTTATTTAAATAGGCCATGAAGATCCAGCATAAATTTGAGATTTTTAAAAGCATTTAACTTTATGTAATCATAGACTCCATAAGTTTTAACGATCCATACAATTTGCTTAATAGGCTGTTGGACTTTAATATACTTTTTAACAATAAACGGAGAATAGTATTTCTATTTGATTTTTTAAAGGTTAAATTACAATTTTAAGTTATTTTTAAGCCCATGCAGCGTTTTACACATAAAGATGTTTATTACTTTATAATTTATCTTGACAGAATAATTTAAGCAAAGCCTGTTCAATTACTAAAATATATTTTAGAGCAAACATATTAGTTAATTATTAACAGTTAATTATTAACATAGTATGCAAGCATAATCCCCCTATAGCTTTTCAGACAACAAAGTTATATATCAACAAACACTTCACTATACCTAAGAATGTCCCAAAACATCATAATGTTGGTCAGTGAGTCATCAGAAAATGTTTTACAATTCTGCCTCGTCGACTCGTTTGTACATTTAAAACATCGCATACGTTCTACTTAGCGGAATGAAAACATACAGCGAAACGCGGCCTATTTTTGCCACAACCGGCTAATCTTGTAAGCCGGATCAAATTCCTGAAAATACCTTAGAGAACAAAGACATACCGTGAATAACTGGCCCCACGTAAATTCTAACACGCTGTTACTCTTCATATATTATAAGGTACGTTGAAAATGTTCAAATATATTACCTGGAATCGTGAATTGTGAAAGATCGTTACAGTTATGGCGACGGAAGAGGGTTGTGGAATGTTTTATGTTGTTATGTGGGAGTTTGTGTGTCTTCTATGTATTTTTGTTTGTTTCACCTAAAATAATTTCAATGTTCATCAAAAGCTCCATATAAAATTCATGACACAAGTTCAAATTCAGCTGAATTTGGCTAAAAGTAAATATTAATTTTTAAGCGTATTTGGCTTTTATTGTTGGTGTGTATTGATCGAAGTTTTACGATTGCTTTACCTCTGTGAACAAACAAAATTGTAATTTTGATTTAGGCATGTATAGTATGCGTTATCTATATATTCTCTATATACCATATCTCTTGGAACATCAGTGGTGGTTACACACAGCACAGTACACGACGTTTCCTCCTCTACAACGTGCACAGACACTATTGTTTCATCAAGAATACATTTAGTTTAATGTAGAACACCAACAAAGACTTCTTGTATATCATTTCCTAAAGAGGCTTCATATTTTACAAAACTCGTAACTACTATCAGCGAATAATGACAAAAAATCTTAGCAAGTATTGTTTAACAAGTATCGTTATTTTAAAGAGGCCTTTCATAAACGAGACATTAATAGGCGATCACTTGCGAAGTTTTGCAAGTTTCCTAAACTAACAGCGGCAAATTTGAGCGATCTCAGATTAGCAAGAGAACCTTATCAAGTGTTCACGGAAGATTACACGAAATAATACTTTAAATGTACAAGAGTTTGTTTAGATATCGGTTAAATTATCTTTGGTGAGCTGGGTTTATTACAACCGCGATTGGAGTTCCCTCACTTTTCTTTTGTCTATTAAGATGAGTATGAAAGATTGCACCACAGTGATAAGCGTCAAGAAGTTATCTTACAATATCGTTATTGTATTTTAGTACAGCATTTCTCAAAACTTCGCTTAACTGTCATGTTCTACGCAGGCTCAATTTAAGCTTATCTATGTTTATCTTCATAATTTGTACAAAAATTATTCTTCTCTCAGGGCGCCTGTTTTAAGACATAATTGTGTATTTTCTACGTCTAAATTCTATCACTCATTTATTAGTAAAATTATCCAAATTGGAAATGTCTAATATGTATATCTTCTAAAAAAAACTTTTATTATTTAAGCCTTAAGCTGTCCCATACACATAGTTACATAATTATCTTGGTATATCTTTAAAATAACACCTGTTATATTGTGAATCAAACATGTGTAAAGTTTATTTTATATTTAGTCCTGCATAATTATATCAGTGACCATCGTCATTAATAATATTGAAATAAACATTAATAAATTACACCTTGCTTATTTTTACACCATTCTTTATGTGTTTATCACTTTAAAAGCATACACATTACAATACAGATTTGACGTAAATAATAAATCATTGCCGACATTTCATGGAAACATGCGATTAATTCAAAAGGTATTTGTATTGAAATTGACGTATTCACTAATACCATTATTTTCAAATAACTGAGCCGGTAATTTAATTAAAACTAGCATGAGAAACGAGCAGTAAAATTAACTTGCTACTTCATCACTGCCAATCTAGAAATAAAACCAAAACGTCACAATGACTGGCCATTCCGAAAACAGTAGAGCCAACCTAAAATATATAAAAAGGGAAAAGGTTTCGGCGCTTAATAAAATTCTCCGTGGAACGTGCAATGTTTGGAAGATATTGGAGTCAATTCTATTCTTACAATGGAGAAGACGAAACCAGATTAAATAAAGTTAAGACAAAATAGCACATTAATGTTTGGAAAGTTAAATTTTGGAAGCATGTTGGAAATTTAAAGAGAAAATTTTAATTTTTACTTATAAATTTTCTTATTTTTATACAGTTACGCTGATAACAAGATACTATATTAGGTAAACTAATGGTAGTATATATTGAATTTTAACTAAGCTGATCTATTACGTACACCAAATGAAGACGCTCAAAGAAAAGAGATTAATTTCATTTCAGAGTCATAATCAAGACAGGGATGTGTGGCTTTGATATGAGAAGCAAAACTAAGTAACGAAGCTATGCATGTAGATGAACAGTCGTTCCAATTGATAGCAACTATATAAATGTCAGAACGAACAGCACACAGCGATAGAGTTCACCAAGAGACAACTGAAGCAAGTGAAACTTTACGAACTCGCCATCTCTGTAGCACAGAATTATTTCATCCAACTGTTACATCGTTACCGTCTGCTGTGAGTCCCGAAGACATTGTACTTACAATGGAGTCGATTTTATTCAGTTCTATAAAGAAACATTCGTTTAATGTTTCTGTTTGTTGTACAAGTGTTGCTGCAAAAATAGGTCTCACTGAATTTCGAAAGTCAACAAGAAATTCTCGCAATTTCTGTACAGTGTACAGGCACATGCAAATGATTTACATCTAAAATGAACATAACATAACATAACTTCACACCTTTTATCCCCGAAGGGGTAGGCAGAGGTGTATTACACACCCACACTTCGCCAGTTATGTTTCGGTCCCAATGTAATAGGGGGCGGGCCCATTGCCATCTACCGGGCACATGAAATGTTTTGAAAATAAAAATTATATTAATAATATTATATAATTTTAATAATAAGGAAGGCAGCGATAGCCTAGTGGAAATACCAACGGACTGCCATGCAGAGGGTATCGGGTTCGAATCCACGGCGCGCACCAATGACTTTTCGGAGTTATGTGCGTATTGAATTGTTAATTATCGCTTGTCCCGTGCCTCGGAGAGCACGTTAAGCCGTCGGTCCCGGTTGTCATGAAGATCTATGACAGTCGTTACAGGGCGTCAGTACCTTCTAAATAAACTGACACTAGTCTAAACCATGGAATATCGATATTTATAATTTTTCCTTTATAATTGAGTTCATTCCGATATATCTTTAAACCGGTATGTTCTCACTTCGGTACCAGCTGAAGTGAGAACATAGCAGACAATCCGGGTTGAAACTACAAAGAAGTTGTTGGACAAATTATTATTGTTTATAGGACTTTAAAAGAAATTTCAGTGACATTGATATAATGATTGTGTATATTTTTATGGTGTTATTTTTGTAAATATTGTGTGTATGCAAGATTGCAATGACTCTGGCGATGCGGCAGTTAGTGTCAGTCAACCTACCACATCGCTGAAAGGTCTGGTGCGCTGTCCGGACTGTTCTCAGGACCATTTTTCAAAGGTAAGTGGGGCCTGAAAGTACATTTTGGAAAAGTACATAAATCTCAAAATGTACTTTCTGGCCCTTCAATATCTTCACCTCCAATATCAGGAGACTACAACCAAATTCCTTTTTGGCAAACTCTTTCTAAATTAAAACATTTGGTTCCGATAGTTAACAAGTTGTTGCACGAGGAGACCATACCCGAGGAATGGTGCAACAGTTACCTGGTGCCCATTTTTAAAAATAAGGGTGTTATCCAAGAGTGCAACAATTATCGGGGAATAAAGTTAATGCTTCATAGTATGAAAGTATGGGAGAGAGTAATTGAGCGACGCCTGCGTGACGAGAGTGAGATCTCACGAAACCAATTCGGTTTTATGCCTGGTCGAGGTACGGTGGATGCCATTTTTGCACTTCGCCAAATGTGCGAAAAATACAGGGAGGCGCATAAAAACTTGCACATGGTGTTCGTCGACCTTGAAAAGGCATATGACCGAGTGCCTCGTAAAGTCGTGTGGTGGGCCCTGAAGAAGAAAGGAGTGCCTGGGAAATACCTGACGTTGATTCAAGCCATGTCACTAAATGCCGAACGCAAATCCGATCCGCAGCTGGTATCACAGCCAGATTCGATGTGGCTGTAGGCTTGCACCGAGGGTCGGCCCTTAGCCCCTACCTCTTCCAGTTAATTATGGATGCTATATCATCGGACATACAGGAAGAGGCACCCTGGTGCATGCTGTTTGCCGACGACATCGTTCTGGTAGCAGAGAGTGGACAGAAGGTGCAGAGCAAGCTGGAGGAGTGGCGGCAGAGATTGGAGAATGTAGGCCTGAGAATAAGCAGAACCATAACAGAGTATATGTTCTGTGACTTTGGCGGTCTCTCCAGTCCTATACCGGTAACACTCGGCGGTACACTTTTACCAGTAAGCTCCGATTTCCGCTACCTAGGTTCACTCCTGCAAGATGACGGCGAAATTGATCGGGTTGTTAGGCAAAGAATCAACGCAGGATGGATGAAATGGCGACAGGTCTCAGGCACAATGTGCGACCACAAAATGCCTGTGAAATTAAAGGGCCGCATGTATAAGTCGGTTATAAGACCTGTCGTACTGTATGGAGCTGAGTGTTGGGCTACAAAGAAGATGGACGAGAAACGATTGCATGTGGCAGAGATGAGAATGTTACGATGGATGTGTGGAGTGACAAGAATGGACAGAATTAGGAATGATTACATTAGAGGTAGTATGAAAGTGGCGGCCATTGATGAAAAGATAAAAGGGAGTCGATTGGCCTGGTATGGACATGTTATGCGGAGAGATGAGATGTATGTAGGTAAAAAAGTGATGAATATGCATGTAGAAGGACGAAAAGGGAGAGGACGGCCAAGGAAAAGATGGATGGACTGTGTGAGGATAGATATGAAAGAGAAAAGGGTAAATGATCGGATGACTGGTGATAGAGAAGTATGGAAGAGAAGGACATACTGCGCCGACCCCGAATAATTTGGGACCAGGGCAAGACAATGATGGTTCCGATAGTTAAAAGAGTTCCCCGTGGGGCAAGACCATCAGTGTCAAAAAAATTGGCTGAATGCATTGGTCTTGTCGTAAGGGAGAACTCAAAAGCGGCCTGGGGGCAATTCTTAACTTTCCCTTATAGGATTCTACATGTTGATAAAAATCAGGAAGGTAAAAATTCTTTAACAACTCAAATTAAATATAATTGTCAAATTTCGGCCAGCACTTCAGACCCTAAATTCAGTTCAAATAAGCGTAATTCTCTGTATAAATATGTAGAATCCAAATTAAGGGAAGGTGACATACGGGGCGCGTCTAGACATTTTTTTTAGCGGTGATGTGGTGGCACCTTGCTCTCCAGATACGCTTGCGGGTCTGAAGAGCAAGCATCCAGCGCCAATTTATGATCTCTCCTTTCCTGAAGCTCCCGACAGTGAATCAAAATATCTGATCACCACGGCCAAGGACGTTTTAGCAGCAGTTTGCTCCTTCCGAAGTGGCTCGGCAGGCAGCCTAGATGCGTTTGTAGCGGTAGCTACATACAACTGAGGCCATCTAGCGAGCGACGACGAAAAGTCTCAACAACAATCCGGCGACATCTATCGGACACAATGCGATGGAAAAACAAGGTGCTGAATCGCACATGCAGAGTTCGCGCGCCGGGTTGTATATATACAACATCTGAAATACGTCCGTCGGACTGACAGTCCACCAGGCACGATCAGTCAGCCTGGTTAGAGGATCCTCCCTCTAGTTGGAGGAACACCACACCTTTATCCTACACATTAGTGACCCCGACGTGATCTGAAGCAACGTCCACCGGTCAGATTACCAGCAGCTCCCGACGTGATATGAAGCAACTTCCAACGGTCAGATTACCAGCAGCTCCCGACATGATCTGAAGCAACCTTCACCGGTCAGATCAACAGCAGCTTCGTCGTCATCCTCGCCTCACCTCGCCCCACTCCGCACTCCACCCGATGGGCGGTAATCAAGTCACCGCCAGCCAGCATCTTCGGCCAGGGACCAACCATAGGCCATGCAGGCTTGCATGCCTGGTCTTCCCTGCAGCCACTCCAGCGTCTAGGTACAGCACACTGCACACGGTTCACGTAAGAAGAGGACATCTCTCACCGGCAACGCAGCAGCCAGCCACTACGCAGCAGCCTCGCAGCATCTCCCAGACTCACCGTGGGACACTCACTGCGCAGCAGTGGGGAGTGATGTAGCGGTAGCTACATACAACTGAGGCCATCTAGCGAGCGACGACGAAAAGTCTCAACATCAATCCGGCGACATCTATCGGACACAATGCGACGGAAAAACAAGGTGCTGAATCGCACATGCAGAGTTCGCGCGCCGGGTTGTATATATACACATATGTGAAATACGTTCGTCGGACTGACAGTCCACCAGGCACGATCACCCAGCCTGGTTAGAGGATCCTCCCTCTAGTTGGAGGAACACCACACCTTTATCCTCCACACGTTGACACCACAACATCTAAAAGATCTTGTGTGTGCAAGTGCTGGGGTGGCTGGCGATACACTTCTGAAGGAGTTGACTGCGCTAGTAAATATGATGCTCTCCGGTAATGTGGACGGTGCTATCATTGATATCTTGTGTGGGGCGAACCTGTGCGCCCTTAACAAGAGAGATGGTGGCATTCGTCCCATTGCCGTGGGTTGCACATATCGGCGTATAGCAGCTAAGATATGCTGTAAATTTTACAGCAGAGAGCCATCTGATAAATTCCAACCTCTCCAACTAGGTTTTGCTTCCAAGGGAGGTTGTGAGGCTGCTATACATGCTCTTTTGACGTATCTTGGAAGTGGTGATGGCGAGGTCATTCTGAAGGTTGACTTGAAGAACGCCTTCAATTCAGTGAATAGGGATACTTTGTTGGCACAGGCAAAATTTTCTAATTTCTTTGGCAATGTTACAGGTATCCCACAAAATTACTATATCAGGACAACCTTTTGGAATCTGCAGTTGGATGCCAACAAGGTGACCCTCTTGGATCAGTCATTTTTAGCTTAGCTAAAGAACCCATTATTCGGCAAATAAATTCTAAATTTAATGTATGGTTCTTAGACGACGGGACCCTGGGAGGAGAAACAGACATAGTATTGCAAGATTTGACCTTTCTTAAAAATAAATTCGCATCTATTGGTTTGGAACTAAATTATAGTAAATGTGAGCTGTTTATAAATACAACAGACTCCTCAAAAAAACATTCGATAATATCTAAATCTATAATCACTTGGCTTCAGACATCAAAATTGTTGATAAGATTTCTCTTCTCCTCCTAGGTTCTCTAGTATTTGAAGAATCTTTCGATTCTTTCGTAGAGAAAAAAAATCAAAATGTTTGTGATATTTCAGATCGCCTATTCAAAATTCATGTACATTCAGCCTATACTATTATTCGATATTGCCTTTTCGTCCCAAAATTTACTCATGCCTTAAGATCATCGCAGCTTTGGAAAAAAATAACACTATTAGAACAAATCGATCAAATTATACAAATAACTTAAAAAATATATTAAATGTAGACTTCGATGACCGAGCCTGGCTACAAGCATCTTTACCCATACGTTTGGGTGGGCTCGGCGTTCGCAAAATTTCCAGTGTCAGTTTACCGGCGTTCCTGTCTTCGGTTCACAGCACGGAAGAGTTAACTAGGAAAATATTATTACCTACACTAGTTAACTCAGAAGTGCTGTGCAAAACCGAAGCTATAAAAGCCTGGAAAATGGCTTGTCCAAACACTGATTTGCCCACCAACCTATTCCACAAAGACAGTGGGACGCGCCACTTTGCAACATTGTGAGAAAATATATTTTGGATACATCTTTTAATGTTACAGAGCGAGCTCGCTTGCTGGCTGTGGGGGAATGGGAATCCGGTCTATGGCTTCAGGCAATACCATCGTCCAACACAGGAACCATGTTGGACGATGAGACGTTCCGCATCGCCACTTGTCTTCGTTTAGGTGTTCCATGTGTCTCTCCGCATCGATGTCATTGTGGAGAAGACGTCGATAGCCTCGGACACCATGGGCTGTCTTGCAGCAGAAGCGCTGGTAGAATTCCTCATCATGCCCATCTGAATGAGTGCTCTTGTCGCGTCTGGCGTACCAGCTGTACTTGAACCAAATGGCTTGGTACGCGACGATGGGAAGAGACCTGACGGTATGTCATTATTGCCATAGAAAATGGGTAGGCCTTTGGTGTGGGACGCAACCTGCGTAGACACCCCCGCGCCATCCCATGTTCCAAGCACGGGAGGCCATGCTGGTACTGCTGCTGCATCTGCGGAAACCCTCAAACGGCGCAAATACAGTAATCTAGTAGCTAATTACGTATTTGAGCCGTTTGGGGTGGAAACGCTAGGCTCATGGGGTCCGAGCGCTCGCTCTTTATTCCGAGATATATCTAAACGGTTAATTGACGTCTCACGTGACCAGAGGGCTGGTTTATTCTTTGCTCAAAGAATCAGCATTGCCATCAAGCGTGGCAATGCTGCCAGCCTTCTGGGCACGTTACCCGATGATATTGATGCGGAGGCATTCTACGACGCCTAAACACACCTGTACATATTTTCACTTTTTATTTTTAGATTTATGTATATATATATATATATTTAGATATTATGATTATGTAAGATTGCAATATATATAGTTAAAGTTAATAATCTGGTATGTTATTTAATGCATTAAATAAAATGTTAATATTTAATTCTTTAAACTTTGTACTGAAACTGAGACAATGAACGAACATATTTGAAGAAGAACTTTTCATTGCTACATTTGCATTCGATGTCCAAATAGAGAAGCTGTGAACAATTTTCACTTTTATTTACTTGTAAAAACATTTGGATTTGATTTTGAACTGTAGATTATTCAAACATTTGTTCTGTTCTTGTTGTTTTTACTTGATTTAGAGGAGATGTGCTTTGTGCTCTTTTAAGTTTTGACATTATAAGTCTACCGTTATATTTGTTGGTGTATTTCTAAGACCTTTAAACGAACAATTCTTGTACATATTATTATTATGTTTATTAGATTTTATATATATATATATATATTTAGATTTTATGACTATGTAAGATTGCAATATATATAGTTAAAGTTAATAATCTGGTATGTTATTTAATGCATTAAATAAAATGTTAATGTTTAATTCTTTAAACTGTGTAAATATTATTTCGCTATATCTTTTTAGCTGTCTTCATTTATGATAAGTATGACTTTTTGCGTTCATTCCTTTAGTTATAGGCATTTAGTACATGTATCACAATTACTGCCGTTTCATTACAGTATAATACTCATAAATAGTAATAAATCAAATCTAGGTTTACTAACAAACCCTAATCCTAACGCAAATCTTCAAGTAGAATGTAATGAAAGAAAGTTAATGTTTCAAGAAAGGTATCTCTGTCATATAGATAAAAGTAAACAAAGTATAGAAGTGAGCTCAATAAAAGCGTATCCATTATACAGACAATGTCTCATAAAGTTACTGTCGAAGACGATTAAATTATTTGCTCTCTCAAGACGGAGCAAAAGAAGTTCGTATCGCAACTTGAAATTTTTATAAATATTTACTATGATTGAGAAGTTGCGTTTCTTTCTTGAGAATTGTTCGTGAAATGCAGCTCTTCCATTTTGTTTTGTTTCATTTTGTTCATATTTTATTTATAGTCTCACGTCTATATCCCCGAAGGGGTAGGCAGAGGTGTAAATATTACACCCACATTTTGTCATGAATTTTTAGGTCCCACGTAAAAGGGACGAGCCTATTGCTGTTACCGCCCGGTAATGTGTGTACCGTGATGTGCCCACATCACGAGACTCCGGGCTGCTTCTGGATATTCGGAAAAACCCAGTAATACTTTCGCCCGACCCGGGAATCGAACCCGGGACCTCCGATCAACAGTCGCATACGCTATCCACTGGACCATGGAGGCAGTATATAATATTAGGTACTAGCTTACCAAGAAAAAGATGTCCTACCCTATAAATTACAAAGATAGGTGGATAAAAATTTTGAGTTACAGGTACTCTACTATCTCTAATAGGTAAGAAAGATTTATACTGTAAATCGAAATATCTGAATAACCGAGCTAAGTTTGGTTTTCTCTTCTCCTTTTTTTTAAATAATCCCAGCTCGATCGAGTTCATTCATCATCAGCCTTCAACAGTCCACTGCTAGACTAAACCTCTCCCTTGAAAGGAGGGTTAGTATAGGGTTTGCATTAAGTTTTCCTTATCTTACAGTGCTGTTCTCTGCATAATATGCTCCCTCTGTCGGCTCTTACGACACCTATGGGATGATATGGGGTGGTGACATTCCGTATTCTTAATTCGTCACCACACGGACAGAGGCGATTGAGTTATTACCCTCGAAACCCTATTGCATATTTTTATGACATTGTTGGAGGAGTTTCCATAATTCGGATTATAAACATAATAATAATATGTACAAGAATTGTTCGTTTAAAGGTATTAGAAATACACCATGTCAAAACTTAAAAGAGCACAAAGCACATCTCCTCTAAATCAAGTAAAGACAACAAGAACAGAACAAATGTTTGAATAATCTACAGTTCAAAATCAAATCCAAATGTTTTCACAAGTAAATAAAAGTGAAAATTGTTCACAGCTTCTCTATTTGGACATCGAATGCAAATGTAGCAATGAAAAGTTCTTCTTCAAATATGTTCGTTCATTGTCTCAGTTTCAGTTCAGAATATCTGATCAAATTAGTTCACTTGAATCGGTAGAACCATTAAGTGACGAGTATGACGATCCTATCTTAATATACAAAATCCTTGCGTTACTGACTGACTGACAGACACGCTACAGTCGAAACTATTGGGCGCAGGAAGCTGAAATTAGGCATGTATGTTCCTTGGGGACCGTAGAGGTGAACTAATAAGGGATTTCCCGAAATTCCCACGGGATCGGCCAAAACGGGTAATATAAAAAAAAATGCAGGCGTAGCTGCTGGCGTCCTCTAGTATATCTATATGGTTGTTAAACTCGTAATATATTTTTATAATATTACGAAAATTAGAAATATCGGATCCAGGTTGCGCTGAATTTGTTTTCCTGGAAATTCAATGGGATTGTTCTGACCCATGTTGAATTTTACTATTTAGTGCCTAGGTTTGTGTGAGTTACCAATGTTCTATGGTTTTATAGAACCAGAAGATCAAGTATTTCAAGTTTCAGCGTCCGTCAGTTTCATCGGAAATTCTTGTTCCATCCATATTTAGGTATTACTTTAAAAATATTTGTTCACGACACTTCAATATAAATTAATACACATTCAATACTTAAGTAGATTGGGGTGAACTAATTTAATAATAAAATAAATTAAAGTCATTTATTTTCTAAGGATTACTTTGGTGTCATGCCGATGTCATCTATAATTTTTTTACATAATTATGAAGTAACAGAAAGATATACGTAGTACCGATTATCGAAAATCACTCCAAACAATGTCACACTTTCTATATAAACACTACAACAGCAGTTATCCTGTGATATTTATAGTACCTTCATTTAATTTAATTCAGAAAACTCGAGACAGTATCATACTAAGTTTTAAACAAAACCTACCTCGCATCTCTGTACACATTTTTTATTACCAGGAATGAAAGCGATAAATCTCCGGCTTATGAAATACAGTCACAAATCATTATTTTATCCTACAAGAAAACCAATACCACCGTGCACTTTTCACGTAAACATAAAGACATTGTATCTCACAACACATCAAAACATCAACATACATCACTCCTATTAAAACTCGTACCTCAAATCGTCCTTCACATTTGACACAGGTAATGAGCACGAATGCACGGCACCAGTTAGTAACCTATTCCATACGATAAATCATGGTACGCCGCCTCGGCTCGTTACTCTCACATTTCCTGCCAATCGATATTTACGAGGCCCCGGTTATCCTGCCCACGGTATATTATGTAGCGAGTAATGTACTCATGTTGAGTTAGAGGTATTGTGGTATTGGAAGGAATTTGAGTTTTTGGACTGGGGAAGTGTTGAGGTATTGGGAAGGAAAATACTTGTACGCATGAAATATTGTTCAATTTGACTTCTGTGTTTGAGGTTTGAATTAGCTGTTTGGATGGTTTAAGTGGGTGCTATGCTGCTTAATGCTGCGCTGAATGTTGTGGTTGATACGAGACAATATTCTGTGTGATCTTGCCTATTATGTAGTGAGTAAATTATAGAAGTTTAGTTAGAAATATTGTAATGTGATACTGGGAAAATATAATTGAAGTATTTGAACTAACCAAGTAAATGTGTTCAGAAGCTCTCGCATCAATATTTACTGATTTGGTGAAGAGTGATGAGTATGATAAATTAAATTCGGTTTTAATTTTAAACAATAATAACTTTGTTGTGTAAGTGCATATTTAATTAAAATTATAAACATTAATTTGATTAATGACTGCCTTGTTGGTCTTGCGGCATAAATGTGCGCGTGGGATTGGGAGGTCTCGGGTTCGATTCCCGGGTCTGGGCAAAAAGTAATTGGACTTTTCCGTTAGGCAATTCTCAGTAGCAGCACGGAGTCTGGTGATGTGCCCGGTACGGCAATAGGCTCGCCCCCTATTATGTGGGAACTAAAAATTCATGGCGAAATGTGGGTGTAATATTACACCTATGCCTACCCCTTCGGGGATACAGGCGTGAGTCAGTAAAAAAATATTTGAATTAATATTACATACATTCCTAAAGCCATCCAATTAACTATCCAAACAAAGATTTGATACCCCCTTCTAAAACAATAAAAAATTAACGGTGCAGTAATTTTTTTATTTGCAGAAGGATTAACCTGCAAAATATAAGCTCATATAATTGTATCAAAATGTTATTTATCAAAAAAATCGTAAAATGTTGTGTACGATAACAAATACTTTTTTACATAAAATATATCAAGTTTTAGCACCCATATCTAGTTGCCGCAAGCTTATATTACTTGCCTAAAATTAATTTAGCGTACAGTTTCCAAAAATTAAATCTATCAGATTCCAAAGCATCCCAGTGTTCTAGTTTGAACAGAAAGTTGTTATAGAAATTGCTTCAGCAATTATAAAGCTATTTAGATTTAAATTTTGTTCTAATTGTTATGAAATTTGTATCCTTCTACTTATAATTTAATTGTTAGGGGGAATTGATAGCTACTGAAACTGGACAAGTTTTGGAGTTTAAAATTGATGATAAATTTTTTACTGCCTCAACACTTAACACTCTGAAGTAGCTAGTAACACATAGTATTAATACTGTAGAATAGATTTTGGGAAATGATCACCTAGATGTGATATTTTATTGGCATAAATTTTTACGATCATCAATCTAGATCATAGTCATCTCAAAGAGAGTATCTCTTTGAGATGACTATGATCTAGATCCTCAATAAACAATCAATCAACGATCATAAAAAACTACCAAACTTAAAATTACAATTTGCATATAGTAATGTATAACATGTATCGGGTTCGGGTGTGTATTGTATGTATTACGCGAAACATTACTATGTGTAAAGTCGCGAAAGTTCAACATCATTCATTACAATTTGCATCATACAAAGTTTATTTAAGAAAGCTTTTATCCAAAATTAGAATTGGATTTCTAGCCTAATTTCACCAAAAGAACTTCATAATCCAGTCTAACCCCAAATAATCCCTATTCATCCTTGTAATAGAACTAGGTAACTATTCCTAGGTCATTCACCCCGCGATTGTAGCTTAACGCTCTAGTTCCCAGCTCCCTGATGAATATTATAACAAATTCAAAAATATTCTGAATTATGTATGACTATAAAACCGAACTATCGTCTAGTTAGAGGCACATTTACACAGACGTGGAACTACTCATCGTTGCATCTCACAGAGTTTATGGCGAATAACTTTACGTATTATCTGCAAGTGACTGTACAATAGCCTTAGCAGCAAATATACATTAGTTTTAAATTATATTTGAGTACCAAGTGCCTTTGTTTCGAGTATCCGATATTTCAGCACTGTTGAAAGCGCTATGTTGATGGGTGTGCTGATATCCAAACAAATTTACAACTAAAATTAATAAGCAGGGAAGCTTACATTCATATACAGCAATTATAGATTTTGTGGCAATAGTCTCCCTAACTTTTCAATCGAAAAATAAAATATATCTCTCTCTCTCTCTTCCTAAAAGTATAAATTCCACGTACTTCATTCTCATCCAACCTCTATAAATATTTCACACTCAATCAGTAATATTGTGTATTGCACCATTATTTCCTCGTACGTGTATCGAACTTACAAGCCATGATAAGAAAAAATTGCCTGCTAAATTGACAAAGGACAATGGCAGAATTCGGTCTGGGTTTGTTGTGGCGACCTTAAACTTCATATGAACAAAACAAATTGTTTTTTTTTTCTACGATTTTTAATATTTTCACTTTGTCTCGTTAAAGCTGGAGTATTTTATGATAATAAAAAGCATTCCAATTGATTACGAACTAGGTACCTACTTTATTATTTGATTGTTGCCATAGACAATAGTGTGACTGGAATAGACGTGAGTGCTATTGATCCGTATCGATTATTAAAATATAATTATAAATATGCAGTTATTTAATCTTTAATTAACATTATGTCAATAAGCTAATAATTTTTTAAGCAAAACAATTTTTAAATCAAATAAAAACGTCACAGCATCGTTTTAATGTTGTATCGATTTCACATAAAATCGATTTAAAATGTGCAGCTCTGCTTTTGTCTTTGGCTGTGACAGTTAGATGCTACAGAATATTTCTGCGTTTTGATGTCAATCTGACATAATTTCATTTGATAATTCAAACGTACCTACATTGTTCATTGTTAACTTAAAACTAAAACACCGATATCTTGTTTATCCGGGTTTCCCGAGTGAAAATAGAATCATTTATAGACTCTGTTACTTACGCCGAATTTTTTGAAATATTTTTTATTACTGTGCGCTTCAATTTAATTTCAGACATTTCGATTTATGGAGATCTGCCACTGTCCTTTCAGCTTTTTGCACCCAATAGTTTTAGCTGAATATTGACGGTCGGTCAGTCAGTAACGCAAGGATTTTATATTACAGTAGATAATTAAATTGATATACTCGTACTGTAAAGCCGTGTATAAATTCACGCAACATTTTGGTAGAACTAAATTTAGAACTTGGCATACATTGTGGTGCGTAGCTGGCCCATATCGGCTACGATGTAGCACTACACGTAGCGCAATACAAGGCCCTAATGTAGCACGTTCTGACAAAACGCTACGAATGCAAGATTTGATTTAGACTTGAAATCGGATCGCATATATCACGGTATTTTTTTTCGAGATATTCAAGCGTTAGAATATTTTGGTTTAGAGTTACGTAGTAAAATATAATGGAATCTTATAATTTAGCTGTCTGTTCACTCCAATAATGATAAAGTAGTGACAAGACGTTTTGAAAAGTTAGTTTTATGAGAATTGAGCTTACATACGCATGGCATCAGAAAGTTTATCGAAATGAGACGATGGCTTGAAAACGTTTTCTAGTCTATCTTATTACCGATATACTTAGCATCAACATCAACCATTTATCGTGATCTGTCTTAGCCCACTGCCAACAAAATATTAGTGTTTGGGTGGATGTTACATATTTTGACATATGTTAACAATATTCGACGAATATTTTTAATATAGCACATATTATTATGTCAAGGTTTTTGTCTTCAAAATGGAAGGTATAAGGAAATCCTAGTAAACAAAATTTTAACACATGCTACAGGCCTTTGAAAATGTTTAGATTCTAAAAAGAATTTACGATGAGAAACAGAATCTGAAGAATTAAGCTCAGATCCGCATTAAAATCTAATATGTTCTCAAAACAAGTAGATTATACACACTACATAACAACTTACATATACACCTTATTATTTGGTATTCTAAACTTATTAATATCCTCGCTCTAAACAATAACCTATTCGCAACACGATATTGGGTAAATGCAAATTCGATCTAATAAAATAATAGGGGTCTTTTAAATTGCCTCAGCGCAATAGCCATAAAATGTCCCAAACTGAATTTACAATACAAAATGTTCTCTATCTAAAAGCGGTCATACATTTCGAAGCCACGTAAGCGGTGCTTACCTTATCGACAAAGCATTTCTGGTACTAAGGCTGCACATCAAAGAGAAATGAGCAAGGGAGCTAAGCGAGGAATTAGCGACCCATAAGTATAACGATATTCTCCAAACCTAGCTTAGCTCAGTTAATAATGATTGTAAATGCTTTCATCTAATAACGCTGTGTACAGCATATCTTTGTCCTACAGTCTACCTTACAAGGTGTGAACTTCCAAAAATAGGGGCCCATCTTATTCTACCTTAAGACGTTTTCTAATCAAGGAAGCCCATTCACTTTCATAGAGGGTGGCCGTTTCACCAATTAATCTGTCCTGTTTGGGTCGGGGTATAAAATATTCGGAAGGTTTCCGAAGGATATTAAGTTCGATGAATCAGACTTTAGGCTGGGTTTATTCAGTATGCGAAAGGTGTGTGATAATTTGCTATAAACAATTTTATAATATCCTAAATTCATTGTAATGTTACAGTGAGAACAAATACTACTACTACAGGTATTTTGAATTTATTTTCTTTAATGTTTATGATATATTAAATATTGTTTGAGCTGTGTAAATGTATCTCTCACTTGGGAACAAAATACTATCATCAACAAAATTTGTTAGTTTGTCGAGATATTAAATTTAATTTCATCTTTCGGGTAAACCTGCTTTTGATGTGATTTCCTCGAATTCAGTTCAAAGGTATATATGTTATTAGAAATCATCGTTTTATAATCATGAGATATTTATACATGAAATTAATAAATGTTGATAGGCACAACGTTCATGTAAATTATTTGTAGGCCACGACGTTGTTACCTATAAAATACAAAATTTGCCTAAATGATAGAAATACATTTATTCAAATTTACTTAAACGACGTGAAAGACGTATCTACGGCAAATAAAACAATAAACTCGATTATACGGACTTTACAAAAATAAATTTATATTTATCTGTTTTAGACATGTTGATTGTGAAAACTTTATCTTGATTTGTTTTTGTAATTACTTTACAAGATAAGTTTAAGTTTAAATATATATTACTAAGATAGTTAAGGATATGATGGAGCTAACGTGACCTTAATTTAGTCAAAAGCTCCTAAATAAAAAAAGAATAAAAAGAAAATATCTTGAATATTGGTAACCTGGATAAGTTTGTTTTGACAACTGACCTAGAAACAGGAAAAGTCCTAAAGGAAAAGTTTAGTTGTCAAAATATACGCCGTTGCTTTATGTGGTATGATTAAAGGGTAGCCTTTAATCATACCACATAAAGACATTGACTTCAGAACCTAAGCAGACTATAAAAAGGTATAAATATCTCTTTTATTCGCATTTATTCTTAATCATTTTCATTCCTTATATTTAAAGTTCGTTCACTGTAAATATTAGGAATCTTAATCAGGTCATGTTCTCTATTAAGTCAACAGTTTTAAACGCATTAAGGTCCATTCAAATTTCCTTTTCACATAATTACAGCAAAATAACGCCCACATAACTAAAATATACGTAGAAACTCCAGCTCCATTATGCTTGGAGTCAGTCACCTTACATCAAGGGGACTACAATAGGGTTTTCGAGGGCACACTCCGAGCCCCTATTAAAAAGGTTCAGCAATGAAACATTATTAAACTTAATAGCAGATTAGGCAGCTAGTACAATTTATTTAGCCACTAAAATAGATTAAGTAGTACTGGGCTGCGTTTATTTAATCGTTCAAAGTGGTTAACTGTATAATTAAGAACATTTAGATATTAAGAATTTATACGTAATGTTGTGATTACATCTTACAAGTAAATTGGTGTTCGAAAAATTGTATGCTTGTTTTCTAGAGAATACCATATAATTTTTTCTTGAATTTATAATTTTTGTGACCCTTTGTGTGTTTTACAATATCATTAGTCAAGATTCTTCGAAGTACTCATTTACAAAACACTTATGCCTCGATTCTTTCTTTCTATTATTCAACTGTTCTAAGGATGCCTGTTCTACTATGAAATATTGATATCCATCATGGTATGCTTGACTCTCCATTCGATTTAATTGTTCACGCAATACCAATTGCATTATTTCTTCCTTCATACAACTGTTTTGAAGACGCCCTTTTGAATGGAGCTATTCAAAAGTATTCTTGTGCAGTACGATATGCCCATTCCCATAACATATGTCCTTCAGACGAGGTCGAAAAATAGTTCTTCTCAAGCTATGAATACAAGTAATCATTTAGTTATTTAAATGAAAAGCAACAGTTGTCCAAAACTGCCGCATCGTTTCATTGAAGTGGACTCATTAACGGTACAATATTCAGCAATACTTGCATGCATACAACATTAACTCGACTAACATCGTGTTATTTGATTGGGTTTGTGGAACTAATACACACAATGTTGTGTGCGTTGATTTGAAAACAAATCAGATGGGATGAGATACCAAATTTTGGTCAAACTAGACATTAATGAAATTATTGCATATTATACTTCGACAAACTTGTACCGCTATATTTTCTTTTTTTATCTATTGCTTATTTTTTAAAACGATATAATAACGATCACATAAAATAAAGATTTATTCAATTTGGTGCCGAATTTTGGAAGTTATACACGTACAAACATTTCAGTGATTCATTTAGATTATGAATATTATGAAATATTTTTGTACCTTACTCTTCCAAAGGTGAATTAAAAATTGGAAAAAGTAATCCGTAAAGTAGGATTTTAAGCTGCAACTTACGGAATTCTTGTCGATTTTTACCAGATAAGGACTGATGTCCAAATCTGGCAAAAGTGAACGGCGCTCAAGCATTAGTCAGATTTGGATACTATTCAAGTTTTCAAGTCATTGAATGATTTTTACTTCAAACATTTTAATTCGCAAGGTGAAAACTATGCAGAAAACATGAACATGTAAATAATTATATCAACGCTATTAAAGATACACTACCTCAGTATACTAGATACAATAGTATCATTTGAAACTTCCCATCACTACTATTATTTTCATACTGTTGAGATGTAGTATAGTCTGAAACCTGGTGATTACTCATATTGAAACAGACGGCGACGCATGCATTTCACTGATCAATAGATTGAATGGATTTTAGAGATATTCACTCTGTTTACAAATGACAAATGCTCAAAGATTTTCTTACAGAGTCAGCACTTTTCTAATGCCTCATTCAATTTAATATTACATATTAAGAATTATATGTAATACGTCTTATTCAAAAGAAGAAGCTAAATATGCTCAGCAGAGCCTAGAAGAAAAATATAAATTTAGTGATTTATTTTTATGAGCTAAGATTTTATTGCTTCTATTGATGCCATGAAGTTTGATGGCTCTATAAAGCTATAAAGACTTTGTCAGAAGACGTTGCTAAGCCGATGCTATTAGGATTTATTACTTATATAATATCAATGATAAGCCTGCAATGAAGATCGATTTTTAAAGTCTAGCATCGTTAAAGCGTCGAATATTTTGGTGGATAACCAAGCACGCAACAAATAAGATCTTAAAAGGTAGCGGTTACGATAACGAAATTTGTTACTTTGAAATTTTCCTACGGGATTCCTTTGTTTCGAGCAACATACGTGAACATAGCGTATACAGTGCCGAAATATCGGTAACTCGAATCATACTGGTTGGCGCAAAAGTAATGACCCTATTTGGTTCAGCTACAACTTCGTTTCTAAATTAGAAAACTAGAATTAGTTTTTTTTTAATATATGTATTTGTGCCATGAAATTTAGTTGCATTATGATTTAAATATGATGTCTATTAAATGTTGACCTACAGAGTTAAAGCACATTTGAGCCCTATTTATGACGGATTTTGAATTTTCGCGATTTATATAAATCATACAATATTATTTAGCGGGTTTTAGTCGCGATAATTTATTTATTTCAAGGCATAAATACCTCTGTTATAATCCTACGTTTCTACCGGCTTGCAACGGTTGTGGTCGCGGAGGGACCGATGTCAGCTCAACACGCCTTGTGAAGCGCGGGTTTCGGCAGCTACCCCCACTTGTTTTGTATTTTTGATATTTTTAGTTCTATCCGCACTGTCGGTACTTCGACAAGTAGAAACATAGCCGGTAGAAACGTAGGATAATAACAGAGGTATTTATGCCCCGAAATAAATAAATTATTGCGACTAAAACCCGCTAAATAATATTGTATGATCTATTTATGACATTTTCCATAACTAGCCGTAACACTTCCTACGATATGTTGCTTATTTCTTGGTGTATGTTTTCTTTTAAAGTTGCGAGAGTCTGTGGTTTGTTCCCATACACCCGAGATTGCAAATAACCCCAAAGAAAGAAATCTGGACGTCACACCATACAGTTACTGTTAGTGGATGTAAAGGTGTTTGTTGAATAGTGCGCGGATTTTCAGTGGCCCAGAAGCGAGTATTCTGCTTATTGACATGCCCCGAGAGATGGAAATGCGCTTCGTCACTCATAATCAATTGTGAAGAGAAATTATCCTCTTTAAGGTTGAGATTTATGACACGATTATTCCACGTTCTTGGGGAGTAAAGCGGTCCATAATTATTTTTAGTGAATTTAGCATTTAATTACTACCAAATTTTCAATATCAGAATGACAGGAGATGTCATAAAATATATATAAGAAATTTCTATAGGGTCATCCTTTTGCGCCACCCTGTACATGAAATGTAATAGGATATTAATGACAACGTAACTTTAAATGCCTTTGCACATGTTATTAGTTTCATATTTTATAATAAACATCCAATATTTCCAAATAATAATTGCTCCAAGCTACTAAAGTCGGTTTCGCACTTACACCTTTTTTGTCCCTCTTAATTATAGTCAGTGGCATGAAAGTTTTTATTTACTTGTAGCAAGATGTTAATAAAAACAGCCAAAAATTGTCTTTAATAACAATCATTTGTTGATAAGTCTCTATAATCTCTATATTATGTTTTTAAATGTAAGTTCACTCAGTACGTACAATTCGTAAAGTTAAAATCAGATATAAATATTGACAATGTTATTCTAGATAAAACGTGAACGAATTCAATAGCCTTGGGTGTACTGAAAAAGAATCGTTTATTCAAAACTTAAGGCACAGACGAGAATTAAATATTGATTAGACTTTTAAACTGTAATATATAATTTCGTATTCATCCATTGTATATTGTTTTGATGAATACGAAATTTACTAAGTTTTTGTGTAAGTTTCAATATTTAACTTTTTAACTTTTCTGTCGATATTAAATTAAATTTTTGACAAATAAAATTTTATACTGAATTGTAATTTTATTAATTATTATCTCTTTCGGTGTAAATCAGGGTAAGTCTCGGATTAAATACTGTCATAATATTTAACTTCTTGTCTTAATACAATCTTGTCTTAATACATATAATGCTTGGCAGAAGCTTTTTCTTTCTATTCACAATTCAAAAATCTTTTTCGGTTTCAAATTTCAAATCGACCTGGATCAAAAGCCTCTGTGATGTTTATGTTTCATTTCAATGTACTGTAACTACTCTGTAAATGATTTAGAGCTCTCCATATTATAGATATCACACATCTAGAATGGCAAGGTAAAGCCTTTGCTGAGGGATAAAGATGAGTCTTATGTAGAGGTAAACACTGCATATATTATGCACCTATTTAGATTGTATTAATACAGGTTTCACCTCCAGACAAGGCATTCAGGTCAAAATCATATTATACTGCTTAACGTTGCACCTCGCCTGATAATTAATTAATGGCGCTCTTGGAATTTGCTCTTAAGACTACGGGTTAAGATTATATTGTCAGCGAAATTATGTATGCAATTTCTATTAGTTGAAATAATAGAGCTTTAGTATATTATAAGGTCATCAAAAATAGACATCGTAGAAGAATGCTTTTAGCTTCAACTTGTTTCTTCTTGTCGACATAAAAGAGGAATATCATGGAGGTCAATTATGACAATTGCTATTGAAATCTTAGCCGCAACCCGGATAACACAATAATGATAGAACTTACATATAGCGCCGAAAATTCAGCGGTGTGCGCTATAGATACGACCCCGATATCCTCTGTATGGCAGATAAGATACGATAAGATAAGATGATTTATTTGTTTAAACATGTGTAGTATACATTCAGAAATCTGATGAAATGCATGCAAGATGATACATAGTATTTGTCCCAACATGTTTGTCATATAGCTTGACGTACAAATATTTGTGAAGTTAATAATACATAATATGGCAGAATAAGTGTACTGAATAATAATTAATGAACAAGAAAGCAGTCTGATGGTATTTCCAATAGGCTTTTGCTACCTGTCAATTTGTGTGTTAAAGAAATTTGAAAATGAGTACCTATTAAATTATAGATATTTTTAAGTATAAACTCTGCCTACTATTAAATCTCTTGAATTCGGATTTATTTTGCTTACACATTGTTGTCGTGTTATATTTTGACGCTAGAAGTTGAGAAAATTACAAATTTTTAAAAAGGCGCAAAAATCTAAAGTCATGTAATACATATTACTTGATTCTAGATTTTTGCGCCTTTTTTACATTTTGTGATACGGCTTATATTGCTCTGATACTCACGGTATAAATACAAGGAGGAAAAGAAAACAACTAGACGTTTTAAATAAGTTTCTATACATAAAAAATAACACGTTTATGAAGCTAATCCTTAATGAATTCTATTATTAATATTACAAAAAGTCGAGTTCATTCACAAAAATAACATACATTTATTCATGCAAGAATTTATATAAATACCACTGAAATGTCATACCAATATTTACCTACAGATCACTTATCAGATAGCGATACAACAAATGGCATTTCCGATTAACAAAGCTATTACAACACTAGAACACTTATTATATACGGAAACAAATCGTGGAATAACCGAACAAAACGGTATCCCTTGACACATCGTCCCGTAACCTTCTAATAAAACCATCGACCGAATTATAAATGACATGAATTGGGACGGAATCAATATAGCGCTATTATGTTTAGGTAAATGGTATTGGTACGATACAAGTGACATTCCGACTTTAACGTTCATTGGAACGACCGCACGGTAGTCAGCTTATGAGAAGGTTATGTAATTGTGGTACGCTCTGTATTCAGTTTAGTGTTGTAGTTAGACGTTTTACGTTGAATATGTGCTATGATAAATTAAGTTCAATATACAATGTGTTGATCTGAATTTGCAAAATATTTTAGTAATACAATATAGACAGTATAATTATTCTTCTAAAATTATTTCTAACAGTGTGCGATGATATAAAACCCTATTTTCATTAAATTTTACTTAGATAGTAAATCAAAATAAACTGTTAAATCGTGCAAATTCAGACTGTATCGCGCAGTCACTGTAGGCACATGTGCTTGGGTATGTTAGGCACCTGCAATGGCAATCAGCTGAGCGGCGGCGGCAGTCAATACACCGAGTTAATTTTCAAAGTGTATGTTGACGAAATTTTTATTTAAACTTTTTTTGACTTATTTTTTCATGTATTTGTATTTAGTTATAGTAGTACCTTAACCCCTTAAAATATTTTGCAGATGCAGATCAACACCCTGTATATTATAGCATTATTTTATTAAGGTCCACTGCGACTCTTTTATTTGGCTATTGTCTAAAACTTATTATTTATTTCTTTACAACCACTTCATTAAATACACAATAAAAATAATGGCAGATTCCTAAAAATATCATCATCGTCCTAATCTTGCTAACCATTAAGATTGGCCGTCTTGGAGCCCGGGCTCACTACTCTAACTAGATTTGACAGAATATTATCTTTTTCATAAAACGACTGCAGCCTGACCTCTGTATCCCATAGGGATACAGAGGTCAGGATGCCATGCCATGCCATATACCATGGTTTAGACCAGCGTCAGGACATTGAAGAGTGGTTATAATTTAGACGAACAAATGTGGAACCCAACGACTGTTAAAATTTAGTTTGTCGTCTCCAAAAATCGTATTAACATTGCCTTTTCTTGCATGGAGTGTTTGTACGAAACATCGATTTACTTATTTTAGTTTGATCAAAGAAGAATGAAGTCCAACAAAATAATCTATAGATATTAATATTTGCAAATATTGAGGAAATTGCGCGTAGTATCCAAAAATAAATCAATACATTCCTAAAGTATGAAACAGAAATATAAATACAAAAACACTTTCCTGGTAATACAAGTGGCTGTATCCTCTTAGGATGTAAGACAGTTGAAGTTGTTCGGAACATTAATCAATGAGCCACAGTCTATTAATCAGAACACCTCGTTATGTTGCTGGCCACTTATATTATTGGTTTCATGCGAATCTTGATTTACTGCTCGCTTTTCTCTTTTGATTATTTTGTCTTTACTTTTCGTATTATGTTGTGTTGGGAATATGCTTGATACCAAACTTGATCATTTAGTTTGCATGTAAAGTATTGTTAAGCATTTTCAGGGTTCCGTACCTCGAAAGGAAAAAAACGGAACCCTTATAGGATCACTTTGTTGTCCGTCCGTCCGTCAATCAAGACCCTTTTTCTCAGGAACGCGTGAAAGTATCAAACTGAAATTTATATCAAATTCTTAAATCTACTATCCCTTGAAGCTGTGAAAAATGAGAAATCTAAGCTAACGCAATCAAAAGATATACAGCCGTTTATGCTACAAATTTACCCAATTTTTTTATGAAACTCTTTAAGCCTTTCTGATAGTTATGCCATTTTCTGTGAAATCTTTAAAATGTGTAAACGTTGTAGATGGAAGTAAATTTCGTTTGCTTATGATGTCGTACTTAAAGTAAAGCTGTAGTGGAATCATGCATACATATTACATAATTGTAAATGTTTCATATTAAATTACCTTAACATTAGAAATGCTTAGAAGATAGTTGTAATAAAATAATGGCGTCGTTTAACTTAAATGACATTGTTACACACTCTGTACCTAGGTATATCGTACTGACCGCATAGTTCTTCAACAACGTGGTAAGTGGAACTTATACACATCTCCTAAATGCTTGTACTGGAAGAATTCGGCGCTTGCTACAGGGCCACGAATAGTTTAGTCTCTAAAGACGACCCGTTTTTCGGATGTCGCAGATTAATGTCTAGCTTCATAGTGTTGACTTTTAATGCAATGTTCTTTTTTTATTTTATTTATAGACTCACGCCTGTATCCCCGAAAGGGTAGGCAGAGGTGTAATATTACACCCACATTTCGCCATGAATTTTTAAGTCCCACGTAATAGTGGGCGAGCCTATTGCCGTTACCGGGCACATTACCAGACTCCGTGCTGCTACTGAGAATTTCCTAACGGAAAAACCCAATAACACTTTGCCCGACCCGGGAATCGAACCCGAGACCTCCCAATCCCACGCGCATATTTATGCAACGAGGCAGTCAATGAATGAAAAAATGCAATGTTATTCTTTTACTATAAAGCCTTTTTGGTTTCACAGTTGTAATTCTCTTGCTAGATCCCCGTCACTAGCATTAAGGACTAGGTGGAGAGATTTATCCTATACCAAAAAACGTTTTAAAATAAAATAATCTAAACTACACTTTGTATACGCGAAAATTAATCATATAATCCAAATTTATTAATATTCAAATTGTATAGATTACTCGCTGTATTGTAAGCCACTGCCAGCATGAAAATCAACTATAATATGTACTCTAAACATTAATGCAAACGTAAACTTCAGAATACAATGGTTAATAGACGACTTGTAGCAGTAGAGCTTGCGTGTTCAAATCACATCTATTTCTTGATTGGGGTGAACACAGTCAATCATTAAACTACGTTCAAGGGGGTTACCAAGAATGGAAGTAATGTGCAAGCCACAATGCCAATCAGCATAATAAACATTCGAATGAAAATAATACACCACTAAGACCGATTACTGAAGTGAACGTTAGATTTCGACTGATCTCGTGAATACATGAAAAAGGTGTCGACGAATTCTGATATTTTCGAGGTTACATTACATAGTCACAGGTCAACAAATTACTACATTAATTTTTTTTTATATAGTCTCACGACTTTTATCCCTGAAGGGGTAGGCAAAGGTGTAATATTACACCCACATTTTGCCATGAATTTTTGGTCCCACGTAAAAAAGGGCGAGCCTATTGCCGTTACCGGGCACATCACCAGACTCCGTGCTGCTACTGAGAATTTGGGAAACCCAGTAACACTTTTGCACGACCCGGGAATCGAACCCGGGACCTCCGATCAGCAGTTGCATACGCTATCCACTGGACCACGGAGGCAGTCAAATAATTACAAATACATTACAAATTTTGACAAAAAATTGGACCACAATAACTGATTAATAGGTTAGCTCAATCGTTGATATTATTTGTGTGATATCTTAAGAACTTCATGCTTTTGCAGCTATCTCAAACAAATACAAACTAGTAGTTTTAGAAACAAGTGCTCAATAGTCACGCATCAAAATAAGTAAATAATAAAAAGAAATCGCCGCATATACATAGGATTTTATATATTTTGATATTCTTTAATAAGTCTTAACCGTGTTAATACTTATTTTAATTGCAAGCTCCGCGACGTTACAGTCGACTTCCTTCGGACATCGTCGTTACACTCGTGGCTATTTTGTCCTTGACAGTGAGGCATGTCAACCCCCCAAAAAATAAAGTAAAGTAGGTAGTATTCGGACCTTCAAATTAGTACATACGCGATAAATACCCGTTGTATATATACTTTAAATAGCAGTGACAGATGTCACTGCTGTTTAAAACAGTACACATACCCGAGTACATAATAAAATTATGGTTCAAGCTCGTGTAATATTTAGTCAGGGCAGGATAGAGGTCCACACATTTCAACAGCCATGTTTCCTTTCCTCTAATAGAGCACGTACTCCTGGATTATTAATGGATATAAACTTACTTCATTAATGTAAAATTTTCATATGTGCCTGAAATCATCGGACGGTAAGTCCAAAATAATTGCACAGGTGACACAACCATCAGTCGCTCAGCTTAATTAAAACATAAAAACGATTAAGGCGAATGCGGGTCGTATTGTTAGTGCTGCTGGAATCGGGGTCAACAATGCCATATCCATAGTCCAGTAAATGGGGAATAAGTACACCTCAACTAGTGCTGAAGAAAATGAGTCGTATTTTGTTGATTTTGGAGTGATAAAAATAAGTAATAAGAATTAGATTTATACGGTATATGTAACTACATATAAAATGTATGTTGCAGTCACATGCTTTGTAACTTGACAAATACAGAGATGTTAGCGGTTGATTTTGCGCTAATGCTAACAAGAGGTTTACGTTTGTGTTCAAGCGTGTTATCCTTTATTGGGTAAGCAAATTTAGGACCCTTTTACTATGTACCCTAATATACCAAATTGGTAGTTTAAAGAGTACATAAAATGTTGGTCTCAACTGACCGGCAGCTGAAGCTTTCAACATTACTACAGAAGATTTGAGAAACACCATTTATCTGGAATAGATATCTCGGTACTTTTATAACATTGGATTTACTGTAGGCGATCTGAGTAGCACCTATTATTTCCATTTAATTTTTCAAAGGTTCTATTACAATTTTATGTTATATTTAAGCCCATTCAGCGTTTTACACATAAAGATGTTTATTACTTTATAACTTTTGTATCTTGATAGAATAATTTAAGCAAAGCCTGTTCAGTTAGTTAGTTAGTTAGTAATTTTTTAAATTTAATTTAATTTAATTTCGTTTATTTGCCAGAATGTAGTACATACAACAGATGTCAATATTTATTACAGTATTGGTTCAGTACATTCTACCATAACAATGGTGTGCAAAAGGTCTTAAGATATAATTTAACAATTTACTAAACAATGCAAAAAACAACCTATATATTAACCTATTTACAAGGAATATTAGCATATAAAGTTACTATTAGGATATCATTAGGGTATGAATTTACTAATTTATTTATGTCAAATTTAAACTTAAAAATTACACTGTATGAAAATAATGATATTATAATGTAAGTATAAATTATTTAAATGTCAGATAATCATTGAGGTTATAAAAACAGTGGTCGAGAAGCCATTTCGTCAATTTGGTCTTAAACATTGTCAGGGGGAGATCTTTGAATGTATTCGGTAATTTGTTATAGATCTTAATTGCATTAATATAAGAGTTTCTTTTAAAGATTTCCAGATTACAGTGTGGTTGGTACAATTTATGTTTATTTCTTGGGATAACATTTCTTTTGGATATCTGCGATTGAAGTTTGAAGTATTCTGAATGTTGCTTAACAAATATACAGACTTCCTTAATATACATGCATGCTAGGGTTAAAATACCTAATTTTTTAAAAATGGGTTTGCAACTATCCATATACCAAGCTCCGATAATAGCTCTTACACATTTTTTTTTGGACACGAAAAGATTTTTCAAATTCAACAGAATTTCCCCACAACGAAAGACCATACACAAGAACAGAAGAAACATATCCGTGGTATGCACTAAGTGCTGCTTCTGTAGATACCGTCGTACGAAGCTTTTTCAAAGCATATACAAATTTATTAAGTTTGTCACAGATATATTCGATATGAGCCTTCCAGTTACAATGTTTGTCCAGCATAATACCTAAAAATTTAACTGTATCAACTTCTTCTATATGTGTATCATTATAAGCTACATTTAAACCTATTGGACAACGCTTATATGTTTGGAATTGGACCATTTTAGTTTTTTCTAAGTTGATATTAAGATGATTAATATTGAGCCAATCAATAACATTAGTTAGTGCAACATTAATTTCTTGCTCATAGGAATCTATATTATCGCATTTTATGATGAGAGTTGTATCGTCTGCAAAAAGTACAGTTTTTTGATGAGTGACATTGGGCAAATCATTGATGTACATCAAGAACAAAAATGGTCCCAAAACACTTCCTTGTGGAACACCAAATCCATTGTTCCTAAAATTAGATCTATAGTTCATCTTGTTATTATTGTTAATGTTTGATATTTCGACGCATTGAGTTCTATCCGATAGGTAACTTTTGAGCCAGTCATTAGCCTTCCCTCTAATGCCATATCTGTTTAATTTATATAGAAGTAGCTCGTGATGCACGAAATCAAAAGCTTTGCTCATATCAAGGAATATTGCACTTACTGGTTTATTGTTATCGATCGCTTCAGTTATTTCTTTTATGAGATCAAAGCATGCTAATGACGTGGAACTATTCTGTCGGAAACCAAATTGTTCTTTTCTTAATATTCCAAATTGTGTAACAAAATCATATAGTCTTTTTAATATGGCCTTTTCGAATACCGTAGAGAGCATTGGTATTAGTGTAATCGGACGGTAATTGTTCAGGTCAGTTAATTCTCCTCTTTTGAATAAAGGTTTAACTATAGACTTCTTCAAGGCACATGGAAAATTTCCCCCCTCAAATGAAATGTTTATTATGTAGCTTAGTGGTTCGCAAATGTGCTTTGAACAGGCCTTGATTATTTTTGTGCTAATGCCATCAATTCCCACAGATGCTGTATTATTAAGACTGTTAATTATACGGTACACTTCCATACAATATTTACAATATTTCTAAGACCAACTGATGCTCAGTTGGTCTTAGAAATATTGTACTAGAACTATCACTTGCCATGGTTTTATTAACATCATTTATGTTAAAATTAAAATTGGTGTTATGTGTTAAATTTATATAGAAATCATTGAATGCATCACTTATTTCTACTGGATTGTTATATACCTTACCTTCACTAATAACTGTATTTATATCTGATATTATACTATCTTGCCCTATATTTTCATTTATAATTTCCCATACAGTTTAACATTTGTTTTTTTTTGTTATCTATGTATTTTTTGCTCCGTATTTGTTGCGATTTATGAATACATTTTTTTAGTATTCTACTATAGGTTTTGTAGATTTTATTGTTTCGTTTTTTCTCTGAGTTGTTATGTTTATATTTTAAGTATAAATATCTTTTTTTCACACTACATTTCCTAATTCCTCTTGTAAGTAACTGAACATGTTAGTTATTTATTGACAGTTAATTGTTGTATATAGTATTATTTTTAGAATTTCCCAAAACATCGTAATTTTGGTCAGTGAGTCATCAGAAAATGTTTTACAATTCTGCCTCGTCGACTCGTTTGTACATTTAAAACGTCGCATATGTTCTATTTAGCGAAATGAAAACGTACAGCAAAACACTGCCTATTTTTGCCACAACCGGCTAATCTTGTAAGCTGGAACAAATTCCTGAAAATACCTTAGAGAACAAAGACATACCGTGAATAACTGGCCCCACCTAAATTCTAACACACTGTTACATTCATATATTATAAGGTACGTTGAAAATGTTCAAATATATTACCTGGAAACGTGAATTGTGAAAGATCGTTACAGTTATGGCGACGGAAAAGGGTTGAGGAATGTTGTATGTTGTTACGTGGGAGTTTGTGTTTTTCTATTTATTTTTGTTTGTTTCGTCAAAAAGAACTTCAATCTTCATCAAAAGTTAACCCTATATTGGGTTCAAGAAGTTCTAATTAAAGTTAATTTATTTTTTCGGTTTCTAAACTACACGCTCAATAAAATTGAAAGCGAGTTCAACTTCAATTGCATTGATCGAAATGTCTTAAAATCTTTGAATGTAAGCCTGTGAGACCAAACAAAAGTGAAATTTTGATATAAACCTATACACTGAACAGTATGAAAACAATTATTATTATTATGCTTTATCTACGTATTCTCTGTATCACATTTCTCTTGAAACATCCGCAGTGGCTACTCACAGCGAACTACAAACTCTACTCTACTCTATAACGTGCACAGTCGCTATTATTTCATCAAGAACACAATTAATTTAATGTAGAACACCAACAAAGACTTCCAGTACATCATTTTCTAAAGAAGCTTCATATTTTACAAAACTCGTAGCCACTATCATCAAATAATGATAAAAAATCTTAGCAAGTAATGTTTAATAAGTATCGTTATTCTAAAGAGGCCTTTCGTAAACGAGACATTAATAGGCGATCACTTGCGAAGTTTTGCAAGTTTCCTAAAATAACAGCGGCAAATTTGAGCGATCTCAGATTAGCAAGAGAACCTTATCAAGTGTTCACGGAAGATTTCACGAAATAATACTTTAAATGTACAAGAGTTTGTTTAGATATCGGTAAAATTATCTTTGGTGAGCTGGGTTTGTTACAACAGCGATTGGAGTTCCCTTACTTTTCTTTTGTCTATTAAGATGAGTATGAAAGATTGCACCACAGTGATAAGCGTCAAGAAGTTATCTTACAATATCGTTCTTGTATTTTAGTACAGCATTTCTCAAAACTTGGCTTTACTTTCATGTTCTACGCAGGCCCAATTTCAGCTTATCTATGTTTATCGTCCTAATTTGTGCAAAAAAATATTCTTCTCTCAGAGCGCCTGTTTTAAGACATAATTATGTACTCATTTATTGGCAACATTATCCAAATTGTCTGGAAATGTCTAATATGTATATCTTCCCAAAAATTAAAAATCCTCTTCACCAGCCCTTTATACTGTCCCACTGCTGGGCACGGGCCTCTTCTCACTTATGAGAAGGGTAAGGCCATAGTCCACCACGCTGGCCAAGTGCGGGTTGACAGACTTCACATGTCTTTCGAGAACATCATGGAGAACTCTTAGGCCTGCAGGTTTCCTCACGATGTTTTCCTTCACCGATTAGCAAGCGATAATTAACTATTTAATACGCAAACTCCGAAAAGTCATTGGTGTGTGCCGTGGATTCGAACCCGAGACCCTCTGCATAGCAGTCTGTCGGTGTCTCGACTCGGCTATCACTGCTTATTGTACTACATATTTTGTTAAATAAATTCAATTTAGTTTTCAGAATATCATCAAATAATAGAAATTTTCGTTACTTAGGACTTAGCATTATTTATTTCTAAAATCTTGAGATAATTTAATCGAATTCTATATTTAGGTCACTTGCTTGTTAACGGGAATTCCAAAAAGTAACAATAGGCTAGTTGACGAAAAAAAAATTATAAGTCCGTCCTTTAGATTATTAAAAAATAAGCTATACGTATTTTTTATTTGTAAACCAAAAATTGCCAAGATATAGCTCATTAAAGTTACGTATAACGTCACGCCGTGCTGCATTTTTTTGCACGGGGTGACGTCACACGTAACTTGAATGGGCTATATCTTTGTTATTTTTTATTTAATCGAAAAAAGAAAAAGAATACGTGTCCAATGTTTGTTTATAATCTAAAATACGGACTAAATAAAATGTAATTATTTTGACCCTGGAAACTACCCTATTTAGTACTAAATACATTTTGTTTTTTAAATTTCGTTTATTTTGTTGACAAGATAAAAAAGTCAAAATAATCTTTGAAGCTCGATAAATCAGAAACCGTTAATTTAGGGCCTAGTTGACGGGGCTCAATTTTCTTCAAATAACCTTGATGATGACCCCATTTGATAAAAAAAAAATATTATTTAAGCTGTCCTATACACATAGTTACATAATTAGATATCTTGTTATATCTTTAAAATAACACCTGTTATATTGTGAAAGAAATATGTGCAAAGTTTGTTTATATTTAGTCCTGCATAATAATATCAGTGACCATCGTCATTAATAATAATGAAATGAACATTCGTAAATTACGCCTTGCTTATTTCTACGTCATTCTTTATGTGTTTATCACTTTAAAAGCATACACATTACAATACAGATTTGATGTAAATAATAAATCATTGCTGACATTTCATCGAAACATGCAGCGATTAATTCAAAAGGTATTTGTATTGAAATTGACGTATTCACTAATACCATTATTTTCAAATAACTGAGCCGGTAATTAAATTAAAACTAGCATGAGAAACGAGCAGTAAAATTAACTTGCTACTTCATCACTGCCAACCTAGAAATAAAACCAAAACGTCACAATGACTGGCCATTCCGAAAACAGTGGAGGCAACCTAAAATATATAAAAAGGGAAAAGGTTTCGGCGCTTAATAAAATTCTCCGTGGAACGTGCAATGTTTGGAAGATATTGGAGTCAATTCTGTTCTTACAATGGAGAAGACGAAACCAGATTAAATTCAAGTTAAGACAAAATAGCACATTAATGTTTGGAAAGTTAAATTGTGAAAGCATGTTGAAAATTTAAAGAGAAAATTTTAATTTTTACTTATAAATTTTCTTATTTTTATACAGTTACGCTGATAACAAGATACTATATTAGGTAAACTAATGGTAGTATGTATTGAATTTTAACTAAGCTGATCTATTACGTACACCAAATGAAGACGCTCAAAGAAATGAGATAAATTTCATTTCAGAGTCATAATCAAGACAGGGATGCGTGGCTTTGATATGAGAAGCAAAACTAAGTAACGAAGCTATGCATGTAGATGAACAGTCGTTCCAATTCATAGCAACTGTATAAATGTCAGAACGAACAGCACACAGCGATAGAGTTCACCAAGAGACAACTGAAGCAAGTGAAACTTTACGAACTCGCCATCTCTGTAGCACAGAATTATTTCATCCAACTGTTACATCGTTACCGTCCGCTGTGAGTCCCGAAGACATTGTACTTACAATGAAAGCGACTTTATTCAGTTCTATAAAGAAACATTCGTTTTAATGTTTCTGTTTGTTGTACAAGTGTTGCTGCAAAAATAGGTCTCACTGAATTTTATAAGTCAGCAAAAAATGCTCGCAATTTCTGTACAGTGTACAGGCGCATGCAAAAGATTTACATCTGAAATGAGTGTTTAGAAAAAAAAAATATATGAATAATATTATATAATTTTAATAATACATATCATTTTACAGTATTTTACTGCCATTAATTTAATGTACTGTATTTTGGTGTGCATTAAAGTATATATCTAGCGATCGATCTATCTATTTTAGTAATAATATTTATTATTTTTCCTTTATAATTGAGTCCATTCCGATATATCTTTAAACTGTGTAAATATTGTTTCACTAAATATTTTTAGCTGTTTTCATTTATGATAATTATGACTTTTTGCGTACATTAAAAGTTTTAATATCAAATTCATTTAGTCATAAATTGCATTAAGTACATGTATCACAATGACTGCCTTTTCATGACAGTATAATACTCATAAATAGTAATAAGTCTAACAAACTCTAATCCTAACGCAAATCTTCAAGTAGATTTTAATGAAAGAAAGGTAATGTTTCAAGAAAGGTATCTCTATCATATTGATAAATGTAAACAAAGTATAGAAGCGAGCTCAATAAAAGCGTCTCCATTATACGGACAATGTCTCATAAAGTTATTGTCGAAGACGATGAAATTATTTGCTCTCTCAAGACGGAGCAGAAGAAATTCGTATCGCAACTTGAGATTTTTATAAATATTTAATATGATTGAGAAGTTGCATTTCTTTCTTGATAAATGTTTTTGAAATGCAGCTCCTCCTAATGGAATAAAATATAATATTTCAAATAAGAATTTAAAGAACGCTGAACCTATGTTATGCGGCAACAATACCTAATGGTAATCTTTTATTTTCAAATAATTACACGATATAGACCCGTTACATAAATATTACAATTTAGGAGCGGCGATAGCTTAGTGGTGTACGCAACGGACTGCCGAGACGACGATTTATATATTTTTTTATTTGTATGACTTTCTGACGTGTCCAAAAAATTTTAATATTTTTATGGAAATAAACATATTCGAGTTTGAGTTTGATGGTTTCGGGTTCGATCCCCAGGTACCCCGGGCACATACCTCTGAGTTTTCGAAGTTATGTGTGTATTATAAATGTTAATTATCGCTCGCTTAACAATGTGCCCGGTAGATGGCAATAGGCTCGCCCCCTATTACATTGGGACCTAAACATAACTGGCGAAGTGTGAGTGTGTAATACACCTCTGCCTACCCCTTGGGGGATAAAGGCGTGAAGTTATGTTTGTGTATAAATATTACAACAATAAACTTTCCCTTCTTTCAATTTCTTTTTTTTGAACTTTTCAATTTCATTTCAGTAAGAAAGTCTCTGATTGCAAAATAAGTTAAGTTAAAGAATAATATAATTTTGCCCGATATTAGCAATTAAGTTTGCATAAAATTAAACGGCTCATTGAGTAGGTTAAACCAACATTGATATCAGAAACTTGTACTGCGTTTCTGATATTCTACGGTTCGATATTCACATAGGAAACAGAATTTAAACGATGGTAAGACATTGAATTATCTTTGTATTGCGGACCCACTTAATCAGTTCATTTAGAGGTATCTTGTTTCTATAAAATAGGCATTGTCTTTTTTGATTCAATACCATTAAGGAATCATTATATAATATTAGGTACTAGCTTACCAAAAAAACGATGTCCTGCCCTATAAATTAAAAAGATAGGTGATTAAAAATTAAGTGTTACGGGTACTCTACTATCTCTAATAGGTAAGAAAGATTTATACTCTAAATCGAAATACCTGAATGACCGAGCTAAGTTTGGTTTTCTCTTTTCTTTTTTTTAACTATCCCAGCTAGATCGACTTATTACCCTCGAAACCCTATTGCATATTTTCATGACATTGTTGGAGGCGTTTCCATGATTCGGATTATAAACATAATTATTTATACAAGAATTGTTCGTTTAAAGGTATTAGAAATACACCAACAAAGACAACGGTAGACTTATAATTTCAAAGCTTAAAAGAACACAAAGCAAAACTCCCTAAATCAAGTAAAGACAACTAGAACAGAACAACTGTTTGAATCATCTGCAGTTCAAACTCAAATCCAAATGTTTTCACAAGTAAATATAAGTGCAAATTGTTCACAGATTTTCTATTTGGATATCGAATGCAAATGTAGCTATGAAAAGATCTTCTTCAAATATTTTCGTTCATTGTCTCAGGTTCAGTTCAGAATATCTGATCAAATAAGTTCATTTCAATCTGCCGAACCATTAAATTAGTATCAATAATTTTGAAAATCAGAGTTTGACGACCAATTTTACTTTTTATTTCAGGAATGTATAGATCTGTTTGATTCTTAAACTTTTATTATCATTTTTAATGTTAAAAAATGCGATTAGAAATTTCGGATCTAGGTTGCGCTGAATTACATTTCTTAGAAATTCAGTCGGATTTCACTGACCCATGTTGAATTTTACTATTTAGTTCTTAGGTGGGTGTGAGTTACCTATGTTTTAGGATTTTATAGAACTAGAAGATATATCAAGTTACAGCGTCCATCAGCTTCATCAGAAATTCTTGTTCCATCCATATTTAGGCATTACTTTTTAAATATTTGTTCACGACATTTCAATATAAATTAATACACATTCAATACTTAAATAGATTGGAGTGAACTGATATGATAATAAAATAAATTAAAAAATATTTATTTTCTAAGGATTACTTTGTTGTAATGCGGATGTCCTCCATAAAAATATTACATAATTATGAACCAACAGAAACGCATACGTAGTACCGATTATCGAAAATTACTCCGAACAAAGTCACACTTTCTATATAAACACTATAACAGCAGCTATTCCGTGATATTTACAGTACCTATGTTAAATAAAAGAAAAATTGAGACAGTTCCATTCTGAGTTTTAAACAAAAACTACCTCGAATCTCTGTATAGAATTTTATTATCAAGAATGGAACCGATATAAATCTCCGGCTTATCAAATACAGTTACCAACCATTATTGTATTCTACAAAACAACCAATAACAGTGCACTTTTCACGTAAACATAAAGACATTGTATCTCGCGACACATCGAAACATCAACATACATCACTCCTATCAAAACTCGTACCTCAAATCGTCCTTCACATTTGACACAGGTAATGAGCACGAATGCACGGCACCAGTTAGTAACCTACTCCATACGATAAATCATGGTACGCCGCCTCGGCTCGTTACTCTCACATTTCCTGCCAATCGATATTTACGAGGCCCCGGTTATCCTGGCCACCGTATATTATGTAGCGAGAAATGTACTCATGTTGAGTTAGAGGTATTGTGGTATTGGAAGGAATTTGAGTGTTTGGACTGGGGAAGTGTTGAGGTATTGGGAAGGAAAATACTTGTACGCATGAAATATTGTTCAATTTGACTTCTGTGTTTGAGGTTTAAATTAGCTGTTTGGATGGTTTAAGTGGGTGCTTTGCTTAATGCTGCGCTGAATGTTGTGGTTGGTACGGGACAATACTCTGTGTGATCTTGCCTATTATTTAGTGAGTAAATTACTCATGTTTAGTAATAAATATTGTAATGTGGTACTGGGAAAATAATTAAAGTACTTGAAAAGTAAATGTGTTCAAAAGCTCTCGCATAAATTTTAAAAATTTTTTCAAAGTATGATAATTTAAAGCCAGTTTTAATTTTAAACAATAATAACTTAGTTGCGTAAGAGCATATTTAATTAATATTTTAAACATTAATTTCATTAATATAACATGCATTCCCAATGCAATCTACTTAAGTATCCAAACAATGATTTAATTTAATACCCATCAGAACCCCTTCTAAAACAACAAAAAAATAACGGTGCAGTTATTTTTTTTATTGCAGCACGATAACCTGCAAAAAATAAGCTTATATAACTGTATCAAAATATTATTTATCAAAAAAATCGTAAAATGTGATCAAGTTAATCGTAATGAGTTGTATCAAGTTTTAGCATCCATATTTCGTTGCCACAAGCTTATACACCGCTATTTTTTAATTAGTACAAAAAATTTAACAGGGCACTAAGTATCTTTAACTGATCATATTTATGTAGTTGAAAAATAAAAACACTAAGTCCCAAAACTGTCTCAAAACTGTCCACAAAAATACGTGATAATTGGTAAATGCAATATTAATACTATGACCGACCCATGTAGTATAGTAAAATTAACCATTGATAAATTTACGAATGCAAGATTTGATTTAGACTTGAAATTGGATCGCATATTTCACGGTATTTTTTTCGAGATATTCAAGCGTAAGAATATTTTGTTTTAGAATTACGTAGTAAAATATTATGGAATCTTATAATTTAGCTGTCTGTTCACTCCAATAATAATAAAGTAGTGACAAGACGTTTGGAAAAGTTAGTTTTATGAGTATTGAGCTTACATACGCATGGCATCAGAAAGTTTATCGAAATGAGACGATGGCTTGAAAACGTTTTCTAGTCTGTCTTATTACCGATATACTTAGCATCAACATCAACCATTTATCGTGATCTGTCTTAACCCACTGCCAACAAAATATTAGTGTTGAGTGGATGTTACATATTTTGACATATGTTTACAATATTAGACGAATATTTTTAATATAGCACATATTATTATGTCAAGGTATTTGTCTTCAAAATGGAAGGTATAAAAAAATCCTAGTACACAATATTTTAACACATGGTACAGCCCCTTGAAAATGTTTGGATTCTAAAACAAATTTTTTGTTGAGAACCAGAATCTGAAGAATTAATCTCAGATCCGCATTAAAATCGAATTAATGTTCTCAAAACAAGTAGATTATACATACTACATAACACCTTATATATATACACCTTTTTATTTGGTATTCTAAACTTGTTAATATCCCTGCTGCCCAATAAACTATTCACAACACGATATTGGGTAAATGCAAATTCGATCTAATAAAATAATGAGGGTCTTTTAAATTGCCTCGGAACAATATCCATAAAATGTCCCAAACTGAATTTACAATACAAAATGTTCTCTATCTTAAAGCGGTCATATATTTTGAAGCCACATGCTTACCTTAACGGCAAAGCATTTCTGGTACTAAGGCTGCACATCAAAGAAAAATGAGCAAGGGAGCTAAGCGAGTAAATAGCGACCTATAAGTATAACTATATTCTCCAAACCTAGCTTAGCTCAGGTAATAATGATTGTAAATGCTTTCATCTAATAACGCTCTGTACAGCACATCTTTGTCCGATAATCTACCTTACAAGGTGTGAACTTCCAAAAATAGGGGCCCATCTAATTCTACCTTAAGACGTTTTCTAATCAAGGAAGCCTATTCACTTTCATAGAGGGTGGCCGTTTCACCAATTAATCTGTCCTGTTTGGGTCGGGGTATAAAATATTCGGAAGGTTTCCGAAGGATATTAAGTTCGATGAATCAGACTAAGGGTTTATACAGTATGCGAAAGGTGTGTGATAATTTGCTATAAATAATTTTATATATATTTTTTATAGTAATAGGCGGCAAACGAGCCGACGTATCGCCTGATGGTAAGCAATTACCGCCGCCCATGGACACAAGCAACACCACAGGAGTCACAAGTGCGTTGCCACCCCTTGGGATTGGGATAAGGGATAGGATGAGGAGTGGGATGAGGGAGAACGACTAGGGGATAGGGCCTCCGGCACTCTCACTCACTGAACGAAACGCAACAGTTTAAGTACTGTTACTTTACGTCAATTTTCTGTGAAAGGGTAGTACTTCCCCGGTCGAGCCGGCCCATACATGCTGAAATCAGCAAGGCTCTACTACCTGTAAAATATCCTAAATTCATAGTAATGTTACAGTTAAATGATGATGTACTGGAAACAACTGAATCTACGTTGTTTCTAGGAATAACACTTGATTCGAAGTTGCAATGGGGCGCACACATTACATATCTGTCAGCGAAACTTAGTTCGGCTGCTTATGCCAGTAAGAAGGTGCGTAGTACTAGACTGGTATATTTTGGCTATTTTCATAGTGTAATGTCATATAGCATATTACTATGGGGTAGAGCTGCTGATATCGAAAGTATTTTTATATTGCAAAAAAGAGCAGTTCGGGCCATTTACGAATTACGAACAAGAGTTTCGCTCAAGGAAAGATTTAAGGAAATCGGTATTTTAACTGTAGCGTCTCAGTATATTTATGCTAGTGTTTTGCATGTGCGTAAAAATATAAATTCATATTCAAAGAATAGTGATATTCACTCGATTAATACAAGAAATTGACATAAATTATGTGTTCCGTATTTCCGTTTGTGTAAAACTCATAATTCTTTTATAGGACTTAGTTTACGTATCTACAACAAGATACCGATATGTATTTTGGACTTGCCGTTTAGCGCATTTAAAACAAAGATTAAAAATAGCCTAATGCAAAAGGCTTATTACAATTCAAATGATTATCTTAATGACAAATGCGCTTGGAAATAACCTGTTTCAGTATTCACATAATTATTAGGTAAATAGGTAAATAATATTAAAATTTGCATGACATGTAATTAAATATGATGCTATTCCAAATAAAATTATGTAAATGATGTTTTTTGGAATCGCCACCACATAATTAAATGTCTTTCATGTCGTTAGATACTATTTATTTATCTTGTTTAATTTTATTATCTTGTACTCAATCAGTTGGATCGGTGGTTGTATACACACAGAAATACATAATAATATTACATCAATACTTATATTCGAAAATTTTAATTATTATTTTATAATATATACCTATGTAACTAAACATATATACATCTTAACATATATACATACATCCAAATATTCATACTATAATACATATTAACACGACTTATAATGATATAAATTATTATAGTAAAATGATAGCTTCACCTACAAGGACAGATAGTGTTCCTTTACCATCGCTTTAAATTTCTTTACTGTTTGAGCCTGTCTAATAGGTAGCGGTAGAGCATTCCACAAACGTACAGCAGTAACAGTAAAGGACTTATCAAAAAAGCTCGTGGAATGTACCGGCATTTTCAGTTTTAAATTTTCTGATGACCTCAAAAACTTATTATGTGTGTCATGTAGGTACTCGAATCGACCTTTAAGATAGGAAGGAGTTGAAGGGTTAAACAATACATTGTACAGTAAAGTAAGAATGTGAGCATTCCGGCGATGACGTATGGTTAACCACTTGAGTTGCGTTTGAAATTGTGAAACATGATTATATTTGCGTAATCCAAATATGAATCGTATACAGACATTTTGGAGGCGCTCAAGTTTGTCAAGTTGGTTTTCGGCGAGATCTAGATAGCTGACATCCGCATAATCGATAATGGGTAAAAGAATCGAGTTGGCAAGCGCAATTTTGGTGGCAGTGGGGAGAAAGTTCCTCAATCTTCTCAGCGAGCCTGCTGAAGCGAACACTTTTCGACTTACTTCTTGGATCTGTTCTGCTCTGCTCTTACTTGGGGACCCCAAGTAAGAGCAGAGTCGATCGTAACACCCAAATTCTTGACTTTATCCCGTATGTGAAGTATGGTACCATCAAAGACAATATCAGGGAGCTGCGACCAGTTTACTTTTGACACCAATTTGGGGCTACCAACAATAGTGACCTGCGTTTTAGAAGGGTTAACTTTCAGGAATTTAAACTTACGTGGTCATTTAAACTTATTTTAAATTGTCTTTCGGGATTTATACCACGTACCTTTGTTTGGAGTAACCGATATTTGGGCACTGTTGCAAGCGCCATGTTAACGGATGTACTGAGTACATCCGTGAACATGGCGCTTGCAACAGGGTTAACTTTCAGCCCAAATGATTTGCTCCAACTGCAAAGAACAATGGTCGGTTCCCATACAAAGGTGGACCAGAATTTCTTTTTCACGTCTATTGCTGTGGAGTTATTTATCAATATTTTTATGTTACTTTATTTAACTTTAGTATAGATATGAATTTTAAAAACTTGGGATTACCTTTTTTATTCTGTAAAAAGTATGTTTGAGGCTATGAACTAAATTGTGATTTTATTTTGTTTATTCGTAAAAATATATACATTAAACTATTCTGGTACCTAATATATGTGTGTAGAAAAACATGTTCTTCTATCAAACAAACTAAAAAACTCAATTCATAGCAAGCGAGGAACGATTGACGTTGATGTACCGGGTATAACAGTGACAGATACCGAAATGGCGTATTTGTTCCATTTCACGTCATTCACATCAAATCTTAGATTTTTCATTAAAAGAAACGATAAATTACTACGTAATAAAAATATTTTTAAAATTTTATATGTAACTAAAACACCAATTGATATTTTATTGTAAAAGTTATATTTTATTTTATTACAAAGTAACATAAATTCTTATTTATCATATCGTATAATGAAGCGCATATTTTTACAACAAGGTTATGGCTGCGTTCATAACATTTCATTATTGTTTAGGGGTATAGTTTAAAAAATAAACTGTAAATACATTATTTCTTTCTCCCAAGTCCTAAAAATATGTATTTGCTTTGATCAAAATATTTAAAAAATGTACTTTTTTGTGGTATAGGACTCATTATCAGACGTGCTAAAGGTCAAAGTGACCATTGTTCTTTGTGCCAGGTCACTGTTAATTACATTAATTGACTGTATTATCTGCGCTAATGGTGACTGCGTATAAATTTGGAGATCATCTGCATAAAGGTGGTAGGAAGAGCGAAGATTGTTAGAGATAGAATTTATAAAAATTGCGAAGAGTAATGGAGACAACACGCCACCCTGGGGCACACCAACAGTTATGTTACACCAAGCAGAAAATGTATCCTCGATGCGAATACGCTGTCGGCGGCCACACAGGTAACTATGAAGCCAATCAATCACTGTTGGAGATATGTTAAGAGAGTGAAGAACACCAACTAGAATCTCAAAGTCCACTGTATTGAAGGCGTTACTGAAATCTAACAGTGCAAGAATAGTGAGCTTTCTGCCTTCCATACCGGACCTAATGTCATCCGTTATATTGACAAGGGATGTGACTGTGCTATGACCCGGACGGAAACCAGACTGGAAAGGATTAAGGAGATTATTTCTGCAGAGGAATGAATTAATTTGGTCATGGACGAGGCGTTCGAAGACTTTGGATAGGAATGGTAGTATGGAGATGGGACGATAGTCGGCAAAGGATGAGGGATGACACGTTTTTGGTATGGAAGTAATTTGGGCGTCCTTCCATATCGATGGAAATACCATACTGGACAAGGAGTAATTAAGGATGTGGGAAATTATGGGTAGGATTATATCGAGGATAGGAAGGAGCATATTACGGCTGACACAGTCACTACCAACTGCGTTGGAAGTGATTGAGATTATGCTCTTCTTAACATCACAATCAGAGACTTGATTAAAGCCAAATGGTGAATAACTAGGAGTTGGCAGAGATGAAAGATAGTCAATTGTATGTGCCTTAGTCGTCCTGTCAAAATTGGACGAGGCCGAGAAATGTTGATTGAGCTAATCAATATTGAGGTCTTTAGGATTGATGTCTTGACGTGATTTGCCTACCCCCAGGGTCTTTAGAAATTTCCAAACTTGCTGGATCTCCGTTTTTTACAGAATCGTGGATATGTTGGCGTTGTGCGTCCCTACACACCTTATTGCACTGATTCCTAATCTTGACATACTGTTGCAAGTTATGTGCATCAGGCCTAATTTTGTACCTAAATTTAGCTGCCGCTTTTTTACGTATAAGCTGTTTTATTTTGTCAGTGAGCCACGGAGAGGGAGGATGTTTGATTTTCACCGGACAAATTGGCGCATGCTTATCATAAAGTTTAATTATTTGATTGGTGAAGATATCGACTCTATCATCAACTGATTCATAGTGAGTAAGTGAAGTCCAGTCTACATCACTTGCATCTTTACGTAAGCTATCAATGTCCATGCCAGCAAAATTGCGCTGCATAAGTATTTTAGGCTTACTCTTAGGTGGACGGATTTTGTATGATATAAAGAGAAGGCCGTGATAGGAGAACATGTCTGCTGGGTATTGCCCATGCACAGAAACATGTTCTCTTGTAGAGACCATGATAAGGTCAAGAAGTGAAGGATTAGAGTTTGGAAAATGATGAGTAGCGTATGAAGGCAATATCGACAAGTTACAGGCAGTAGAAGTGGAAAGAAGAGAAGAAGAGCGGGCATCGTTCTTGAGTAAGCAAGTATTGAAATCACCCATTATGATTGTGTGACTGTAAGAGGGCGTAAGATTGACCAATAAGGTTTCAAAACTCTGGAAGTAATCTATACGTAGGGAAGGACAATAATATACGCCGAGCAGGACCTTAGTGTGGTTTAGTATAACTTCGAGAAATAAGTGTTCACCGGCGTTTGGTGGCGGTGGCTGTGCAGACATACTAACATTTGTATAGGAGATATGTGAGCGTAGGTATCAACGCCACAACCGCCCCCAACCGCTCGATCATTTCTAATGAGTTGAAAACCGGGTAGGGAATATGAAGTAGAGGGGAGGCAAGGCTTAAGCCATGACTCAGAAACAAGGATAGCATGAATATTCTTACAGTCAAGATAGGCCAGCATATCAGGGAAATGTGCCGGTATGCTTTCGGCATTGATATGAACAGCATTAAAATTCTTGGGTACATCAGAAAACTGAGAATTGAGGCTATCAGCTAGTGAAGATATACTGGGAAAACTATCATCTAAGCTACATGTTGAGTAAAAGCTATCAGTATCGTTTATATTACATAATGAATCAATCGTGAATATATAAATACACAATACTTAAATTAAATAATATAAATAAGAAAAAAAAATACCTAAAAAAAACATTATATAAAATTAACTTATTTACAAACATATACCACCTGCCAGTTGTGCTAACAGACGAAAAGAACAGTTAATACAATACAAAAAATATTGAAAAAAATAAAACATGAATATAATTATAATTATGTATATAGTTAATTAAATTTAAGGCGATCATAAGTATATAAAACGAAAAGAATTAACCAAAAGACTTGTATCCAAACAGAAAGAGAACAAATGTGACAGTTGACGGTGACACGTGTGACAGATGGTCATCATGAGAAATTGAATTTCTGTGAAAGAAAATAGCAAATACTTTATAAGACAAGTTTAAGTTTAAATATATATTACTAAGATAGTTAAGGGTATGATGGAGCTAACGTGACCTTAATTTAGTCAATAGCTCCTAAATAAAAAAAGAATAAAAAGAAAATATCTTGAATTTTGGTAAACCGGATAAGTTTGTTTTGACAACTGTCCTAGAAACAGGAAAATTCCTAAAGGAAAAGTTAAATTGCCAAAATATACGCTATATATGCCGTTGCTTACCTACCCTTTAATCATACCACATAAAGACGTTGACTTCAGAAGCTAAGCAGACTATGAAAAGGTAAAAATATCTCTTTTATTCGCATTTATTCTTAATAATTTTCATTCCTTATATTTAATGTTCGTTCACTGTAAATATTAGGAATCTTAATCAGGCCATATTCTCTATTAAGTCAACAGTTTTAAACGCATTAAGGTCCATTCAAATTTCCTTTTCACATAATTACAGTAAAATAACACCCACATAACTAAAATATACGTAGAATTTTCAGCTCTATTATGCTTGGAGTCAGTCACCTTACATCAAGGGGACTACAATAGGGTTTGCGAGGGCACACTCAGACTCCCTATTAAAAAGGTTCAGTAATGAAACATTATTAAACTTACTAGCAGATTAGGCAACTAGTACAATTTATTTAGCCACTAAAATAGATTAAGTAGTACTGGGCTGCGTTTATTTCATCGTTCAAAGTGGTTAACTGTATAATTAAGAACATTTAGATATTAAGAATTTATATGTAATGTTGTGATTACATTTTACAAGTAAATTGGTGTTAGAAAAATTGTATGTTTGTTTTCTAGAGAATAAAATATTATTTTTTCTTGAATTTATAATTTTTGTGACCCTTTGTGTGTTTTACAATATCATTAGTCAAGATTCTTCGAAGTACTCATTTACAAAACATTTTTGCCTCGATTCTTTCTTTCTATTATTCAACTGTTCTAGGGATGCCTGTTCTACTATGAAATATTGATGTCCATCATGGTATGCTTGACTCTCCATTCGAGCTAATTATTCACGCAATACCAATTGCATTATTTCTTCCTTATATATAACCAGATGAGACGTAGTTTTTATGTAATATAATTTATGAACAAATATGCCTATGATAACTTGCCTATCGAAAAGTGCTCATAGCTATTTTAAATTAAATAATTTTCATCAACCGCAAATATAACTATGTCGTTTATACAAACACTATGGAAAACAAAGTTATTTTTGGTGATGAAAAAGTGATAGAGATATTTGGATAGGTGAAGACAAAGGGTATGTTAAGTGGATACCTGAACTACGGGACCGTATTACTCGAATCATACTGGCGCAAAAGTAATGACCCTATTTGGTTCAGCTACAACTTCGTTTCTAAATTAGAAAACTAGAATTAGTTTTTTTAAATAAATGTATTTGTGCCATGAATTAATTTAGTTGCATTATGATTTAAATATGATGTCTATTAAATGTTGACCTCCAGAGTTGAAGCACATTTGCGCCCTATTTATGACATTTTCCATAACTAGCCGTAACACTTCCTGCGATATGTTTCTAATTTCTTGGTGTATGTTTTCTTTTAAAGCTGCGAGAGTCTGTGGTTTGTTCACATACACCCGAGATTTCAAATAACCCCAGAAAGAAGTCTGGACGCCACCCAATACAGTTACTTTTAGTGGATGTAAAGATGTTTGTTGAATAATGCGCGGATTTTCAGAGCCCCAGAAGCGAGTATTCCGCTTATTGACACGCCCCGAGAGATGGAAATGCGCTTTGTCACTCATAATCAATTTTGAAGAGAAATTGTCCTCTTCAAGGTTGAGGTTTATGACGCGATTATTCCACGTTCTTGGAGAGTAAAGCGGTCCATGATTATTTTTAGTGAATTTAACATTTGATTACTACCAAATTTTCAATATCAGAATGACAGGAGATGTCATAAAAAACATATAAGGAATTTCTACAGGGTCATTCTTTTGCGCCACCCTGTACATGAAATGTAAAAGGATATTAATGACAACGAAAGTTTAAATGCCTTTGCACATATTATTGGTTTCATATTTTATAATAAACATCCAATATTTCCAAATAATAATTGCTCCAAGCTACTAAAGTCGGTTTCGCACTTACACTTTTTTTGTCCCCCTTAATTATAGTCAGTGGCATGAAAGTCTTTATTTATTAGTAGCAAGATGTTAATATAAACAGCCGAAAATTGTCTTGAATGGTTATTATTCATTTGTTGATAAGTCTCTATATTATGTTTATAAATGTAAGTTCACTCAATAATTACAATGCGTAAAGTTAAAATCAGATATAAATATTGACAATGTTATTCTAGATAAAACGTTAACGAATTCAATAGCCTTGGGTACACTGAAAAAGTTTCGTGTATTCAAAACTTAAGGCACAGACGAGTATTAAATATTGATTAGACTTTTAGACTGTAGTAAATAATTTCGTATTCATCCATTGTATATTTTTTGTTGATGAATACGAAAGTTACTAAGTTTTTGTGTAAGTTTCAATATTTAACTTGCTTTTTTAACTTTTCTGTCGATATTTAATTAAAATTTTACGAAATTAAACTATATGCTTAATTGTAATTTTATTAATAATCATCTCTTTTGGTGTAAATCAGGGTAAGTCACGGATTAAATACTGTCATAATATTTAACTTCTTGTCTTAATATAATGCTTGGCAGAAGATTTTTCTTTCTATTCACAATTCAAAAATCTTCTTGGGTTTCAAATTTCAAATCGACCTGAAACAAAAGCCTCTGCGATGTTTATGTTTCATTTCAATGTACTGTAACTATGCTGTAAATTATTTAGAGCTCTCCATTATAGATATCACATATCTAGAATGGCAAGGTAAAGATGAGTCTTATGTAGAGGTAAACACTGCATATATTATGCACCTATTTAGATTATATTAATACAGATTTCACCTCCAGACAAGGCATTCAGGTCAGTCTCATATTATACTGCTTAACATTGCAGCTTGCCTGATAATTAATTAATGGCGCTCTTGGAATTTGCTCTTAAGACTACGGGTTAAGATAATATTGTCAGCGAAATTATGTATGCAATTCTATTTGTTGAAATAATAGAGCTTTAGCATATTATAAGGTCATCAAAAATAGATGTCGTAGAAGAATGCTTTTAGCTTCAACTTATTTCTTCTTGTCGACATAAAAGAGGAATATAATGGAGGTCACTTACCACAATTGCTCTGGAAATCTTAGTCGCAACCCGGATAACACAATAATGATAGTACTTACATAACTGCCAAAATTCAGTGGTCTGCGCCATGGATCCGATCCCGAAATCCTCTGTATGGCAGTCTGATGGTATTTCCAATAGGCTGTAGCTACCTGTCAATTTGTGTTAAAGAAATTTGAAAATGAGTATTAAGTTATAGATATTTTTAAGTATACACTCTGTCTACTATAAAATCTCTACAATTCGGAATTATTTTGCTTACACATTGTTGTCGTGTTATATTTTGACGCTAGAAGTTGAGAAAATTACAAATTTTTAAAAAGGCGCAAAAATCTAGAATCATGTAATACATATTACTTGATTCTAGATTTCTGCGCCTTTTTTACATTTTGTGATACGGCTTACATTGCTCTGATACTAACGGTATAAATACAAGGAGGAACAGAAAACAACTAGAAGTTTTAAATAAGTTTCTATACATAAAAAATAACACATTTATGAAGCTTATCCTTAATTAATTCTATTATTAATATTACAAAAAGTCGAGTTCATTCACAAACATAACATACATTTATTCATGCAAGAATTTAAATAAATACCACTGAAATGTCACACCAATATTAACTACAGATCACTTTTCAGATAGCCATACAACAAATGGCATTCCTGATAAACAAAGCTATTACAACACTAAAACTTATTATATACGGAAACAAATCGTGGAATAACCGAACAAAACGGTATCCCTTGACACATCGTCCTACTTCTAGTAAAACCATCGACCGAATTATAAATAACATGAATTGGGACGGAATCAATATAGCGCTGTTATGTTTAGGTAAATGGTATTGGTACAATAAAAGTGATATTCCGACTGTAACGTTCATTGGAACGACCGCACGGTAGTCAAGCTTATGAGAAGGTTATGGAATTGTGGTACGCTCTGTATTCAGTTTAGTGTTGTAGTTAGACGTTTTACGTTGAATATATGCTGTGATGATTATTTTTTTTATAGAGGCAGTGGTATGGTATTACACCCACATTTCGCCATGAATTTTTAGGTCACACGTAATAGGGGGCGAGCCTATTACCGTTACCGGGCATATTACCAGACACCAGGCTGCTACTAAGAATTCGGAAAAACCCAGTAACACTTTGCCCGACCCGGGAATCGAAACCGAGACCCGACCCGATCGGCAGTCGCATACGCTATCCACAGGACTACGGAGGCAGTGTGATGAATTAAGTTCAATATATATTAAATGATTATTTTACTAAGGTCCACTGCGACACTTTTATTTGAACACCTTGTGCTATTGTCCAAAACTAATTATATATTTATTTCTTTGGAACCGCTTCATTAAATACACAATCAAAATTATGGCAGATTCCTTAAAATATCATCATTGTTTTAATCTCGCTTTCCTCTAAGATTGTCCGTCTTGGAGCCCGAGCTCACTACTGCAACTAGATTTGACAGAATATTATCTTTTCCATAAAACGACTGCAGCCTGACCTCTGTATCCCATAGGGATAGTAATATTCCAAGGTTTAGACCAGCGTCAGGATATTCAAGGAGCCACCCATAATTTAGACGAACAATGGTGGAACCCAATGACTCTTAAAATTTAGTTTGTCGTCTCTAAAAATTGTATTAACATTGCCTTTTTTGCATGGAGTGTTTGTAAAAAAAATCGATTTACTCATTTTAGTTTGATCAAAGAAGAATGAAGTCCTACAAAATAATCAATATTAATATTTGCAAATATTGAGAAATTGCGCGTAGTATATCTAAAAATAAATTAATACATTCCTAAAATATGAAACAGAAATATAAATACAAAAACACTTTCCGCGTAATACTGATTCTAATCTGTGGCTGTATCCCCTTAGGATGTAAGACAGTTGAAATTGTTCGGAACATTAATCAATGAGCTACAGTCTATTAATCAGAACACCTCGTTATGTTGCTGGCCACTTATATTATTGGTTTCAGGCGAATCTTGATTTACTGCTCGCTTTTCTCTTTTGATCACTTTGTCTTTACTTTTTCGTGTTATGTTGTGTTGGGAATATGCTTGATACCAAACTTGATGATTTAGTTTGCCATGAAAAGTATTCTTAAGCATTTTTAGGGTTCCATATTTCTAAAGGAAAGAAAACGGGACCCTTATAGAATCACTTTGTTGTCCGTCCGTCCGTCTGTCAAGACCCTTTTTCTCAGGAACGCGTGGAAGTATCAAACTGAAACTTATATCAAATACTTAAATCTACTGTCCCTTGAAGCTGTGAATACTAAACATCTAAGCCAACGCAATTAAAAGGTACAGCCGTTTATGCCACAAATTTACGCATTTTTTTATGACACTCCTTCTTAAGGCTTGCTGATAATTATGCCATTTTCCGTGAAATCATTAAAATGGGTTAACTTTGTAGATGCGAGATTATTTCATTTGCTATGATGCCGTACTTAAAGTAAAGCTGAAGTGGAATCATGCATACATATTACATGATTGTAAAGGTTTCATATTAAATAACCTTAACATTAGAAATGCTTAGAAGATCTTCTTTCTCTTAGCGTTATCCCAGTTTCAGTCTGGGGTCCGCTTTCTAGTCTAACCGGATTTAGCTGAATATTAGCTTTTCCACGGAGCGACTACCTGTCTGACCTCCGCAACCCGAAGGGATAGCGATATTCCATGGTTTAGACTAGTGTCAGTATATTTAGAAGGTACTGACGCCCTGTAACGACTGTCAAATATGTTCATGACAGCCGGGACCAACGGCTTAACGTGCTCTCCGAGGCATGGGACAAGCGATAATTAACTATTCAATACGCACATTACTCCGAAAAGTCATTGGTGTGCGCCGTGGACTCGAACCCGATACCCTCTGCATGGCAGTCTGTTGGTATATCTACTCGGCTATCGCGGTCCTTGAATGTGAAATGCTTAGAAGATAATTCTAATAAAATTATAGCGTCGTTTAACTTAAATGACATTGTTAAACATTCTGTACCTAGGTATATCGTAGTGACCGCATAGTTCTTCAACAATGTGGTAAGTGGAACTTATACACATCTCCTAAATGCTTGTACTGGAAGAATTCGGCGCTTGCTACAGGGCCACGAATAGTTTAGTCTCTAAAGACGACCCGTTTTTCGGATGTCGCAGATTAATGTCTAGCTTCATAGTGTTGACTTCTAATGCAATGTTATTCTTTGAATAATATAAGCCCCTGAGCAGGTGATCAACATTGATATATATATTTTTTAAAACTGTTGATCTACACAAAATCGACATTAAATCTCGACAAATTGTATGGAAAATCTATTTTTTGCGATTTCATCAATGTCTCAGAACAAATATTGTTTATAAACAACAAGAACTATAAACCCTTTTTGGTTCACAGTAGTAATTCTCTTGCTAGATCCCCGTCACTAGCATTAAGGACTCTCCACCTAGTCCTTAAGGGTTCACCCTATACCAAAAATCGTTGCAAAATAAAATAATCTTAACTATACTTTGTATACGCGAAAATTAAGCATAAAATCCAAATTTATTAATATTTAAATTATATAAATTACTTGCTGTGTTGTAAGCCATTGCCCGCATGAAAATCAACTACAATATCTACTCTATACATTAATAGGGTTCCCACCAAAAACGAAGGGTCCCAAGCCAACCTCACCTGCAAGTGGTGCACCTGCCGATCAACGGACGAGGCTCTGGCAAACAAAATATCCCGATAAGCGGCAATAGGCTCGCCACCTATTACGTGGGATCAAAACACTGGCGAAAAGTGGACGTTTAATATGCCTCTGCCTACCCCTTCGGGGAAACAGGCGTGAGTCTATGTATGTATGTATACATTAATGCAAACGTAAACTTCAGAATACAATGGTTAATAGACGACTTGTAGCAGTGTAGAGCTTGCGTGTTCAAATCACATCAATTTCTTGTTTGGGGTGAACACAGTCAATCATTAAACTACGTTCAAGGGGGTTACTAAGAATGAAAATAATGTGCAAGCCACAATGCCAATCAGCATAATAAACATTTGAATGAAAATATTACACCACTAAGACCAATTACTAAAGTAAATGTTACATTTCGACTGATCTAGTGAATACATGAAAAAGGTGTGGACGAATTCAGATTCGGCCCACTTGCACAACGATTCTTAAATTGAATTAAGATGTATTTAACGAGAAAAAAAATATTAAACACCACTAGCGTCTTGCACAACGAAAAATTTGTCGAGTAATATGATTTAAGAACTGTCAAAATTAATCACCGAAAATCGGCTATTTAGTGGCTAATTTCATTTAAGAACTGTCACACTGATGTTGGCATCTTGTCATTAGCGACGAAAATTATCAATAATTATATAACTGGACCGGACGACGCAGCAGGGAGAGGCCTATGTCCAGCAGTGGACGTCCCTAGGCTGACATGATGATGATGATGATATAACTGATAACAATGTACCTACTTGTGTTATTGTTAACCCCAGAATTCTACACTATTTGGCGCACATGTTTTTCCTACACTGGGGTGCTGGAACACCCCATACTAAAATGACTGTAATCCTTAAAAAAAAAACAATTCATGAAAATACGTTTTACTAAACAGAATCGGTAACTTGAGATCACAAATCAGCCTTATTACACAAAGTTAAATGTAGTTTGAGCAACAGCGCTTGTAGGATTTGGTCCTTTTTTGAGGATCACTGCAATGGACTAAGTTGGCATCCGGTGACGGTCCTCCAAATGTTCATGTATCAGTTCCAAACCTAATTTCAAAACTGTCTGCTGAAACTTTATATTTGGCTTATTATTTGATCATGAACACTTGTATAGAACCCAGGAATTACAACTGGTCCCAACTTCTATTTCTTCCTCGCCAGATTTTTAGTCTAGAATAGAGCTTATTTCTTCGTAATTCAAGCCTCTGACAGCCATCCGAAACGAAATAAATAAACTTCATTGAATTTTACCTTCATAATATCTAAAAATATCTGTATTTAATTCATATAAGACTTTTATTTTAATAAATAATCAAATTTAATAACTTATTACATATAAATGCATCAATCGTAATAAATAAATAATCTTACGATTTTACTATACTGGGGTACTGGCGTACCCCACAGCACTTATACAGGCGACCACACAACGCGGTCCCTCGTCACGGTATTGACGTAACGCGAGCGGTTGACACCAAACTAAAATACTCCGACGCGCGAATTCGTGGATATTAAAGAAATTGATATATTTAGAAAACAAATCGGTGTGGGGTGCACCTGCACCCCATGTAGGGTTCTACGGTTAATGCTTAAAAGTTTCTAGTTATTATTTGCCAATTGTCATTTCGTTGCTAGGCGACGATAATGCGTTTTGTTTTATGCTCAAAGTATATATAGTCTAAGGTTTTATGCGAAACCATACGCATAACATCGTTAAAATCGTAACAAAAAGGCTTCATGCCATGAAACAAAACGTAGAAACTACTTTACCGACCTCATAAAATGTTTAACTAAATCTAAGCGTTGTTGTCGTTGTGCAAGAGGACGCTAAATACTTTTAAGTTAAATTATTTTATGCTGTTAATTCTGTTCAAAAAATTTAAATTAAGGAGTGACTTAAATCAAACGTTACGCAAGTGGGCCTAAGGTTACATTTTGACAAAAAGTGGACCACAATAACTCATTAATAGGTTAGCTCAATCATTGATATTATTTGTGTGATATCTTAAGAAAGTTTTAGAAACAAGTGCTCAATAGTCACGCATCAAAATATGTAAATAATAAAAAAAATCGCCGCATATACATAGGATTTTATATATTTTGATATTCTTTAAAAAGTCTTAACCGTGTTAATACTTATTTTAATTGCAAGCTCCGCGACGTTACAGCCGACTTCCTTCGGACATCGTCGTTACACTCGTGGCTATTTTGTCCTTGACAGTGAGTCAGGTCAACCCCCCAAAAAATAAAGAAAAGTATTATACGGACCTTCAAATTATTAATTAATGTAATTAATTATACCGTTGTATATATCTGTCACTGCTATTTAAAACAGTACACACACCCCAGTACACTTGGTTCAAGCTCGTGTAATATTAAGTCAGGGCAGGATAGAGGATAGAGGTACACACATTTCAACAGCCATGTTTCCTTTCCTCTAATAGAGCACGTAATCCTGGATTACTAATGGATATAAACTACGCAGTACAAGGCACTGAGCTTTATTAATGTAAAATTTGCGTATGTGCCTGAAATCCAGAGCTTCGCATAATCATCGGACGGTAAGTCCAAAATAATTGCACAGGTGACACAACCATCAGTCGCTCAGCTTAATTAAAACATAAAAACGATTAAGGCGAATGCGGGTCGTATTGTTAGTGCTGCTGGAATCGGGGTCAACCATGCCATATCCATAGTCCAGTAAACGGGGAACAAGTACACCTCAACTAGTGCAGAAGAAAATGAGTCGTATTCTGTTAAATTTACGGTTGATTTTGCAATGATAAAAATAAGTAATAAGAATCAGATTTTACGATATATGTAACTACATATAAAAGAAATGGTGCGGTCGCATGTTTTATAACTTGACAAATACAGTGATATCGGTTGATTTGCGCCAATGCTAACAAGAGGTTTACGTTTGTGTTCAAGCGTGTTATCCTTTATTGGGTAAGCAAATTTAGGACCTTTTTACTATGTACCCCAATATACCAAATTGGTAGTTTAAAGAGTACATAAAACGTTGGTCTCAGCTGTCCTTTACTGACCGGCAGCTGAAGCTTTCAGCATTACTACAGGAGATTTGAGAAACACCATTTATCTGGAATAGATATCTCGCTACTTTTATAACATTGGATTTACTGTAGGCGATCTGAGTAGCACCTATTATTTATTATATACTTTGGGATAAATATTTTTCTAAAATAGATATCTAGCTAATAAATGCGGTAGTTATTTGGTATTTGGTGTAAATAGAGTGATTCATGATGGAGGTTTAGGTGCATAATTTATTACGACCCGACATACATAGTGGGTGGCTGAACCGCCAGCGGCAGCTAGATAATAACAAAAATATGCCAAAATTACTCACACACAGTTGACTGTTCCTAAACTAGGCAAACCCCGCCTACACAATAGGGAAGTTTCCTGCAAGTGAAATAAATTATACAAGTATTTTTATCTAGTAAAACATGTCAAAATAATAGTAGTTTCATTAATCAATAAATGTTAAAACCTTATTTAACATTTTTTATCGTAAATTTATTGATAATAAGTATTCTACTTGACAGCAAAACACTATGACGTCATTACGTCATATTTCATACAAAACCCTTGGCAAAGGTCGTTTTTGATATTTCATTTAATTGAAGAGTTTACTAGCTGCAAGACCATATTATTGTATAGCAGAATTTATGAAAGAGGACAATTTTCCTAATGTTTAAGATGATGATGTTGTATACACATATCTTTTTTTCTTTTTGAAATTGTAATATGATTATGGTACAGTGTAAACTCTATTTTAATGACATTAATACATAATATTGCTGACTTAATTATTTAATTACTTCTTCTTCTTGTGTAATAGTACTTTATTAATCAACATCATCAGCCTTTAATAGTCCACTGCTGGACTAGGCCTCTCCTTTGAAAGGAGGAATTGGCCTACTATACCACGCTGGCCAAGCGGGTTGGTATAGGGTTTGTATCAAGTTTTCCTTCTCTTACAGTGCTGTTCTCTGCATAATATGCTTCCTCTGTCGGCTCTTACGACACCCATGGGATGATATGGGGTGGTGACAATTCGTATTCTTAATCCGTCAACACACGGACTTTATTAATAATGATGATTAAAAAATATCTACATAATTTCTAACACCTATAAAATATTGTTACGGTTAATGCACCATCTCTTCCTTCCAATTTGTACGCCACGATATGCGGCTGAACATGTTAGAACTCATCTGTGTCATAACTAACTTGCATGCAATGTATCATGTACACCATGTTGAAACAAATAAAAATATTCTATTTTATTCAATTCATTAAAAGTGCTGGATTTGACTAGCTGGAAACAACCCTATTCCTCATAGACATCACAGAACGCCATTTTAAATTTCCTTTCATAGTAAAACAAAAACTCGAATCCTCATTATGTTTTTAAAGCTGACTTTGACTTGAATAAGAAAATCAATTTGAATTTTATATAATATTATTTTTACTGTGTCTTTTCAACCTCGGAATTGCAATGTTCGTGGTAATTAACACTAGTTTAAAATAGTCTTTCTGGATATAATATACCACATACTTTGTTGGCACTTGCCACAATGCCGAAATATTTATCACTCTAAACAAAGGTACTTACTTGGAAAAAAACCTAAAAGACAATTCAATATAAGTGTGTCTTTTCAGTCCAAAAACAAAAAATAATTTTCACATTCAAAATATATGCTTAGAGTTTTACTTATCTAATCCATTCGCAATATACGTTACCTATCATTATATATTAATAATTCTTCTACCAAAGCTAAAAGCGTACTATAAATTTTATGACGCCCACAAAACGTATCCCAGCGATATTTGGACTTTCTGCAGCACATTAATAATGAAAGCGCTTACGTTTCGGTAGCATCCGCCCTGAAATTTTAATACAGACCAAGTTTTTATTCACGATGGCTCGATTTATTTTGGAAACACGTATTATCTGTTATAATTACTTTTTATTTGACATGTATTTATAAGTAAGGTCAAACTCTTTGTATGTGTATAATTTGGATTTTTCTGATAACATATACTAGTATTTACACAGTTATAAGCACTCTATCGCGAGAAATATATAATAAAGACATACGATACGCAATAAGGCCTTTATTGCAGGGATAACGCTAAGATGACTATGATAATTAAGGCCCCCACTCACATTGGGCGTCAGCGTCAACGCGGCGACTACACGGCGTCAACGCCGCGTCGACGTCGTGGTGTCGCTGCGTTGGCGCTGACGCCTAATGTGAGGGGGGCCTAAATGTGGTCCTAGAATGATAACCGAATGTCGAACGTTATGTTATAGCTTCACCTTTATACAAGGGTTATCAGTGACTTGGGTGTTATTGAGGCTGTCAAATTATGTTTATACCAATAGACTTTAAAAATGCAAATCTACGTACATCATTATACTTTAATTCGTAAAAACACACTAGGATTTTAAATATAGATAAGTGTTTAAAGACTTTTTTGTGCTAGTTACTTAATCTATACGTATTTTACCTATACTTATCTACATAATTATGTTTATCTGTTGGCTGATTACCAATAAAAACTCTGCCTATTTTATAACGTAATATTTGAGTACGATATGGCGTATTATATCATTAATTTACCTACTCAATAACGTAACTCATCGATTCCTTTATCCATTAATGGGGATAATTATTATTTAAAACAATTTCTCGTTAAGAGGTATCAATAACGAAACTCATCAACATAGTCTAAAAACCACCCCGATATACTTAGCGAAATCGTATGATGTGTTAATAGGATTAACATTTTCTGAGCTTGTTTGATAATTTAATTTTGGAGGGGAAGTTAATACATTTTAATTATGAAACTCATTCAATTTTCACGGTGCAAGTAAGAAGACCCGATGAAAATCTTCAGTGAAAAATTAACATTAAATTGAGAGTGTTGTAAAATAAATAATCCTTGCGATATTTGAAAGTTATTTTTGTAACCCGATTAAAAAGAATAAGGACGGTACAAGTGGTCTTTATGCTTGTCTTGTTGCTATAAACTTATACAATCCCGAGCAAATATTATATTAATAGATAAGTTCTAAGACATGTACGTAGATTTTCTTTTCAATAAATTTTCACCATCACAGTCTACCAGAGTTAGTAGTACTGACTTCCACAATAATTAGGATTGGCTTTATATGACTTTTTTAACCATAAATGTTTGTAGTTTTATCTTTGTACTAGATGAGCCCGCGGTTACACCCGCGTAATTTAAGGCCACTGCTCCGCTTCCGTGGCTCATAATTATGTGATGTTATATAGCCTTCCTCGATAAATGAGCTATTCAACACTGAAAGAATTTAAGAAATTGGTCCAAACAAACAAACAAACTCTTCAGCTTTATATATTACTAGACGATGCCCGCGGTTACACCCACTTTATTTAAAGCTACTGCTCCGTACCCGTGGCTCATAGCGTGATGTTATATAGCCTATAGCCTTTCTTGATAAATGACCTATCTAACTTAGAAATATTTTTTCAAATCGGACCGGTAGTTCCTGAGATTAGCGCGTGCAACCAAACAAATAAACTCTTCAGCTTTATATGTTAATATTAGATATCTTTGTATTGGCCTATGGCATAATGGTTTGAGAAGTTAACTCGTCATTTAGTCGAGTGTTGTGGGTTCGATCTTCACACCAGGCAACACTTTGTGTGATCTACAATTTTTGCTTCGAGTCTGGGCGTGCTTCGTGTCTGAAGATTGAATGTTTCTAAAGTCCAACGCAGCACTAGATTTATTATTAGAATGTGAGTTGTCGTTACAAATTAAAAAGAAACTGTTAACTGAGCTTCCTTCAGACTTTCATGTAGGTATACTCCAGGTGCTATCCAGTCGGTTTCGCTAATTAAAAATGATTTTTTACATTAGCGAGACTGGATAGCAATTTCAGGCCTTACCCATAGTTAATGACTTCAAAAAATAATTTATCAAAACCAGAAATACCCTGATTAGTCGACATAGCTATGAACTAAGCATACTCTTCTATACACAACAAAACATATTGTCACCCCAAAATAAGCCTGCTGTTCATTTCAAATGTCAATCAGCGCCAAAAGATCAACTATCAAAACAATTATGCATTATTAATATCAAACAATATACTTCGGCAAGCCACTGCAGCCATATTCAAGCGAATCAGAACACATTTGATTAACGACGTGAGCGTTAATCGTGTTCAACTCAATTAATGATACGATACTACTCGATACTGAGTAATGGACTTTCCCGACGGAGAGGCCGAACATCTATTATTGGTCATGTAATCGTACGTTTGTAGTGGATGGAAAAACGTATACATGTGATTGTAAATATATGTACAACCTATGGCAGAGATTTTCTTCCTTTGACATTTTATTTTGTAATGAATTTTTTGATATTTTATATGCTATAGTTGTCATTACATCCAATTGGTTATTATGAAGTTCGTGTTTGTTTTTACAAAGTATCTTTATTTCTTTCAAGAGTTTTCTGTTCCTTATTGATATTTCCACCAATGAGTTTATCTTGAATTTTGAAATTCGTAGGCCCACATATACAAACGTGAGTTTTTTGTATAACGGTAAAGTTGCTCCATTGGGTGTACCAACGTTTGCTTCTACGATGCACATACAAAATAGACATGCCTTTACTGCGTAAAATATTGGTTTGTAAGTGATCCCTGTTACCAATTTATTGAAATTATATACATATTACTATAACATAGTATACTATAGGGTGCATAGGGTTCCCACCAAGAACTTAGGGTCCCAAGCCAACCTCACCTGCAAGTGGTGCACCTGCCGATCAACGGACGAGGCTCTGGCAAACAAAATTGCCCAATAAGCGGCAATAGGCTCGCCACCTATTACGTGGGATCAAAACACTGGCGAAAAGTGGGCGTTTAATATGCCTCTGCCTACCCCTTCGGGGAAACAGGCGTGAGTCTATGTATGTATGTATGTATGTATTACTATAACAAATTCAGTTGCTTGGTCAAATTTTATGAACTTTTTGAAACATTGTTTATATACTCATCAAAAAATACGTGTGAATCTTGCTTTTCATTGTTTAAATAGAATTTCAAATGTATGTCAACATTCCGTCCTCTAATACATTACGGTATACTATCAGACGTCAGTACGTCTGTCCATGCTGACCTCGGGTCGTAGGAAACATTGCCGTATTAACAAGGGGTGAATTTATTAGTACTGAACACGCACCACATACATTTTGTAGAGGTGGTATGTTAGATATGGTTTTCGGGATTCTATATTGGTTTAAACCTTAAGGGAAAACGAAAACAAGGGTATTAGATAAGAATCTTTACTGCATCGCGATAGAATTCGATATGCAGTGATGAAATATTTATTACATTCAGTAATAGTCATGTACTTAATAGAAAAGATGCTTCGTAAAATAGAAAAGAAAAGCTAATGTTCTGTGAAATGTGGTGAGACCAGTAAGTGGACGGCGGGCTCCAATAGGAAATATATTGGATGCAACCGGTATAATGAAGGGACGATGCAATATTGATAATGATTGATATAATATTCCAGCACATACTCATAAACACACAATGCCATCAAGACCTAACTTGTATTACAGGCACTAGACAAGAAACGCACATAATAACATTATATAGAAACAGTTGCTAGGTTGAACTTTATGAAACTTACAACCTTCAACACACAACCTTTAGATATCGATGTTCTTTAAAACAACAACAAACTCCGATAAAGCTGTTCACTAATACGAAGTTTTAGTATCCAAGAAACCCAAGGAATCCAGACAGACTGGTTTTGGTCTCTACTTGTATTCCATAAACAAAACTGTTTTAAATGTAATTTTCATAGTTCTACATAGTGGTGTAGGACGAAAAATATAATGGTGTTTCCAAAATGTCCTTGTACTTTTTAAGAAACATCCCAGGCAAGGTCCAATCAGTCCAGTACGAAGTCATAGTATACTACGTAAAAACCAAACGAATCATATCAAAGATTCATAGTAAAAGCAAACAAAAAGTATCCAAAGTTAAAATATCCTTTAGGTGTATTATACCCCGAGAGAATTTTTTAACATTGGGTTAAATAATATGACATAATATATTACATTGAAAGGTTATATTTAATTAAATTACAGTTTTGAATTGTGTGTTATATTTATATCAATGATAATTATTGCAGTTTTCAATTCCTCACATTTCATATTAAATATCATCGTTAGTCTCAAGTTAATTGACACTAACGATAACATGAGATTGAAATATGATAAAATAATAAATCACTTTTAGTACTCATGTAATAATAACTATTGTAATTAATTGAAATTCAGCTAATATTTCACATATTACTTACTGGCGAAATATAAAACGAAGCATTATAAAAACATATAAAGTAAACTTATCATCCTAGCGCTATCCCGGTTGCATCCAAAACTTACACTCCTTGAAGCCCGGGGCTTACCAGTCTCACCAGATATGACAGAATATTAGCTTTTTTACAGAGCGGCTAGACCTCTGCAATCCAAAAGGATAACGATATTCCATGTTTTAGATCAGTATCAGTTTATTTGGTGAGAGAGAGTGAGACTGAATCCCCGTAACGACCCTCAAAGATTTTCACGACAGCCAGAATCGACGGTTTAACGTGCTCGTCGAGGCATGATGCAAGCGATAAAATTGTCAATTTATTACGCACATTACTTCAAAAAATCAGTGGTGCGTGCCGTAGATTCGAACGCGGTAACCTCTGCATGGCAGTCCGTTGGTATCTCCACTAGGCTATCGCTGCCTTTTAAGCAGATAACGTAAACTATAGTTTAGTTCAAAGTAAAATAAATATCAAAGTAAAATAAATGTCATAGAATTTAATTTTCATCGACACAGAACTTATACTCAAACAGTAAATTTAAATATCAGCACTAATTTAAGCTATGCACAAATATTAGGCTGCGGGTCTCACTCGCTTTGAATAATTAAAAGGTTATCTATTTTTACTAGACTGTTGAACCGTTTGCATTGATCTTGGTCACGGGTTGAGCATTGCTGACTATTATGACCTAGCTAATATCGTAATACCTAGGTCATAATAGGTCGTAATAGATCGTTGGAGTAGTTGTTTTCTAGAGTGGAGGTCGCGCCTTGGCAAACTTAGTGTAGGACGCCCTCCGGCTAAGTGGAGTGACGATATGGCTGGACACGAAAAACCGTAAATCGGGCTGAGTAGCCTACCATTGGAGAGGCCTATATCCAACAGTCGACTATGGGAGGCTGATGATGATGATGAATATCGTATTAGCTGAGTACTACGTTGCTGAGCAGTACTCGTATAGTTACAATGAACCTGATGTCTCTTCATTCCACCGGATCATATTTCTGACAGGTTAAATGGTTTACAATAAAAATAAGTATGCGATCATTATTATCATTTGAAACTGGTTCTATTAAAAATCATTCTAATATGAACGAAAATTCTAGTGATTTCGAAGCTGGAGTTGGATTTAATGTCAATAGGTTCGCAAGCGTTGAACGCTGAAATTCTAATATGGCGAAACCTTACAACTCTATCCAGTATTGCCACTCCTCTGAATTACGTTTACTCAGCGTAAAATGTTTTAACCTAACGAATAAAAATAACCCGCATACTTAGTAATGTAGGTAAAAATTTTGTTAAAAAATGTTTATGTATTAAAACTAACAAGGCATTATACTCGTAGTACATGTAAGCCTAATATGGCAATGTATTTAAAAATATGATTTGCAATTTTTCAACATGGAACCGTTTTCATCTTTTACACAGAACATAAAGAATCTGACTTATTATATAAAGCGTCATAATTTTAAATGAAAAATGTAAAGCCGTATTATTTAAAACTTTTGCGGCTGAATGTGAGCTGGGCACGATATAATATCGTAAGATTATGCACACATTGGACGAGAGACTGCTGCAAACCTTTTTAATCCGTGTTCTGTTTGACGTGGACTATTAGTCTAATACTCATAAATAGCAATAGGCTTTAATTATTTATTATTATATTTATTTCAAGTAACAATGTCGCATATTATGATACAGGCAATTAATGAGAATAAGTTATAAAAACTACGCTAATCTTATACTAATACGAAACGATAAAAAGTATCCTGTAAATAGATTATATCACCGGTCATACTAATACTATGAAGATAATTAGTCTCATGTCATTGAGACTTATAACAGTGCGGTCACGTTACAACTGATCTCCGTATTAATATCAAAAAAATTAGTAAAAAGTTTTCCATTTGTGATATATTATCAAGACTCTAAATAAAGACACTTTATAGAAGCTATTCACATAAATTTTAGAACAGTTGCAGCGTTTTTCTTGTGTTAAATTTAAAATCTAAAGTGAAGTGTGGCGGTACTTTTAAAAGCTTTAATTTTTATTTTATCAATTACTGACATTCAGTGAACTTAAACATAAATCCTACCCACAGTTTAGCTTTGTGACATTCACCCAACAGATTGACAATTTCACGAACTATCGTAAGCTCTGCGTGGCGGAACGCGTAAGGTGTGCGACTCAACGTTAATGCGTAGAGCGTCGCAAGTTCAAACCCACGACCCACAGTCGACTTTTTGAAGTTACTCAGCATACGTTGTTACTAGTAACAATGTCGGAGTGCGAAATATGTAGACTAACAATCAAACAAATTGAAAAAATTGGTTGTGTGAAATGTGGCAAAGTCTATCACTATCTGTGTGTCAATTTGAGTGCTACAACATTTAAAAGAATGAATAAAATTGCACGTTCGACTTGGAACTGTCCGAGTTGTTTACCTAAGCAACTTATTAAGTCTACAGATACAGTGGCAGATAGCTCCGATGATGAACTCAAGAACAATGATATCAAGCGTATTATAAGAGAAGAGATTAGGCGCACAATGCGTCTTGAAGTCAAAGTCATGATTCGTGAGATTAGATCTGAGATGGATGATATACGTAAACAATTAGAAGAATTAAAATCATCAAGTTTATTTGACATCGCTCAGGTTAATGATTTGAAAACGGAGATTCAACAAATAAGACAGGAAAATACCGAACTCCGAACACAAAATTCAGCCATGCAAAGAACTATGGCACAACTCAAGTTGCAACTAAACACCCTGGATCAAAATGCGCGTGACTCTAATCTTGAAATACATGGCATACCTGAGAGCAAAGCTGAAGTACTGCCGCAAATTGTCAAACACATGTCTACGGTTGTGTCTTACGCACTTAATGAAAGTGATATAATGAAATGCGTTAGAGTAGCCAGTATGAATAACAACAAATCGCGCCCACGCTCCGTGATAGTGAAGTTGCGTAGTCCAAGATGCCGGGACGAATTATACTCAGCGGTCACCAAGTACAATAAAGCTCACCCTGATTGTAAGCTGAACACATCTCTTCTGGGCTACGCAGGAGCCACCCAGCCTATTTATGTATCGGAGCACCTGTCTCCGACGTATAAAGCATTGCATGCCGCTGCACGACTTAAAGCTAAAGAAAAATCTTACAAGTTTGTTTGGGTTCGCTACGGAAAAATATTTGTTTGCAAAAACGAAAATTCGGGTAGTATACTAATTAAAGATGAACAAAGTTTAGATAAAATTGTTTAAATTTATATCAAATTGTTTAAATAAATATCATTTAATTAGGCCACGCTTAATATATAATCAACTTTAAGATGGATGGTATATCGATATTTTATCAAAATGTTAGAGGTATGATAACAAAGTCTCAAGAAATATGTTTGTCAGTTCTTAACTCGGATTACGATATAATATGTATAACAGAAACGTGGTTAAATGACTCCTTTTTTTCATCAGAATACTTTGATCAAAGATATACTATAATACGTCGTGATAGAGACGACCTATTCAAACAAATGTATTCAAAAGCTTATGGTGGCGGAATATTGATAGCTATTAGTAATAAGTTAAATTTTGTGCATAAACCCGAGTGGCAAACCTCAATAGAAGACCTATGGGTACTATGGTAACTATTAGTACGGGTAGTGTCTGTATAAACCTTTGTTTAGTCTATTTGCCATCTTATATACCTTGCCATGCGCTCGAAACATTTTTAACTAAAGTTGAGGAAGTATGTTTTCTATATACTGAACGCTCTACATTAGTTATCGGGGATTTTAATCTACCTAACATAAAGTGGCTTCAGTCCAGCGATCCGTTTCTAAGAGCTAACGAAGCTAAATCTCTAGCATTTAAGGATTTTATGAATATAACTAGCTTTAAGCAAATAAATAATATTTGTAATGATTCGGGGAATATTCTGGATCTAGTTCTTGTGGATGAAAACTGTAATGTATCTGTCTCAAAAGCTTCACCTTTGAGTAAGAGTGATGTGCATCATCCGCCACTAGAGCTGGTATTTCGTAAAGCTTCATCTTCCAACTTGAGGCAGAATACTTTGCCCACTAAATATTTATTTGGCAAAACAGATTACGAAGCCTGTATAGCGGACCTATTACTAATTAATTGGGAGGAATATCGCAGTTTAAATTGTAATGAATTTGTGCTATTGTTTTATAATAAATTGTGGGAAAAGATTGCTACATATACTCCCATAAGAAAGCATAAAAATAGTAGTTATCCAGTATGGTTCTCCCATTCGCTAATCAAAATACTTAGAGAAAAACATAAATATAGAGTTAGATACAAAAAATATAAAAATCCCAGAGACTACGACACGTTTACTTGCTTACGCGCCCGCGCAAATACTACTATAAAAGACTGTTTCAGAAACTATATACAAAAAATAGAAAACGATATTACAACAAATGTAAAGGCATTCTGGCGATATACTAAATCCAAAAAATCCTATACAGGTATTCCTAATCAAGTTTATTACGGCAATCAGGTACGGGAGGAGGGATTAGGTGTTGCCAAACTGTTTGCGACATATTTTAGCTCTGTGTACAATAATAGTCAGATACCAATAAACTATACCCTTCGTTCGTCAACGTCAAACTGTTGCCTCTCATCTATATATGTCACAGAGAATGATATTAAAAAAAGCATAAAAAATATAGATCTAAACAAAGGAGCTGGTCCTGATGGTCTACCACCTATTTTCATCCGTATGTGTAGTGACGCTCTGATCAAACCGCTACAGATCATATATAATAAATCTCTTACAGAGGGTACATTCCCTGAATTATGGAAAATTGCAAGTATTATACCTGTTTATAAATCTGGTGACAGAAATAATGTAACGAATTATAGGCCAATTTCTATTATATCACAATTTGCTAAAATGTTTGAGGGCCTTATTTACAACATTGTGTTCAATCATCTGCGTCATGTAATTAGTGAAAGGCAGCATGGGTTTGTAGCCAACCGTTCTACTTTGTCTAATTTATTAATTTATACACACTTCATAACAAACACTTTCGAATCTAGGGGACAAGTTGATGCTGTTTATACAGATTTTGCGAAAGCGTTTGATCGCGTGGACCATTCAATTCTTGCCTTGAAGTTAAATCATGTCGGAATTCATGGATCTCTATTCAGATGGTTTGAGAGTTACATTTGTAATCGTTCTCAATTGGTTACACTAGCTGGCTACGAATCTGCACCATTCACTCCAACTTCTGGTATTCCACAAGGTTCAAAACTCGGCCCTTTGCTCTTCATAGTATTTATAAATGATCTATTAGAATTGTTAAAATGTCAGTGTCTTGCTTATGCAGACGATTTAAAAATATACTATAGAATAAATACATTAGGCGATTGTCTTAAATTACAACAGGATTTAAATACCCTGAGTCAATGGTGTGTAGACAACAATATGTCACTCAATGTCGGAAAGTGCCAGTTTATAACTTTTACAAAAAAAAACAATTACATTAAATTTAATTATCATGTCGAGGGGCGTTACCTGAATAGAGTTTCAGTAGTTCGGGACTTAGGAGTACTGCTAGATTCTTCACTTACTTTTCGCGAACATATAGACAGCATAACTACGAGGGCTAAAAAGACACTAGGATTTATAATCCGAATGTCAAAACCATTCCGGCACAATAGAAGCATTATTTTGTTATATAACGCATTGGTGAGAAGCTCCTTGGAGTACTGCTCAGCAATATGGGCTCCATATTATGCAACTCATATAGATAGTGTGGAATCAGTTCAGGTGCGTTTAGTTAGGTATTTGTGTATGAAAAATGGTCTACGTAAAAATATCCCAAACTATAGTGATAGACTAAAGCACTTCCACATCTTGAGCTTACAGGAAAGGCGAAGTTACTCTAGTTTATTAATTTTATACAAAATTATTAATGGTTGTATAGATTCACCATTGATTAACTTTTTTAACTTTAGAGTGGGCACACGAATAATGCGTCATCATCGCATCTTCGATATACCAATGTCGACTCTGGACGTAACCCTTAATAGTCCCTTTACGCGTATGGCAAGGTTGTATAATGAGTGGAGTACTACAATAGACAATAACATCGACGTATTTTCAATGAAATTTATATCATACAGACGCTCTCTAATAAACCATTATTTGCATAAACCTTAATGATTGATATATATGTATGTACACACTTTTAAAATTTTTAATTTATTTTAGATGTTGTTGTTCTTTTTTTATGTTTCGTGATTAGCCGTGTATAGTAAAGTTAAAGTCTCACTTCTGAAGCTATGATTAAATGCCATGCATACCTATTACCTGTTAATCGCTAAATATGTACCTATTTATAAGATATCATTGTATTACTTTTAGTGATTAAACTGTTGGTGTGCTTATGAATAAATAAATAAATAAATAAATTATGTAAATACGAATAAAGCAATAATATCACTTTTTTTATAGCGTCATGGCTTTATTCCCGGAGACAGTGATGTAATATTACACCCACATGTCACCTTATTAATACTAGATCCTACGTACCTAATAGGGGGCGCGCCTATTGCTGTCAGCGGGCACATTGTCAGACTCCGTGCTGCTACTGAGAATACCGAGAAACTCATTAGACTATTTGCCCGATCCGGGAATCGAATCCCAGACCTGCCTTTACACCAGGACAATCACTAGACCCATACGCTAGCCCTATACTGGACCATGGAGGCAGCATAAAAATACTCACAGATATATTATCAAATCGGTAACTCCATTGAATCCCTTGCGGCTAAAGGTGATTCGATTACAAATTTAAACAAATTAACGCATGGTTAAATTTGTTTAAAGCTTTTTTCGTGATTGGTCGATTTAAATATTGTTCAAATATTTTATTACTTATCTTTTTGGTGTTTGGATCAGTGTGGTGATGGATTAAGAATACGGATTGTCACCACCCCATATCATCCCATGGGTGTCGTAAGAGCCGACAGAGGGAGCATATTGTGCAGAGAACAGCACAGTAAGAGAAGGAAAACTTGATACAAACCCTATACCAACCCGTTTGGCCAGCATGGTATAGTAGGCCAATTCCTCCTTTCAAAGGAGAGGCCTAGGCCAGCAGTAGACTGTTAAAGGCTGATGATGATGATCTTTTTGGTAAATCGTCAAAATTGTTATGTAATTTATTGTTATAAATTATATATGTTAAATCGCTCTTTTGGGATTACAATAAATGCTGGTCTGACCAAAGTTGCATTAACTTTATTTATTGAATAGGATTCATTGAAGAGTCATAAAAATGTTCATCTACATAATTATATTCGTTACTGTTTTTATTAATATTATCTGTACGCCAGAAATACAAAAGCTGACTAACGGTTTTTATACGGTTTTTACCAATAAATAGTGTGATTCCTAAGGATGATTCGAAGTCTAGTATAGTATACAAAATGAGAGCCCAACAGCGGACCCCGGACTCTTTTCTTTTATGAAATTGTTAAAAAGGGATTTTTGTAGTTTTGCATAGACATTTCTTTTGGTAGGCATAATTATCTTGAACCTGCCATTTGGGATAAAAATATCTTACCCCTTGTCTAGAAATCGTCTTAGTACAAGTATTTGTGTTAATAAATTTAGCAATTTATTTTTTATAAACAACAACTCATTTTATTTAATTTCGCTTCAATAAAAATCTGTACACTCCAGTGTGCGCTCACCCTAAATTCACGTGCCGATTATAAAGCCATGACGCCACTCCGTTTAATTATTCCGTTCAAAATATAACTAAGGAATAAAGTTATCATTTAATGTTTAACACCATCCACCCTCGGGTACGATTACTTTCAAGCGACAATAACTCTTAAAACTCGTAACTACGACTTTATTAATTAATTTGCTTGAAGCAACTTTCTCGTGACATTGTTAGTTCGATATTTTATGTTCGCTTCGGGACCGGTTTCGTATTAAAACGTTTTGTCACATTTTTTTGGCGAGTCGTATACAAATTGCGTTGTGTAAGGTTTTGATGAATGGTATAAATTACAAGCCCCGGCGAATTTATACAGTCAATATTTTTTAAATGAAGAATAAGTATTGGGTTTATTGTGAAACGAATAAGAAAGGCGATTATTGTTGTGTAAATTACAATGCCTTGTACTTTTGCGATTTGTTATTTCAAGAAAAATATTTCACAGCTCTCAAGTTTTGATAGGTACTTGATAGCTCTCCACTACCGACTTTTCGACTACATCGGTCCTGGTCACGACTAGCACATGGAATTTATTAACATAAAAACACAGAAACACACATAATATTGTCTGTTAGAGCATCTGTTACAAGTTCTATAAAAAGAAAAATACTATAAGTACAATGTAAAATCTATTTACAATTTTCACATCATAGCTTTTAACACACACATACAATCATTAGATGGTAAACATAATTATATTGTAACAACATTTATTCTTGCATTATTGATGACCTACTGACCAATCCTGTTTGAGCAAGTTATTAAATCGATAGACAAACATGTCTGTGTATGTTTTGTTGAAGTGTGATGTACGATGTCGTTATTTTTGATGTTAGGAATCTTTTCCCTGTTTCTCTGTAATGGCGCTGATACACCTGAACATTCATTTGTACCAGAACAGCGACATTCGCCGTTTTTTGTTTTTTTTTAACTAAGCAACGAACGTAGCCGAACATTGCCAAGATCATTTTCATGATGTTCCTAGCGAACGCTCTAATCAGCAAAAAGTTCGAAGCTTTACTGTCCATTCTATAAAATGCTCACCTGAACGCTCTCTGAAACATTCTCTTTTGTTTTATTGTTATGTAACATGCGAATTACAGATGAATGCTCAAGTGTATCAGTACCATTATGCTTAATATTTGAGAGTCACGGAGTTGGTGGTCGGATTATATGAGAACCCCGGAAAAGCAAGGCCTACTCTCCTGTTTCCCATGTGAACACACAGTGGATGAATGAGCGACTGAGCTGGGATATCATTTCGCATGACTTTGCTATTAATACAGATAATATAATTTATTATTTATTTAAACAGGCTTTGATACGCAATATATGATGATATTGCCTCTTTATTTTTCATTTATTATGATAGTGTTGCTTAATTCTTAGTAATTTTCCAAATATTTAGTTTCTATATTGTTGGCAAAAATATTTTTGGACCGAAAACGACGGTATTTTTTCGAAGCGAAAGTATTTTTGTCCATGCATGACGTTATACGTAGAAACCGTTATACAAACTTTTAATAAAATTCAGTGTCAGGATTGATTGAACTTGACAGAAGAGATTGATCCGTGAAAAAATATATATAAAGTTGGTTATAACAGCTCTTATATTATAATACTTCGCTAGCATATCTGCTCTATGAAAATATCATGTTAACAACTTGTGAAATACTAGACGCTTGGGTTTACAGATATTATAAAACAATTCGTATTTTGTGTTTCGCAGAGTATTTACAACTTTCGGGGATAACACTTTTAAACTAATAGTAACAAGAAACCTTACAAAGGGACAGACGTAAAATATTCCCCTTTCTAACTTCTTCGGGTGCGAATAAAGTAAATAAGGTTTGTATATTTAGTGACAGAGAATAGTTGAATTCTTTTTATACATAGTCATTTTATGAATAAATTTGTATTGACTTGAATCAAAATATTGATTGCGAGGATGGCGTAGTGGTTTAAATGGCCGTCTTGACGATTAACATCGTCCCGTACGTGTTCCTTTAATTGTTATACCGAGTTTTGATGTTCTAAATACCGTTAGATGAATATATGTAAAAAAAGTTTGTAGTTGTATGTCTTAAGCTCCTTCTATTTGGATTGAGCGGGCCACTTAATACAGATGCATCTTAGCCAATAGACAAAGATCGTCATGCAATGGAAGCCCCAGGACTGACGGCGGAACCGACCCCGACCAAACAGACACCGAAAACGATGTCTTCACTATCTAGATAACTTTAACAGGAACTGGCCCCATGTTGCGCTAGACAGAGATGCTTGGAAGAGTGTAGCGTAGATCTTCGTCCAACAGTGGAACCAGGTATAGACATAGGTTTAAAAAGGAAATGGTCATCAAAGGAGGGCAGACGAGGAAAATGAGAAACAAAGCCCAAGTGATAGAATTAACAACGATCAATGAAATTATGGTATTATGCCAGTCAAATCATCTTATTGGCAATGAAACCACAAATAGTCTGCTAGACTAAACGCAATACTACTATACAACCTATCCAAAAGAGAAGTTGGATTTGGTGGCATTCAAAACCAAAAATCTATTCAGTTCTTTACAAACTGTGAAAACGTTGCAAAGAATCTAGTTAGAAGGACTGCCAAAGCTATTCTAAGCGCTAGCTGTTCGAAGGAGCTATCTCTCACTCAATCCTTAACACGCGCTGACCTGAAACTGTCACATAGAAACTTAACAAGGCACATACAAAACGTACAGTTTCTTTGGATATCCGTCCGAACGATTGGCAGAGAGCCGTTGCTTTATTTATTTCTGCGGAACTTTTCGAACAAATACGAATTGAACGCTTGAAATTGTAGGAATGGCAGATAAAGGAGAGTGGTAGTAATAACGGTTAAAGGAAGTTGGAGCATAGAGCAATTTTGTGCCAATTGACGGCACGTACGCCGCTGTGGTTTATGTGGTTGACTGGCCGTTTAACACTTTGTGTGATCCAGAAATTGATGTTCCGTGTCTGGGAGTTCTTTGTGTCCGTTGCTTCTATGTTTGTAAAGTCTTAGGGGATACAAATGTATTTATTGTGCGCAAATTGTCGTCTTTATGAGAAAGGTAAGGCCATACAAATTTTAAAATAAATTTAAATATATATTCTGTAAATGCAGATGAAATACATTATGTATCCCCTAGGATACATAATGTATGTCATCATCATCATCAGCCCTTTATACTTCCCACTGCTGGGCACGGGCCTCGTCTCACTATGAGAAGTGTAAGGCCATAGTCCACCACGCTGGCCAAGTGCAGGTTGGCAGACTTCACATATCTTTCGAGAACATTATGGAGAACTCTGAGACATGGAGGTTTCCTCACGATGTTTTTCTTCACCGTTATGCAAGTGATAATTAACAATTTAATACGCACTTAATTTCCAAAAGTCATTGGTGCGTGCCGTGGATTCGAACCCGAGACCTTCTACGTAGCAGTCTGTCGGTCTCTGCATTCAGCTATCGCTTTTTTTTTATATAGCAGCGATAGCCGAGCCGAATATCTACAGAATGTATTTATTGTGCGCAAATTGTCATCTCTATGAGAAAGGTAAGGCCATACAGATTTTAAAATAACTTTAAATATATATTGTGTAAATGCAAATATATCTCATGCAAAAACAGTAAATACAGTTATTTTTTATTTTTTGCTGACGCAGTGGAAAACCCGGGTAGCTAGTGGTCTAAAAATTTAGTTTATAGTCTGGAGGAGAAATATGTGTGCCTGGCTTAACGAATTCGGTGTACTCAATAAGAACACACGCGGTGTCCTTAGTTTTCCGCTAGGCTGGGGTCAAGTGATTTGACCAAGTTGTAGTATTGTATACGCGACTTCATCGACATAGCAAAGACATCTTAAGTGATGACATTCCCATTACATGTCTCAGTAATAAAAATGACTTGTATATTTCTTTCGGATAACCATTCTTTATCACCAAATTTACGAGACAATTTATCACACAAAACACAGGCTTTATGCTAATGCGTTGGGTTCATTTGAAAGTTTTAGACGTAAAAAACGTTTTACGATTGATATAAATCTTTTACTATTGGGTATATTTTAATGTTCAGGCATTGATAGCGGCAAAATTTATGATCAAATAAAACACTATTCTGAATTTTTATGAAGCTATTTTTATATTAGTTTTTGAATAAGGTATATAGATTTATAGAGTTTAGTATTATACAGGTGACCTTGACCTTGAATTGTCTTTATAGTGGGAGAGTCAAATATATATATATATATATATAATATAAACTATCATGTATAATATGAACATAAAATTAATGAATTGGTTATTTATGGAAAACTGAACTGCGCTTTAAGAAACAAGTTAAGCCGCTAAGACAGCGTAATGGAAAATTTAAAGAAGAGCAGTTATAATTAGTTGATAAAAAAGTACAAAATTATCTACTTGCTGAGATAGCAAAACCGATAGCCATTGGACAGAAAAATAGGCTAGAGTGGCGGCAACGCAAGGTAGATCTAGTTGAAATTGTAGAAAATGTCATTGTGGAGCTCAAGATCGATATGTGTGGAGAGTCTAACTATCAAACTTATATCCAGCAGTCGTCTATAGGCTGATATTTTTTATTTATTTATTTATAGACTCACGCCTCCCGAAGGGGTAGGCAGAGTTGTAATATTACACCCACATTTCGCCATTTTTTAGGTCCCACGAAATAGGGGGCGAGCCTATTTCCGTTACCGGGCACATCACTGCTGCTACTAAGAATTCGGAATAACCCAGTAACACTTTTGCCCGACCCGGGAATCGAACCTGGGACTTCTGATCAGCAGTCGCATACGCTATCCACTGGACCAAGGAGGCAGTCTGGTCACAGTCATAGGCTGATATGATGATAATATCATTATTATCAGGAGAGCAGAGCAGAGGTAGGATTCATATCCTACCTCGCGGCATTTATCTATTACACGTGAGATGTTTAAATTTCATTGGGATCATAAGCTTTATTAAAACTAACAAGCTTTATTAACACTGAAAGATTATGTTTCCTCCCTTTATTTCCTTGTCCTCCTCGTGTCTCTACCTAAAACAATCTCCATATATTTACTCTCACTTCAAACAATTCAAGACGGGCCAATGAATCCTTTAAACACACAGCTAAGAATCCTTTTAGTCTCTGACTGTGCGCTGTTTGCCAAGGGGACACCCAGACTTAGGTTCGGTAATACCCGCCTTAAAGGCTCTCGTCCGATTTTAGGCTAAATGCTTTGAACGTTTAGAGTTACTCCAGCCTCAAGACAGTTCTAGTATTAAAGGTTTAAGTAATCTTTTAGCGCAAGAGATATCATGAAATCTTATATGAATTTCTTTAAAGATATTTCTTTTGGTGGCATATAACTATAATACTACTTCCTTGTCCAGTGGATAGCGTATGCCTCTGCTGTTCGGAGGTCCCGGGCTCGGTTCCCGGGTCGGGCTCGGTTCCCAGGTCGGGCAAAAGTATTACTGAGTTATTGTCTCCTCACGCAACGTGAGGAGACAACACCCAAGGAATGGTGCAGCACTGACCTAGTGCCAATTTTAAAAAATAAGGGAGATGTCCATAAATGCAACAATTATCGGGGAATAAAGTTAATGCCTCATAGTATGAAAGTATGGGAGAGAATAATTGAGTGACGTTTGCGAGCAGAGAGTGAGATTTTACGTAACTAATTCGGTTTTATGCCTGGTCGAGGTACGGTGGACGCCATTTTTGCACTTCTCCAAATTTGTGAAAAATAAAGGGAGGCGCATAAAAAATTGCATATGGTATTCATTGACCTCGAAAAGGCATATGATCGGGTTCCGCGTGAAGTCTTGTGGTGGGCCCTCAAGTAGAAAGGAGTGCCTGAAAAGTACCTGAAGTTGATCCAAGCTATGTATGCTGAATGCCACACGCAAGTCCGGTTCACAGCTGGAATCAGCCATCAGCCAGATTCGATGTGGTTGTAGGCTTGCACCAAGGGTCGGCTCTTAGTCCTTACCTCTTCTTGTTAATAATGGATGCCATGTCATCGGACATACAGGAAGAGGCACCCTGGTACATGCTATTTGCCGACGACATTGTCCTGGTAGCAGAAAGTGGACAGGAGGTGCAGAGCGAGCTGAATGAGTGGCGGCAGAGACTGGAGAATGTAGGCCTTAGGATAAGCAGAACCAAAACTGAATATATGTTCTGTGACTTTGGCGGCCTCTCTAGTCCAAGCCCGGTTACACTCGGCGGTATAACCCTACCAGTATTATCCGAATTTCGCTACCTCGGTTCACTCCTCCAACTCGACGGCGAAATTGATCGAGATGTTCGGCAAAGGATCAACTCTGGATGGATGAAATGGCGACAGGTCTCGGGGACAATATGCGATCCTAAAGTGCCTTTGAAATTCAAGGGACGCATATATAAGGCGGTTATAAGGCCTGTGGTATTGTATGGAGCTGAGTGTTGGGCTACTAAGAAGATGGATGAAAAACGATTACATCTGGCAGAGATAAGAATGTTGCGATGGATGTGTGGAGTTACGAGAATGGATAAGATTAGGAATGAATACGTGAGAGGTAGTCTGAAAGTGGCGCCTGTAAACGAGAAAGTGAAAGGAAGTCGTTTGGCTAAGTATGGACATATTATGCGAAGAGATGATATGTATGAAGGTAAGCAAGTGATGAATATGAAGGTAGAGGGATGGAAAGGGAGAGGGAGGCCAAGAAAAAGATGGATGGACTGTGTGAGGATGGATATGTATGACCATATTTCCGAGTTTCGAATAAAGTTACGATGGTTACCTATCCGCCAACGTCGCAACCTGCGTACGTTGTGTACACTTTATTCATTACTGTACTCTCCTAATGCTCCTGTCTATTTAACTCCTCACTTTCAATATCTCTGCAATACCCATGATAAAAATCTTCGCTCTTCAAACAATCTTCTTCTTCTTTGTCCTTCTCACAACTCTAGCTTGGTACATGCTTCTTTTAAAATCCAGTCTATCCTTCTCTGGAATGCTCTCCCTCCAGAAATCAGGATGTCCACGAACCGTTTTACATTTAAAACTAGAGTTCGACAGATTTACTTTGACACATTGGCTGAATCGTAATAGAATCATCGTTTATGTATTTATAATATTTATTATAAATATATATATTTATATTGCAATATATATATATATATACATATATATACATGTATGTATGTATTTATAAATAAGTATATATCTAGGGTATGTAAATAGGTTTATCATATATTTTATGAATAAATTATTCGTAAAATCTGTTATACTATATATATATATATTTCATTTTCTGTATTTTTAACGTTAAATGCACTTATTATATCTTTATCTCTGCATCACCCAAAGGTTGACTGGTAGATAATGCCTTAGGCATTAAGTCCGCCTCTGTACACTTGTTTGTGCATAAAGTTAAATAAATAAAATAATATTAAAGAGAAAGGGGTAAATGATCAGATGATGGGCGACAGAAAAGAATGGAAGCAAAGGACGTACTGCGCCGACCCCAAATAGATTGGGACCAGGGCAAGAAGATGATGGTTTAACAACTAATCTATACTAATATAATAAAGCGGAAGAGTTTGTTTGTTTGTTTGTTTGTTTGTTTGTTTGTTTGAACGCGCTAATCTCAGGAACTACCGGTCGGATCTGAAAAATTCTTTTTGTATACGATAGCCCAGTTATTCCGGAAGGCTATAGGCTATATAACATAACGCTTCGACCCTTTGGGGCCGGGCAAAAGGCTAAAAAGGCTAAAAGAGAATGTCGGCTAATCTCAGGAACTAGCAGTCGGATTTTAAAAATTGTTTTTGCCTATGATAGCCCAATTATTCCGAAAGGCTATAGGCTATATAAAATTACGCCACAACTTTTAGGGGCCAGACAAAAATAATCAAATGGTCAAACGAGAAGGGGGAGGGTTGGGTCAAAGGCAAAAAAAGGCTAAACGAATAGGATACAATCTATATGGGAATCGTTTTCGAGATTTTCGGGACGCTGATTAATAATATGAAATTTATTTAGTGACCCAAGATGGCGGACGGGTAATCAAAGATGGCGGATGAGAAAATTTTAAAAATCAATATGGGTATCGCCTTCGATATTTTAACGGGTGGGGAATCGAAATACAACATCTATTTCTTGATCAAAGATGGCGGATGGGTAATCAAAGATGGCAGATGGGAAAAAATTTAAAAATCAATATGGGTATCGTCTCCAATGTTTAAAGGAATGGGGAATCCAAATACAACATCTATTTCGTGATTCAAAATGGCGGATGGGAAATCAAAGATGGCGGATGGGAAAAATTTAAAAAATCAATATGGGTATCGTCTCTGATGATTTAAGCCTAAGGGATGGTGAATCCAAATAGGTACAACATCTATTTCGTGATCAAAGATGGCGGATAGAAAATCAAAGATGGCGGACGGGATTTTTTTAAAGTCGATATGGGTATCGTCTCCGATATTTTAAGGAATGGGGAATTCAAAAACACCATCTATTTCGTTTTCAAAGATGGCGGATGGGATTTTTTTTTAAATCAATATGGGTATCGTCTCTGATGATTTAAGGGATGGTGAATCCAAATACAACATCTATTTCGTGATCAAAGATGGCGGATAGGAAATCAAAGATGGCGGACGGGATTATTTTTAAAGTTGATATGGGTATCGTTCCCGATATTTTAACGAATGGGGAATTCAACATTATATAAAAAATCTATGTTTGTTTTTTCATCACTTAAAGACTCTGAAATGATACGAGATTAAGCGCTAAGTCAATGGTTACTTTAGAAAAGGGGCTTGGAAAAAAGGGAATTAAATAAAAACTCTAAAAAAGGCGATATGGAGTTCGCTGGGTCAGCTAGTAGTACAATAAAAAAGTATACTACATACTTCGACCTCCAAGGCGCCTTCGATACTAAAATAACGCTAGAATGATAAATAATTGTGCTTTCATAAAGAACATCCAATTACTATAAAATGTTAAGGTATTTAATTTCATTCAAAATTTCATCATTTTATTTTATTCTATTAACTTACAATATGTTTCGAATCTATGTTAACGATAGGTATATTCAATATAGGAATCAGTAAAAAAAGGTACAATGAATACTTAGTACCGCGTTGCCGAGTGATTTCTTTTGAGTAAAATATATTACATTTAGTTGAATTGATAACCTAAATAAATTTTTCTTTATTATAATTTAATTTAATTTCAAAGGAGACAGACTTAAAAGAGTGATATTAAAGAATTAAGGAAAACAGGACTTTGTTGCAGGATATGATAGGATTACAGTCGAAATGCTGAAGGCTGGACAGGGCATTATAGTTGGTCAGTTGCAGTGGTTATATAACTTGTGCTGGAGCACCGGCCGAGTACCTAATGACTAGGCCACAGCTATAGTTGTGCCTCTTTATAAAGGAAAAGGCTCGCAACAAGACTGCAAAAACTATAGAGGCATTAGCCTTCTCAGCATTGTTGGCAAATTGTATCCAAAGGTACTGATTGAAAGAGTTATGAAAGTAACCGACAAGAAAATATGGGATGTACAAGCGGGTTTCCGAAAGGGTAGGGGATGTACGGATCAGGTTTTTGCCTTGCGAAGCATAGCCGAAAAGTTTTTGGCCAAAGATCAAGAGGTCTATTGCGCATTCGTGGATTTGGAAAAGGCTTACGTCAAAGTGGTGAGGAATGAAATGTGGTCGGTGCTGTCAATGAATGGGGTAGACAGCAGCCTCATTCGAGCACTGAAATCCCTTTATGAGGATTCTAGAGCGTCTTCAGCGGAGGAGTTGCAGGAGATGGTAACAATCATGCATGGTGCGTTAGAGAGGAAAGGAATGAAAGTGAACGTAAGTAAAACGAAAGTTATGGTTTTTGAAAAGGAGGAATGCGTTACGGCTTGCAATTTTAGATCGATGGTCAGCGAGTGGAACAAGTGAATGATTTTGTATACTTAGGTACGTTGTTTACAAGAGATGGTAAGAATGAAGAAGATATTGAAAGAAGAGTTAATGCAGGTAATAGAGTGAATGGAGCGCTGAAGGCGTTTATGAACAGTCAAAAACACAGTACACAGAACAGTTAAATTTTTCTACCCAGCCGACCTTACCTATGAGCAGCGCTGTGTTAAATTACATATTTTACCGTTACATGTTAGACGAAACATTTCAGACATAACTTTTCTTCTCAATATTGCTCAGGGTAAAATCGACTGTCCTGATCTTCTTTCGAAAATAAAATTAAGAATACCAGTAAGAAACTTACGTAAAAATCTCTTGTTATCCAGACCTTTGTGCCACACCAATTATAGAGCGAATAGCTTTCTGCCTAGAGTATTTAGTGAATTTAACAAGTTGAATGTCGACAGTCGTTTTGATCTTTTTACTACTGGTAAACATTCTGCCAGATCTTGTCTAACTAAATGCTTTGTTGATAATTTGTGAATTTTGGATGTTAAGTGGGCTTAATCTTCGATTCGAAGGCGGCGATAGCCGAGTGGATATACCAACAGACTGCCATGCAGAGGGTATCGGGTTCGAATCCACGGCGCGCACCAATGACTTTTCGGAGTTATGTGCGTATTGAATTGTTAATTATCGCTTGTCCCGTGCCTCGGAGAGCACGTTAAGCCGTTGGTCCCGGTTGTCATGAAGATCTTTGACAATTGTTACAGGGCGTCAGTACCTTCTAAATAAAACTGACACTAGTCTAAACCATGGAATATCGCTATCCTTTCGGGTTGCGGAGGTCAGACAGGCAGCCGCTCCGTGGAAAAGCTAATATTCAGTCGAATCCGGTTAGACTAGAAAGCGGACCCCAGATTGAAACTGGGAAATCGCTAAGAGAAAGAAGAAGTGGGCTTAATCTTATTAACCATCTGTTAAATACTTTTTCATTCTCATAACTAACTGTGCTTAGCTGTTCAAAGATATCATCATGTTGCAAACTAATTGTGGAAGCTTGTTATTGGCATTTATTGATCTAATTCATATAACTATTTGTATGTAGCTGTAAGCTCCCCTAATATAATAAAATAAAATAGAAAATAAAATAAAACGTGTCCAAAAAGGCACGTTTGGCTGTGCATAGAGGAGTATTAGTGCCTACCCTTAGGTATGGTAGTGAAAGTTGGGTATGGCAGAAGAGACTTGAAAGTAGAGTAAATGCGGTAGAAATGAGAGCATTGAGAAGTATGTATGGTATATCTTTGACCGACAGAGTAAAGAATAGTGTGATAAGAGAGTGGTGTGGGGTAAAAGAAGATGTAGTGACAAGTATCGAGAAAGGCATGTTAAGATGGTTTGGGCACATGGAGAGGATGGATGACGAAAGACTGACAAAGAAGATATATAAGGCAAATGTGAATGGGACAGGGCGAAGGGGAAGACCTAGGCGGACGTTCTCTGACCAGATTGGAGACAGAAGAGCATGCATGAGAAACTTGATGGCAGTGAATGAAGCAAAAGTGGTATGTCAGAATCGGTGCAAATGGCGTTCGGTGTCTCTGCCTACCCCTTCGGGAAACAGGCATGAGTCTATGTATGTATGTATGACGTTGTTGCTAGTGGCTTCGTTTGAGTAGATATAAGTAAAAAAATACACAAATATTTAAATATTTTTACAAGAAGCAGGTATAGAAAATTTTCTACGTCTTTCTTCAAAAATGGCGCCTATATAGATTTAAGTCTTAGTTCATTCTTCTAGGATTACAGTTTTCAAACCACAGGCGAGTTCATTAAGTGTGACTTCTTCCTTTTTTCTTTGATAATGATTTATCATAACATATGAAATGTTATGAGCAATCATATCAAAGGTGGTAACGAAAAAAAGTTAAAATTTCCAAAATAATCTTACCACCAAAAATTATTTTACATTATGGCAAGACAACCTAACAATAATGCAATTCCTTTTATAAAAATGGTCCAGAATTACTTATATTAGGATATATGTATATAATATATCCTACTATATTATAAAATTTAAACATTTTATCCAATTACACAGTCGCATTAACAACGTGTGCTGCATTATGAGCTTTTTTTAATTAACAATACTCAATTAACTTGAACAGACATTTAATTACGTGTTTTTCTCGCACTGTCGATCATTAAACAAGATAAAGTTCAATAATTACAATCCAACTACGCATTAAATTGAATAAATTGTGACAACAGCAACGAATTGATTTTCATCTATACATACAAGTATTTTAAAATAATTTCCGTTCTTTTCCTGTCTGTCTGTTTAAACGCGATTAGCCCAAAAACTACCGAACAGATTTTTGTAATGTTTTAACAAATAGATAGTGTGATTCCTGAGGCAGGTTTGGAGTATAATTCATGCGGGCAGATCTGCGGGTGAAGTCCTAAAGACAAGTAGTATAATAATTATATATGTACAGTCGAACAACTTCCCGCTAGACTACCATAAGGGTGAGAATCGCTCAGCAAGACATCGTCGCTTCCAGTGCTACTTTACACGCACATTGACACTCGTATACAAAACCAGTTTCTAGTGTGCCTCGACTCTATGAGCGAGCCAAGGGATTTTTTTCAAACTGGTCCACCGCCGACTTGTTTGATTGTACATGTATGTGTGGTTGTGTATAAGTCTGTATATAACGGGCTGACTAAGTTCTTTCAGTTGATATCAATACAGCTTATTATTTCACTCGTTTAAGAGAATTTGTCCTCAAGCGGACGCCATTTTGCCTTGAATTCTATTCACATAACCTGCTTACGACCTAGCTTTTAATAACATTATGACATTTTTCAATTCATTTCTACATAATTATGATCGTTTTATTCATAGTTGCTGAAATCAAAACCCTCCGTAGTCGCTTTAAAAGTAGGGTGTTCCAAATTTAGGTCACACACACTCACATACTCATACCACATATCCCTACTGTTTCATGTGTTCATAATTCATAAATTTTATTAATAACCTGTCACAGGTTGTGCCAGGAGGCCCAAGGGAGGCATAATTACCGCATTTGGCAGGTGGGCTGATTATATAAAACGTCCGTCATAATTAAAAAAAGGTAATAAATGTTTTAAAAAAAGTGGATTATTTGTCAGAATTTTATGACGTCATATTCATACATTCAAATTCTTTAATTTGATTTTCGTATTTTTATGCATATTTTACGCAATTTCTATAATGTCTCGGAAACAAATGACGTTCATAATAACGAGTACATTCACCCCCTAAGAAGCGTGTACTATTGTAGACTAAGAATAACATTGTATACCTGAATTGTAAGTTAGTGTTTACCCGAAAAGTCTGTGCTCAATCACGAAAAGACTGTACTCAACCCCGAAAAGTTTCCTATTTTTTAAACAAAATTTGGTTGAAAAAAACATTATTTTCAGTAGAGCATTTTAGTCAAAATCAGTGTAGCGCTCATAGCGAGACTTGGCTTGCCATTCGTAACAGATCGGCAAAGTTAAACAACGCTTGCACGAGACCGGAAAATTGTTAAGGGGTCCACTAATAGCCAGAATGTGAGAAAGAGACTCATAACTATATACCTATATGTTAACTAGCATGACCAAAAAACCCTCTTGCTTCAATTCTAAATTCATAAAAAATTACACATGGTACGCACCCAAAGACAACTCACAGAAACCATCATACAAAATAAATTAGCGGGTCTTAATCGCGTACAACTAACTTATTTAAGGTATAAATACCTATTTGGTTCCGACGTTTCGCTCGTCTTGCACCGAGTGTGGTCTCTCCGCGACCAAAGAAAAAAGTTTAAAATCGATTATCACAGAAACCACTTACTTTACGATCCTTCTCTTGTGCATATTCAGACCTTTTTAAGGCACTGCGTTTTTGAGGTAAACGGACGACCTATTTCTAACAACTTTTCTCACAATAAATTCAGAGGGATCAAATATAATTATAAACTTAAATGTTATCAAGAAGGTAAAAACACTTTTATCCTTTTTTATTTAATCTTTCTTTTATGAAACAAAATGTCAGTGTATTTAACATAATAAGCACTCGGCACTCAAACTCAGCATTATCTATTCAGGACAGGTAAAGGTGTGACAACTTCAAAATGTTCATAGAGATTATGCGATACGTCGAGCGTGCATACTAAGCTTTAAGGTGATTGCACACTGACGGGTAACCGGACAAACCAAGTAAAACTAGTACGACGTAAATTAAAGTTGCGTTAGACTTTCCGTGTGGTGACGGATTAAGAATACGGATTGTCACCACCCCATATCATCCCATGGGTGTCGTAGGAGCCAACAGAGGGAGCATATTATGCAGAGAACACCACTGTAAGAGAAGGAAAACTTGATACAAACCCTATACCAACCCGTTTGGCCAGCGTGGTATAGTAGGCCAATTCCTCCTTTCAAAGGAGAGGCCTAGTCCAGCAGTGGACTGTTCAAGGCTGATGATGATGAGACTTTGTTAGGTGTCGAGATGGCAAAAGTACAATCGTACTTGAGATTAGTCAAATAATATAAAGAGATTGTATAGAAATCGTCTGCCTTGCACAAACTCGCAGTAATTCTCAATCTTTTACCGAAGTAGAAAAAGTCAGCAATTGAAAATAATTGCAGACTACACTACGAAAACAGTTTTCTCCTGAATACTTATTTATTTAGCATTGTTTAAGCGCATAATTGTTTACTACTACTATAAACGGCCAAGCATAATCGTAATACTACGAGTACTATCACGTAAACCCCAAACGACAGCGTTGGTACTTAGTTTAAGGCTACAAATACCCCTCTAGCCCATGTAACCCGCCTGAAAAGATGGATAAAAAATAATTACCTATCCAGTAATCATCAAAATAGCTTTAGAACAGCAACTTCTTAAAATAATGTATTGCTAGCAAAGATCAACACAACAATATTGATTAGAAAATAATATATTAACGGATACGTTATACCCAACCGGATCAAAATAGGGTTGTTTTCAACTAGTCAAATCAAGCATTTTTAATGAAATATCAAAAACGACATTTCCTACGGCGTTTGTATGAAATATGACCAAGTGACGTCATAGATGTTTGCTGTCAAATAGAATACTTGATATCAATAAATTGGCGATAAAAAATCTAATACTAATACATAAAGCTGAAGAGTTTGTTTGTTTGTTTGGTTGAACGTAAAAGTAGTTTCTGAGATTAGCGTGTCCGATTGTGTCCGATCCTGTTCCAGGTCCGATTTGAAAAATTCTTTCAGTGTTAGTTAGCCCATTCATCGAGGAAGGCTATAGGCTATATAACATCACGCTATGAGCCACGGGAGCGGAGCAGGGGCCTTAAATAGCGCGGGTGTAACTGCGGACTCATCTAGTGTTAAATATAGTTTTAACATTAATTGATTTAAGAAACTGCCATTATTTTGACATATTTCACTGGATAAAAATACTTGTATAATTTATTTCACTTGCAGGAAACTTCCCTATTGGAATGTGTGCAATGTTCCTTAGTTTTACAGTCAGGGGTCGCAAGCCCGCAATTTCCTGTAACAGAACCTCGTCGACGCGACCGCTTCCTGTTGGAATGGACAATACGTTGCGGGTTTTAATTTAAAAGCAGTTTTTACTGACATAACTCAGCCAGCATTGGAGAGCGCATATTGCGATGTTCTCGACTTCCATTCTGCAGTGAAAGGTGTATTATGGTAATGCTCTCTTATTTTCAACGGTAATGAGAACTAGGATTTATTTGGTAGATTTTTCAGTAGCTTAAAAATGTTTCATGTTTTTGAGGTTGTTTTTGCGGAATTTATTATGCAATGTTTGTTAAATGACAAAGTTTCGGAAGAGATGAATGAAATAATCAAGTCAAAGTGAGTGTATTTTCTACATAATAATATATGGTATTCTTACCAATATCTAATCATAAACTAATATACTAATCTTATACTAATATATAAAGCTGAAGAGTTTGTTTGTTTGTTTGTTTGGTTAAACGCACTAATCTCAGGAACTACTGGTCCGATTTGAAAAATTCTTTCAGTATTAGATAGCCCATTTATTGAGGAAGGCTATAGGCTATATAACATCACGCTTTAAGCAACGGCAGCAGAGTAGTAGCCTTAAATAACGCGGGTGTAACCGCGGGCTTCCTCTAGTACCAATACATAAAGCTGAAGAGTTTGTTTGTTTGGTTGAACGCTCTAATGTCAGGAACTACTGGTCCGATTTGAAATTTTTGTTTAGTATTAGATAGGCTATAGGCTATATAACAACACGCTATGAGCCACGGGAGCGGAGCAAAATCCTTCAATAACGCGAGTGTAATCGCGAGCTCACCTAGTAAATTATTATTAGTGCTTAAATATTGTGAATTCAGCTTGTCAATTCCGTCTTCGTCGGTTAAAAGATAACTTAGACCAAGATAACTGAGAATTCAGTAATCAATAATATTTATTTGGTTTTCCATTATAATAATTATGCGTCAAGACAATTTAGTTCATACTATATTAGAATATGTTATTGAGTCTAGGTATAATTTTCTTTACCTAGAATTTGTCTTTGTCATATAAGCGCTGGTCCTAGAAATTTTTCCTTCTATAATCTATTCAAGCATTAATTTGTCAATGTGTGAGTGAATAGATACGTCCGGGAAATTTTCGCGTCATGGTTCGTGTCCGTATTCAATGGTCTGTAGACTGACGTCATAAGTGTAATGCCGAGAAATGTGAAGAAGCATGCATAGGCGTTTAAGCAGAGGAAAATATGTCTTATGTTCTAGATGACAAGGTTTTAATTTTACTGAGTTGTGGTAATCGTGTTGTGAGTGTTTTGTTCGGGATAAACGCGCAGTGCTTACAATTACAAATATAAGTCTAAGCTTTTATTATTGTGAAAACATTGTGGATAATGGGTTGTAGCATTTTTCTCATTCCATTTAAGAATATATATTTACTTTTCGTTTAGTACACCTGTACCGGTAGTTCAATCATTCTCTTCTACTGCATTGTTCTCTTATTTGCCGTTATTTTTCTAGACAGCAGCTGTTTTAGTGCAATATGTTTTAGTGGTAAGTTTTTGACACTGAGTGATAAAAATTATGTCCAGGCATTGAGTTATTACCTAGAGTGACAGATACGAAATATAAATAAAAGTTATAAAAAACGCAACATATTAGAGACATCAATCAAAATCATGTGGCGTAAAAGATGATTAACAGTTCTTGCTATTCCCCTCAATAACGTGTTATCCACAGATGGTGTTTCTGATCAGTTAATAAGAATAATTTTAAATAACTTTTGTTTTAATATACTTACTTGCCAGATTTGTCATTGCACTAACAATGATGGTAGATAAATTAATAAGTTTATGACATAACTCATTTAAGTCAAAAGCCCGTTGTTTGATCAAGATAATTATGGACTATGGGAACTATCATCATCAGCCCTGTATATAAATGGGAACTATAGCTGAGCCAAATGAGAAGCTAATTTAAGATTTTTATGACCCAAAATTAAATCAAGCAGATTAGGGTCATTCGAATTCAAAGAAGTCGAATGTTTAAAGAGTTCATGTAAATTCTGAAAACCATCCACATACTTTGTAAACAAAAACACAAACAGGGGCTATTTTAGCCAAACTTCCCATAAAATACCTTTAATAGTAACTTCTCTAAGAGGTACTCAGTATTCACGAACTGAATCTAAGTAGTCATTAGGCATGACAATGATCTCCGTAAAACAAGATGGTTTCCTGCTCTGCGAACCATCTTAAGTGGTTTCTGAGAGATTACCCAAGCAGGCACGTTGTATTATACAGTCTTCCTGTTTACTTTATATAACAGTAGACTTGCGTGAATGGTACATTTAAACCTTCCTCAGGAATCATACTATCTAATAGTGAAAGCCGTGTAAAAATCCGTTTGATGACTTTTCAGTTTATAGCATCCAGATAGACAGGACGCGCTGGGGACTTCATTTTATAATATAAAAAGATTAATATTTCATGCAATTTCAGACTTATTGACTCTGCCTGAGTAAAAGATAAATCTCGAAAACTGTTTGATTTTTAACTTTAATGTTTGGCAAATGGATATTTCGATAACAAATATTTATAGTTGTTGAACAGGCTGGCTTTATGCCAATATTTTAGTTATTTTATATGTCACTAATATAAGACAGACTCCGTGTATTATTCCAGTTAGAAGCCGGTGCCCGCTTTCGAGTTTAACCAGCGTTTATTGACCATTAGCTGTTCCACAGAGCAACTGCATGTCTGACCTCCGAAGCCCAAAGGAATAGCTTTATCCCGTTGTTTAGACTGGTGTCTCTTTTATTCATAGGTACTGACTAACAATATGTTCATGACAGCCGGGACCGACGGCTTAACATGTTACCCGAGGCATGAACAAGCGATAATTTACAATTCAATACGCATGTAACGCCGAAAAGTCATTGGTGCGCGTTGTGGTTTTGGACATTTCAAACCCGATATCCTCTACATGGTAGTCTGTTGGAGACTGCACTGTTGGTATTACTGCCTGTATGCCACAAATATAAACCAAATATTTCAAATACAATTTAGCGCAAAAATGCAAGCCCATTAAATCTTAAACTTCTGTTCACAGTATCGACTATTGTTTGGTTTTCCCACACCGCAAGAGGTTTTATAGCAAGCCAAATGTCTTATTCGACCTCGAGATTGTCCCGAGAACATTTTATATCGCTTTTTTATAGCTATACAAGGACAAACTAACAGCGATATCGAAAATGGAAATATTGAGAAGTTAGGTTCTGTTATAGGTTATTGGTTTCTGCTATATGTTGTTTTGAAATTTCATTAAAGACATTTTAGTATTTGCAGATTTTTTGTTTATATTCCCCCGTGGGATGTCCACCTTGTCGTGGTGGGGGGCTCAGTAACCATGACTTGGACACCTGCGGTTAAGCTAAGAGAGATCCTGGGAGTGGACGCTCCGCGTGGGCTTGGAGGGACCTGCGCAGGATGCGTCCAAAAGTGCGGGTGCGGGGGACAGTTCTGTCTGTCCTTCGCAGTAGGGCGCGGTCGCGGGAGGAGAGGCGTGTCGGTGTTGGGTTGCCGCGCGCCCTATCTCCCGCGACCAAATGGAGGCGCACCGTCGCGTCCCAGTGGGGCCCAACACGTTCATCCGCCGCCAAGGGGGTTTTGTTCGGGACCCGCCTGACCATCTGGCGGGCCAATACCCGTCGGGGGGGGGGGAGGGTGGCGAGGAATTCTTCTGTGATACACTACCTTCCGATACACGGTAACATGAGGAAATATAATAAATAAAAACGGTGTGGTAAAATTGAACCCGCGGTTAAGACAATTACCAACATGCTGTCGAATGAAAATTATCAACCACAACATTATGGTTTTTGATACACAGATATTATGAATTGGATGCATGTATTTTATATGACACGGTATTACACGTTCTGTGACATATTTATTGGCACATTATTTTTTGTTTGAGCAAAATAGTTATTGAAACAAAATAACTATTGTTCAGTATCACAAATAATTCGTGCACCACCTTTTTTTTTCAACTGAGTGCACTCATAAGAAGTTAGTCAACAATATTATAGTCATATCATATTAGACACGTCAAGCTAAAACTTTGAATGCCTTCTAAACCTGACGCGAGCGGTTGAGTATGAGATTTGGCACAAAATTTATATTATTATTGAAAGGAAGTGCAGAAAGCTTTTTTAATAGAAAGAAGCTTCTGCCCGCGGTTTCACCTGCGTGCGAAAGGCTGAAATTACGTCAATGATCATAGCATAGTTAATGTTCAATTTACTTGTATCTAGGCCATACTATGGTTGACATAGTCTATTAGAACTTACTCCGTAAATGTTTTATTCGGTCGAATCCAATGTGTTTTTAATGCATCCTGCTTATCCTAAAAATGTTTATGATATCGATTTGATGTTTATTAGGTACTCTTAGGGGGGTTTCAGATTATATTATGCTCACTCGCATAAAACCAATATTTGGGATAATGTCAGAATTTCACTACTCTCTGTCCTGAAAACCGACCCACGAGATCACTAGTTTCTACAAATACCCTAGCCAGCTAAGCTCACAAATGGCGCTTTCATTTCATACATTCTCATGCAAGTACAAAATGCTATTACACCAGCTAACGGTCCGCCATTATTCAATAAACCGATCGCACGTATATATCGATAGCTAAATGTTAACTTGGCTCGACGAAATAGTACCGTAGCGCGCTGTTTGAACCTGTTTGAACGTAAGCTGTTTTGTAAAGGGCTTACATGACGACATTTTTAGGAGCTTCAGAGTTGATTTTGCGTGGAAACTAGAGTAGGTTGTTTGAGTTAAAGTTCAGCCAAAACTACGAAAGAACGTAAATTAAGAGAGTTCTTGTAAAAAGAAAAGTAAAAAAATGAGCGTGAAAAATAAGATAAAGCGAGTTTTGAAATGTACCGTTTAGTGACTATGTTTTTAAATAAATAATATAAATTCAGTGAAATTCGGTTTAGGCGATGTATAAATTTATCCACAGATCATGTAATATGTATCCTATGTAGCTTGAGTCGGAAGCCTTTCAAAATTTTAATGAAAGGATACATGTTCAGAACCCTATATGGTAATCTACAATTATCAATTTCCAAAAATTAAATAATGATACTAACATTAAATAGATAAAAGCTAATATTACACAAATCTAAAATTAATTAGACCAATTCCATTCAATAAAATGTTATCACAAACCGAACATCGTGTAAACCTTTTCTAAACACGTCTGTATCACCGTATGTGCGACTTATCTCTCCAGCAGCCGGGAACATTGTCCGAATATAACAATACTAACACAATAGGATATGTTTGAAAACTGGAAAGGTTGTATACACAATACGGATAACCGTGAATAAGTCTGAATGTCTCCTAATCACACTTCAATACAAAAGATTTGAGAGATTTGCTTTATTTATGTCGAAAAAAACAACATATTTTGTAAAGCCGATACGGGATCTTTGTTTCATTTGAAAAGGGAATTGATTTGTTTGGCTTTATTTAAAGGTCTCTTGATTTGACCTTTATTATGTGAGTACAATGTGAAACCCTGGGGTGAAGATATGGATGCTTAAATTGATTAACATCTGATACGATTTTAGTATCTGCGTAGGAGATTTTCTTTTGGTCAGTTATTTCAATCGGGGTTATTAGAAAGCTTTCACCGATAGTGATAGTCATGGATTCTAAGACTACGTTTTTAAAATGTACGACTATCATCATATACATTCAAGTATCTAAGCCAATACGTAACAAAATAAGTAATACGATAAAATTATTTTTCTCTTTTCTATAGAAACTTCAACTTAGACCTTAACTTAGAAATTTATTTGTAGTGAGATTGTATTGCAATCCGAAAATTATAATTTGAATGAAATTGTTTAAAAGTTTATTTTAATTTGCAATTCATCATAATATTATTAAAGCTCAGTCACATATCGAAATACTAGTTTCAGAATTGAAATGACCCAGCAGGCCATCACTTGCATATCACTGACCAATAATTGCGAAATAAAGAACATGTTTGCGTCCCGAAGTTATCTGATGACGGAACCTTTATCCATATATTATCCCTCTGATAAATCATTCACATAGCAACCGAACTTTATTACGCGTCCCGTCGTTGTTTGTCCACTACAAATAAATATTCAAAGAATACATATCACACGTTTTATGTACGCAGCTGTAGGGTTACCTCAGTACGGAATTAAATTTCTTCTTCCAATGTATAGCAACGTAAACCTAAGGAAATACTATTTGTTTTTAGGCGAGGAAGTAATTTAAAATCATGCCCAAGAAAATACTGTTTTGTTTTCAAGCGAGGAAGTAATTTAAAATAATGCTATGCCAGCATATCAGTACGAATTTAAATTGGTAAGCAAATGTTGCGAATCTGCTCATTTTGATGAGATGAATAAGAGTTTTAGCATGTCTTCGATCAACTTTTTGTCATTAAATTGCTTTATTATTGCTTATGGCCATTCTTCACTAGATAGCAAAAATGTGTAAATTTAGATAATTTAATTAAAATATGATTTCTTCACAGTAATTATTATCAAAGTGTATCATAAGTAATTGTACTTGTAGATTTTACTTATTCCAACTAATGGATGCGGTATTTTTTTTTTAATTAAATTATATAATTTTTTTAAGTAATTAAAAGACTTCATCGCAGTATTTTAATATGAGATGTTGAAGTCACCAACGATTAAAATCCATCTCAAACAAATCTAAGGCTTCGATAACCCTAGCGAGGAAGCTATTTCTTAGAGAGAGGACATTTTACGAGGAGCGTTTGCATGTTTAGCCATTCGTCTGTTTATCTGTTACGTATTTATTGCACCAATAACTCAGGCCACTGCTATCAGAAGGGGTAAACACATAAGTTTGGTTGGATATGTGGGTAAGAGAAAAATGGGTAAAGAATTGTGGGTTTTGGACGTGAGGCTAGCGAACAGTAGTGCATGGCCGACCCATGGGTGTAACATAAAGGTTAAAGCATTGCTGTTGGAAATATATGGGCGTGTGTCGATGAATAGATTTGTTGGATACACACAAAAGAGAGAACTAACGCTTTCGAGTCGCAAGTCACTGGGCCATGAATATTTATATTGGGTATAAATGTTGGTAACTCTTCCATAGTGAGAAAAGGCCTGTGCCTATCTGTAGGCAAGTTTATGAGCAGGGCCAATATTATCAGGTATTATAATAATATATATACCTAAATGTGAAACGATGTAGAGAGCTTAATGTGTCAAATTAATTGCCATGAAAAAAAGATATAATTTGGGCTTAGATAGAATCAGGTGTTACTTGGCGGAACTCCATTGTGTACTAATTTGAAGGTTGACAATATTACACCAAAATCCTCTGATGAAAAAGAATAAGGAATATATACGTATGGTATGGGTTCCAGGAAGACACATAACTTGCAGTATCCTGCTGTATGCGCAGACTATATTTGGACACATATTTCGCTTCTACACGAAGCATGTTCAGGTATACAAAGTTTCAGTATAATACTATACTATCTATTCTGTGCTATAGCATTAATCTGTACTATACATTCAAAAGAAAAAAAGCACTGCAAACCGAGATACGAAATAATATACAGACAGACTATTTAATACTCATATTTGATTGTATCTTACCAAGCTTAGATATTATTACACGTAGATTATTATACAAAATAATATATACAATGTTTACTTATTCACTACAAAATACTCACTAACACCAATCTACACAATTTGAAAACATCATTACTTAGACAAGCAACAAAGCTAACAACCAAAGGCATATTTTAAGGCGAATATGATTAAATACGTATTTACAGTTTTGATTGAACAACCCTGGTAATGAGAGCTTGCGGCGTTTGAAAAGTGACGTAGGTACTTAGCCGGTATTAAAAGTAGACGCAAAGCAGCAAACCAGTAGTACCCGGCTTTTCTTTGAAAATCTCTGTATTGAGAAAATGGGACGCAGGAAGTAAGGCTTTTCATCTTTTAGTAATTTTTTTGTAAGAGTATTTTGTGCCAATGTTAAATTTGGTTTCAGAAAGGATTTGATTTTATAGAGATTTTTGATAGATAGATAGATAGATAGATGTATTCTTTATTGCACACCAAAGTAAAGTACATTTTATATAGTGACTTAAAGCTAAGTTTCATGTACAAACGGCGGCCTTATCGCCAGGGGCGATCTCTGCCAGGCAACCTTGGGATGGACAGGAATGATTAAAGCATTATTGTGGGCATGGTGTAGCTTTAAAGTGAAATAATTATCAATAAGATTATCCTAAATAAGATACACATAAATAAATATACCTTTTACTTACATACATAAAATACATACATAATTTATACAAATACAATTAAATATATATCAATATACTAAATAATATAGATACAGTTTATACAAGTGATGAACTCAGACGATAATTACGTTGATATATTTGTCAATCCTTCAAATAGTGCTTCTTTACCAAGTCTTTGAAAATATTTATTGTGCTTGCTCTTCGAATCTCCACTGGTAAAGCATTCCACAGTCGCACAGCCTGAACAGTAAAAGATTTGTCGAAGTAATTTGTGGAATGCTTCGGCATCTCCAGCGTTAGATCCTCAGACGACCTCAAGGACTTTACATGTGTGTCATCGAGGAACTTAAAGCGTTCATTGAGATAAGAGGGAGAATTGGGATTAAAAAGTACATTATATAACAATGTAAGAATGTGAGTATTCCTGCGAATACGAATTGGCAGCCACTTGAGTTTGTTGCGAAAATCTGAAACGTGATCATATTTGCGCAATCCAAATATAAATCGTATGCAAAACTTTTGGAGACGCTCAAGTTTATCTAGCTGCTCTTCAGTGGGGTCAAGATAGCTGACGTCCGAGTAGTCAATTATAGGCAGAAGCAGAGCTTGAGCAAGCGCAATCTTAGTGGCAGTTGGAAGGAAGTTGCGTAATCTACGCAATGATCCTGCTGATGCAAATAGTTTGCGACTCGTTTCTAGGATTTGAGATCTCCATGACATAGTATCATCAAAGTAAATACCTAGATTCCTTACGGTTTTGCTGAACGGAAGATCCTTTCCGTTAAAACTAATGCGTTTTATTACATAATAATATATTAACATCACATTTCCACAAAATTTTTGTTTGATTTTGTGGAAATGTCATGTTAATATATTATTATGTAAGGCAAATTGATATATTATTGTATTTGTCAGTGATCTGAAAACCCATATGGTATAAAACATATTTAATTAAATGCCATGTTCTAGTAGTTTGCAGTACTTAATAGGTACTAGACGTCGCACACAGGCGAAAAATCAATAAAACTTGGCATAAACCTTAAATTTATTTAACTTGATATAATTATTTGTCTGTATCATTGTTACACCTAAATTATATCAGATGAGTTGGGAAATAATAAAATTTTAATAAAATCCAGGACAATTTGTTTGAAATTTTTTTTATTCCAATTAACAAAAATCTTCATCTATTAAACTTAATTCTAATGTAGATAATGAAGACATTTTTTGAACTAGTTTCCTAAGACCGGTAATATACGGATCTGAAGATGTCATTAGCCTGAGGTATGTATCTTCCATAGCCATTTTTCTCGAAAATTTTCGCGAAAATTTTTCTCGGTAGTGTCTAACATCTTTGTTGCGACTTTCTTGCCCATCTTCACTTAACAGACCTATAGCTTTACCCATATTATCAATAATCTGATGCCGATGTATCAATATTTTGTGTGGGCTTGTGGGCATATTAAACCATGGGTAGTTAAATACAAATGAAGACGCTGTTTGAAGGCAAAAATAAATAATTTTTTGTGTCCTTATTTTATATCCACTTGATAAAAGTTTTAAAATTGTGTGTGGTCTGTTAATAATATTAAACTGAATCCCAGTAATTTGGGGTACTTCTTCTGCATGCTGGAAAATTACCCGAGCTGTATTGCCATCGGTTGATGTCCCTCCACCTTGTCTTGACTTGTCCACATGAAGCCCAAGTTTTTCCAAAAAATGTTTCTGGATTATCTGCTTTTCAGCAGCGACGATCTCTTTTTCTGTTGACCCTCTGGCTTGCCACTTAAATTACTCCAAAAAAAATTAAGTATGAATTACATCTATAAGATGTAATTCATGAGTATATTATGTACATAAATGAAGATTTTGTTAAAACGTCTGGATCGGTCGCCTTTAAAACTTCCTTGTATTGATTAAGCAGTAAATAAAGCATGCATCGAATGCTATTTTAAGAAATGATACGACAAGAAATTTAGTTTTTACTCTAGAAGAAGTATTTAATTTCCAAAAAAAAATAACTATCTTTCTAATCGACACATAACTAATGTCATTCCTAATCTATATCTTTGGTATACACAAAAAAGAACTATGCTTACCTCCAGGAAGAGCATCCATTGTCGAAACATCAATTAAAATAATTCAACTGTGCAAAAATAGTCACTTGAAAAGTTACCGAAATTAAGTTAAAACACGTTCACTGTTCAACAATTCAAACTTTGAACTAAGATGGCGTCGGTTTGGAGACTCGTAGCCGGCCGGTGCGGGCGCAGGTAGCTAGACCCTTCTATTGTGACGTACAATACACCAATCAGATCACGTTGTATGACACTTTTGAATTTTTAGATTATGCCAACTTTTATTGATTTTTCGCCTGTGTGCGTCGCCAGCGGCTTCGCCCGCGTTAATCATTCTATCTATTAAAAAAACCACATTAAAATCCGTTGCGTAGTTATAAGGACAGACGGAAGACAGACTTTGTTTTATACTATCTAGTGATTTAAAATAACATAACATTCAAAAGAAAATTCTTTTACTTCTAACTTCCAAGAATTTCAACAGTATTTCTGTAAATAGTAATATTCTTGTGTTTCTTATCTTGTATGATACTGCGTTATGCCCGCCATATTAATCTTTATACTATTTTAATTTAAAAACTGCACCTATTACATGTTTCTCTGCATCATCCAAAGTTTGTCTGGTAGATAATGCCTTCGGCATTAAGTCCGCGTTTCTCCTATTATGTGCATAAAGCTTAAAAAAAATATTTGTCTCAGTGTATGTTTCAGTTTGTGAGGATGGATGAAGGGATATTTGTTAAAGTATCATGCAAAAACTACCAAACGGATTTTGATGTAACTTTGCAGTTTTACAGTTATACCTCAGAATAGCACGTGGTATATCTTTAGTCCCGATAGCTTAGGAGCTATAGCGGGCGAAGCTACTAGTAAAAAGAAGTGATAAAATAAAACATTGCGAGAAAAAATAACTGGCCTGTGCGGTAATAACCCGTACTAAGGTTGCTAAGAGGACTTTGGTGTAGCCTTTTTGATATTGAAAGGAAGCCACCCACTGAGACAATTTATGAATAGAGTTAATTATAATTTGAATAGCATTCCTTTTGACAATAAGGCAGGAATTTATACCTAAATAGTAGCAAAGGATGGCTAAAAATACTAGGCTTATTTATAAAATGGTCGCTGCGACTGAGTCCCTTTGTTGTCAATATTCATGATACAAGTGTTATTGATAGATAATTTTGGATAAGGAATGTTTTCATGTTTGACGTTTATGAGCGTCATCTGGAAAAGTGACTTCTCGTTATGCCATTAACATCAGATCACTACCATACATCGAAGGGCACGTAAATTTGTCGGCCACCGGTACTTGCCTTTAGGGGTCTGAAAATGCCAACGGCAAAATTAGCCAAATATTCAAACGAAAAAAAAAACAATTAAAAATGTCGTACCCATTTTTGTACATTATTATGAAAACCGATTGGAGAGCTCAGCGAGCAATGAATTTAGTAAGTAAATAAACGCACTGACGCCTGCAATGATTGATGAAGGCCTACAGATCCAATGTGCAAATAGGCTTTATCTGTTTATCATTAACTCCTGAAGTGTACTTAAACACAGCCACTCAAATAACCATCAAGATAATTGTTATGTGGTGATTTGTAATCTTGTATTCTCGGAGAGATAACATTCTATAAGAGGTATAACTTGAAGTGGTCTTTAAAGTCATTATTTAGTAGGTTTTAAGATCGATAGGGTTATAGATAGAAATACTTAATTGTACACCAGCAAAATTATAAGAATACATTGGAACAAAAAAAACTTAAAACGAATGTCTGTATGATAATTATAACTACAACATTTTAGTGGCTGTCTTTATTCTATAGCTAAAATGAGCCGTTTGCCTGTTAAATTTAAAACATAATTTTTTTTTGTTTCAGAAAACACAGTAAATGCTGTACAAGATTCCACCCAAAAAACAAAATGGTCGACTTATAGCAGTCAGTGACCGGGGACAGTTGTTAGGACGGTGGCGGTGGAAGCGGAAAGATGATAATACTGATGATCATTCACTTTTTCACGCTACCAGTACTGACGTCCAGGCTCGTCAGGGGCGAAACAACTATGGACGAGAAACAACCGCAACCGCTCATCAGTTCCAGGGTAGTCAGAACCAAATATGGAGATCTCAGAGGATTTATTGTTACACCAGAATCAAGGTTCCTGGAACCTGTCGAAGTCTTTCGAGGAGTGCCATATGCCTCGCCTCCAGTAGGATCCTTAAGGTTCATGCCCCCAGTTTCTGGAGCTCAATGGTCTGGAGTGAAAATTGCTGAGGAGTTCAGTCCAGTTTGTCCCCAAGTACTGCCAGATATAAGAAATGAGACTGCTGTTTTGAAAAGGATATCAAAAGGACGATTAGAGTATTTGAAAAGGATACTGCCCTTCCTTACCAACCAGTCTGAAGATTGTCTATATTTGAACATCTACGCACCAGCTCAAGGTAAGTGTAACGGTTTAATTATGCATTATGCTTTTAGGAAAATCACACAATTTTACTCAAATACGAAACAAATCTTGCCAGAAAATGCAAATTGGATTGAAAATAATCCTCTAAAATCCGATTTTCCCTGGGATTACTAGCATCAGTAACTTTATTGAAGACTGATAAGTACTTAGTCGGAAGAATTTTAGAAAGAAATCATTTTTATCAGTGTAAGCAAAGTATATCTTTTAAAAGTAATGTTTATGATTATTGCGCTAAAGAATAAAATACATCAAGTGAATGCAGCATCTTAACGTCGTTTGTTACATAATCACCATTCTCTCAGCGCTGACAAATTTATTCTCTTACTTTGTTACAGCAAAGTGGCAACAGGGAAATATAAACAGGCCATTTTAATCCAAATTTCGTCAGGCAAGCATTACACTCGTAAATTGAGGGTGGGAACAAAAACTTGATTTATAATTTCAGTTAAAACCTCCCTGCGCTCCAGTGAGCTAATTTTCAGAAAGACTTTTGTCCTTACCAAGGGAGGAGATCACATTCATTTTACCAGTTAGTCGGACAGGAAATTTTTTTTGAATGCCCTCGGACGGTATTAAAGATTAATGAAATGTCCTTTATGACGGAAGTTGCGGATGTGACTAATTGGGACGTGAATGCTGGTAATGTTTTAGTTACGTTTCTGCGCCATTTTTGTTTCGGTCTGTGGTTGAAAGGAAACAAAAGAAACAAGATTAAGCCTTGAATAAATATCGGTTTTACGTACCATTTGTTCAGAATATTCAGAAGGAAATCCTTGAAGTAACTTTATGCTTAACATTTAAGGGCAAAATTTGGCAATCGAAAACATTTCTGCAAACCGCAGCAAAGATTTGGGATATGAGAAAAAGATAATTTATGTAGTCAGGCGTTGCTTTACAAATCCGTTTTTAGAGGAAAATAAGGGATATAAAGAGGATTCGTTCTTTCACAGATTTATATATCTACATAATCCAAATCACATAATAAATATTGGATTTTATACTATGTCTCATTGACTAATTACAATCTAAATAGGAAAAAAAATAATGAGAAAAAAAAAACGAAAATGAAAACTTAAAAATCGCAACAAAAATGTTAACTAAGTACGTATTTAGTTTCTTTTAAAAAAAAAGAGAACCGCCTTAAAAAATTCAACCCACTGAAAAGTGCAAAATAATTTTTACATACGCTACCCCTCATCTTCCCAAATTTCCTTTCGAATTTCTCCCAAAAACTAATTACAAAATTAAACTAAATACTTAGTTTTTGAAGTCGGTGCCAAACCAAATCCCTCTAAAATTCTATTGTTTGGCGTCATCCTTGCCAAACCAGCGCATTTTTTGAGGCTATATTGATTTGATACATTCGTCGTATTATTTTCTCTGTTTGCCAGTATTCTTTTTGTTTTTGTTGGTTTGGCACCGACTTCAAAAACTAAGTATTTAGTTTAATTTAGTAATTAGTTTTTGGGAGAAATTCGAAAGGAAATTTGAGAGGATGAGGGGTAGCGTATGTAAAAATTATTTCGCACTTTTCAGTGGGTCGATTTTTTGAAGGCGGTTCTCTTTTTTTTTTAAAGAAACTAAATACGTACTTAGTTAACATTTTTGTTGCGATTTTTAGGTTTTCATTTTCGTTTTTTTTTCTTATTATTTTTATTTCATACTTTTTAGTGTTAGGTACTTCGTTCGTTTACTTCAGGTTTTGTGTTAACTACTCTTTTATTTATTTCATACTTTTTAGTGATAGATACTCCATTTACTTTAAGTTTTGGGCTAATTAATAGTTTGTTTATAGATAGATTCTTCAATTATTTTAGTGATAAGTTTTCTGCTGGTATCAGTCTAGTCTATTAGGTACTTTTATTATGTGTGCCTATGGGCTTAGGCTTGATGCTGCGAGAGAGAGATGAGTCTAGGGAATCAGCCACATACGGAAGGACGCCCTCCGCAAATGCTGCTCCGGCTGATCCAAACAAATGCAGCGGACTTGTACATACTATTGAACTGGCTGTGAGCTCTCGTATTATTCTCTGGAGAAATATGTCAATAACGGATGGCTTAGTGAATGGGGCAATGGGTGTTCCTAAAGGATTTAAATGTCCGACACTAAGAAGAGATCAACTTGAGCCAGGTAAACTGCCTGATGCCATTTTGATTTTATTTGATGATCCATCAATAGCATTGGGTCTTAAAAATGATGATGGATACATTTCCATAGCTCCAGTGACAGCGACCTATCAAGGCTATCGCGGTTATGGTGATATCGAGAGGCGGATGTTGCCAGTCATATTGAGTTTGGCTGTGACGATACACAAGTTGCAAGGTTGTACACTTAGTGCCGCGGTAATCGACCTAGGGCCTAAAATCTTTGCTAAAGGCCAATGCTGTGTTGCCTTGAGTCGGGTTAAATCCCTAAAAGGCATGGTTTTAAGTGATATCGTCTAGAACAAATTACTCAACCATCCCCACGACAACAGAGCCTTAATTCTTTCAACAACTTTCTTTGTTTTTAATCGCAGAGACATAGACACGTAAACACACACACATACACACACACACAGGTACACATACAAATACAAAAACGCGCGCGCACACACGTACACACGTACAAACACACACACATAATACATACAAACATACTAAGAACCAATATACCTATGTATACGTGTCAAACTGAGAACCTTATTCTTCGAAGTCGGTTAAAATACTAAAGTCGGTTAAACTCCTAAGTGTAACAAATACTTTTCAGCCAAACTCGAGTTAATCGTGGGCAAACTTACATATATACGGGTCAAACTCAGAAACTTCTTTTTTTGAAGTCGGTTAAGGGTCTAAATCCTTCTCCTAACTGTAACAAATACTTTTCTGAAAACCGCATCAAAATCGGTTCAGCCAAACGCGAGATAATCGCGGACAAACATACATACATACATACATACAAGTCAAACTGAGAACCTACTTTTTTTTGAAGTCGTTTAAATACAAGTAGCTTGATCTATACAACTCTTATTGTTGTTACAACATAATAATGCGTCCTAATAAAGCAGACTGAAATAAAATTTACAAACAACTTTGATTGAAAATGCATAATTCAAACTGATGAAAGTAATTTTTGTTTTTTGTAGAAGTAGTTATGTATAACTATATCAGACCTTCGTTGAAGATCTTTCATATGGAAATAAATAGCTTCATGTATCAAATAAGATCTTTTAGTATATGGAAAATAAATACTTGCATGCATAAAATCGACTTTATGCTATTTTGTGTGTCCAAATCGCCTCTTTATCCTGAATAATCACTGCAGCTTCCGAACATTAATAAAGCCATCCAAAAGTCTTATGACGAATCCCAAAAGTACACACGGTCACGTTAAAAAAATACACCTGAGGCTTGTTGGGGCGTATTAGTCACAGCCTTACGCTCCCTTCGTCTGGCTGTATACCAGAATCCATATAAGCCTATAGAGGCTTTTGTCACAAACGCGGTGTTCCTCCACCGTGCATACGAAATATTTTTCCTCGTACGCTTTTTGGGAAAAGATTTGAATATAAGGCTGACAGCGATTTTGATTTCTCCAGTACGAAATACTACCAATAACGCTTAACAATTTGCTTGTGTCATACATTATACATCAAATATAAGCGTAAAATGCTCCACCAAATGTAGTTCATAAGTTTATATCCACATTTTTTTTAAGTTTACCAGATATGTTGTATAATTTTAACTTAACGAAGGGTATTAATAATAGTAATGTTTATTTTAACATGAAATGTCGCTTAAAATTCAAATCAACAAGATGCACCAGAGAGTATTTTATAATGTATCACATTATAAAATACTCTCTGGTGCATCATACAATCACTACAATGTTAGCATGCTTGTTAATTATAACTTTCGTTAATAATATCATCAAACCTGGTTTGCATACAAGATTTTATAAAAAATCTCTACAGCAAGGTATGACGATTGGTCGTTTAAACAGGATAATTAATTTATTACACGCTATCCAGTGAATCAACAAGAAACTAGTGATTTAACTAGAATCTGAAACATGATAATGTTATTAAATAGCTATTACGTTATTAATCATGGTGGAGTTTACGTAATTAATATATTAATTACACATAATTACATGTGGCTATTATTTGCGCTTTCTATGAATTCAACCTGCAGCTTTGCTAATATTTGTAATTACTTTCGACCAAAATTAAAAACAAATATTTTGATTATCACAATTATAAACTAATATTGTAAAGCTGAAGATTTAGAGAAGTTAACTGCTGGACACCGCTACCACAATTGATAATTGTCAAAACTGTATCATAAACTCTCATGTACATTTTTAAACTTTATAAAGATTGTTGAGGCAATAGGAACAAGATAAGAATACTAGTCTAAACAAATTTAACATGAATTTGTATATAGACTTTGGTCTTTACACAACTTTTAAAGTTGTGTGTGATTACGAAAAAAGGTATTGCGCCCAGTCTATCCGACCCGCAACGATGTTATTAATCTCACCAAAAAATGCGATCCGCACAAAATTGGTCCGCCAAACTCTGCACACGTATGCGGCAGCCGAGCCCTCACCAAATAGTCTTTGGGACTTTTTAATAATCGTAAATGACACCCAGCCGACAACCTAAAATTTCCCCGCAGTATTACCTGTCTTTGTACTGGTGTCAAGGAAAATTGTAATGAGCATCCACCTTATTTGAGTGCTCTGAGATTTCTAAATTAACTGAAATGTGTATTTGAATCTTTTGCAGTCTTTTGAGATTTGCTGTGCTTGCTTTTGTCTGTAATGTAATCCACAGTTGGTTATGATTGGATAAGTTTACGTGTAGATTATTGTGTATGGTTTTGAGGGTGGAAGTAGACAAGTTATAGAGATATTTGTGCTTTCTATAATTTATATTCGGTACAGGTCCGAAAAGAATAATAGTGCCATCTTATTTAACAAGAGTTGAGACATCCTAGCTATGAGGAAAATTTTATTAAAGGAAAAGTATGTATGTATTAATATGATTCTCCCTTTTTGGCTTCTAACAATATTAATATAAAAAATAAGTTAATTTTTTTAATTAATTGATGAACTATTTAAACATATTCTAGTGGTTCAGAAACATAATTAGTCTGGAAATACTCCCATTTTTACCCGACAACGGCAAAGAGGAGGGTTATGATTTTGACAGGCTATGTATGTATGTATGTGTGTATGTTCATCTGTTACCTCATAACTAATAAGCTACTTATCGGCACTCGACAAATGAGGTGTTGTTAGAACCGTCTTGATTGTCCGCTGAACACGTGTCACAAAACTCAATGTGGCGTCCTCTAGCGCCAAAAAAGTGTTGCGTTAAAAAATTAAAATGAGATACACACATCGTGTTAGATATCATTTGAATGGTGTCACATGCACATTTCCAAGATATCGCTTAAAATTAAAGTGATGCCCTCTAGTGTACAAAAAATCATGTGTTAAAAAAATACTAAGATAAATACATCGTGTTTGATATCATTTGAAAGGGCTTCACTTGTACTTATCAAAAATATTGCTTAAATTTAACGTGGCGCCCTCTAGCGGACAAAAGTCATGAGTTAAAAATAAGATAGATACACCGTGATTTTACACCAAAATAGTTTAAATAATAAAAAGTAAAAAAAAACTAAAACCCAACTACGACAAACAAATTGACGCTGAAAAAGTATGAAACAAGATTTTCAGGTTACTGAAATGAACAATATTATATAGAACCGTAACAAAACAACTAATAACACTGACTGCGGCTCTTATTTTTGTTCTGTTATGGGTTTCCAGTAACCTTGTTTATATCAGCACCCTGAAAATCTTGTTTCATACTTTTTCAGCGACGATTTTTTTGTCGAATTCGGGTTTTGGTCTTTTTTCATAGTAAGTAGAAAGCTTTACATGGATAGTAATTTCCTCGATTGGGAATGTAATCATTATAATCGAACATGACTGTATACAATACATTCTATATAGGTCGGCCTATGTAGGCATTGTTTAAGGCTCATGCCCAGCAGTGGACGTCTTTTGAAAGAGATGATGACGTTTATAAAACATGTAGTTTAATTTTAAGTTTCAAATGACAACTATTGTTGCCAAAAATATGTTAACTTGACTCCTTACAGAACTGGCAATATAATCACAAAACAAATTCTACTGCTCATAAAAGCTAAACATTACTACTAACGCAAATGAAATACCAAAAAGGCAACGATCAATTCCACCATTGGCATACTTCCGTCTGTTCTCTGCTTACCGGAAAACTTCCGAATTACGGACCTCGAATTCCGGTATTTGAATCTAAACGGTACCGGCATTCGTATCCAAGCGTTCACTATTCCGCTACCGAGTTTTCGCGGGTGAAGCATGGTCATGCAATTTGAATGCCCTGAATAAATCCGTCTACGTGTGGATTGGACGTGGAGTAAAATATTTATTTTTGTTGATAAATGTACCTACATGCGAAGATGTGTGCAGAGAAAAGTAGTATTGCAAATAATTATTGGACGGAAGCAGCTCAAGATCGGTTTCTATAGAGAGCTTTTCCGGATGGGTTTAGCAGGAGATATATTTTGGCTGAAATGACAAAAGAGTTATTAAGTCTTGCCGTGACTGCCATCTCCGATTAATGTCGGTCATAATGTCGAGGCTAGAAGAGGTGTTTATTCCCTATATATAAGCATCTACCCGACAAAGAATTGCCTATAAATATCGCGAATGTCCCTAATGTTCATTATCAATTATATACATACATGACTCACTTTGTATATGTCACCGGAAAATAATAAGAACCGTAAATTTATAAATTTCCTAGGACATTTATAAACTTTCGTAGGATTCTAAACGAGAGATAAATTGTATTACTTTACGCAAACATTTCCGTAAATTTATCAATTGGCGACGTCTCGTCGTAAATGTATATAACTGACGGAAATCCATTCGTAAGATTCTACACCGTTCGACTAATCAGAGAAGAGCTTTTAATTTTACGCTTCTTTAAAACACAGCAAATCACACACTGCTCTCTGATAGGTCGGTGGGTGATAATGATTGGTCGATCAGTTCAATTTAATAGGTTATGTTAGGTTTTCTTATGACCCTGAACACAAAAATAGCCGTCAACTTAGCCTCATTAACATCGCTATAGTTATGGTTCCATTCTTTATTTTTATTTTACGAATAAACCATAACTATAGCGATGTTAATGAGGCTAAGTTGACGGCTATTTTTGTGTTCAGGGTCATAAGAAAACCTAACATAACCTATTAAATTGAACTGATCGACCAATCATTATCACCCACCGCACGTGACTTATTCAACCAATCAGAGCGCACATGGCGTTCGGTTATTGCTTACGTATCATTTTACGAATGCATTCGGTAAGTTTATCAATTTAAGAAAATATGGGCGTAAAATAATACAATTTATCTCTCGTTTAGAAAATTTATAAATTTCCTAGGAAATTTATAAATTTGCGGTTCTCATTATTTTCCGGTGACACATACGTATATGCGAAAAATTAAACCGATCCAAATATATCTAGTCCCGAAATATGTTATGTCTTCATACTTTAAGGGAGGACGTTGCAGAAACGATAAGATTGTAATATGCTAAGATCTCAGCACCTAGTCAGAAATTTTAATTCACTCACATAATATTCACCATACAAGATAGTTGAGCTATTCACGCACGTTTAACTCTTCCCCGTTTACCCTACATTACATCCATTTATCAAGGTTTTGTGCTTCGAAAACGAAGTATTTCTTATACCGAGTCTAACCCCGATAAATATTATTAGCAAAAAAAAATCCTCAGTAATCTAAATATAAATCAATGTTTTTGCACAAGAAGACCCCCGCAATAACGCATACTATGACACTTTTTGCTTCCAATATACGAGAACCACTTCAGAATAGCAATCTAATCCTAAAATAGCATAACAAGATAATCTAACCGCGTGATAGCAAAAAATTGAGTTGACAGCCATGTGAAGCCATGGATTTATATAACAGGGGTTGATTCGTACCCCCAAAGCGATCCATCAACGATAACCGATAGTGTGGGATGTATAGCATCATATCTACTTACGGTGATGTATATGATGTGTTGAGTTTTTCTGATGGAACTTCTGAGGTATTTGAGCGATGTGTTGGGTTTCTTTGTAGATTACATTCCAATTAAATTAACAATGTTAATAACCTCGTGCAGCTTGTTTCTGAGAGCACGTTGTGCCATAGTCTAGTTTGCCTTACAGATTCGGTTTCCTTGAATATACCGACTCTAATCTGAGGTATGTATATTGCTACGCTTTTGAGTTCCGCTCTGTGGAAAAGCTAAAAAAACACCGAGCTTCAAAGCAAATATTTACTTGTGTGTTGGCTTTTTTATACTTTACACAAAATAATTATAAGATCTGCACATCGAAAAAAAAAATTCATTGCAGAACCATCTGCAATAAATGCCTGTATTTTAGCACGAAATTGTGACATATTTTAATGTAAATCACCATACGTAATCGGATTATTATAACTGCGAACCGATGAGCACTCGAGAATAATCACATTAGTTTCTGATTAATCTCTATTCAGTGCAGCATACACAAAACGCAATGGTGTGGTACTACGCTGATTGTAGTGGGTTCGATTTACACATGGTACAAAACATTGTGGAATGCCGAAATACTGGTTTTAAGACTTTATTTTCTTTGCGTCCACTATTTGAATGAATTTACTCCTAGCTTAATATAGTAATATAATATTAAAAATCTAACAGGGAATATAATTAAAGATCCTTTGAACCAAAGATTTGTTAATAAATTAAGAAAACTCGGCGTTTCAAAGACACTTGAAACCTATAGACATGGTTCCCTCAAGTCTTCCTTCACAAAACTACATAAATCCGTAAATATTCAAATTTAAACGTTACTCTCATTATATTAAGACACAATTTACTTATGTTATCAAGCCTGTCATTCTGCCCCGCCAAGCCCAATGCGAACACACTCCATTTGATGCGTACAACGTCACTTATACCAATGAAAGGACACCCAGCTCAATTGAATAGCCCATCGCAACGGACTCATCAAATTCGCTTTACTGGACAGACTGACGGCTTCCAAACTTGTTACTACGTCAAACGAATTGATCACTGAGACGAAAACTATAGCTGAACACTTCTTGCTGCCTTTGCCTAACTTTTTTCGCTTACTAGCTTTATTAGATAGACTGGCTGTATTTTTCCGAAAGGGTGGTCAAAGGTTTGTGAAATCGTATGCCTATAGTCGTAGCCTATTGCAGAAACTAACAGACTGGTTACTAGATTCGACATCAAACTCACGGATCGCACAACTGAATTAGCAAATTTAAATGTGTAGTAAAGTGTTCATAAAATGATCGCTTATCAAATGGTTAAGAAAATCATCGTTGGGAAACCAGCAAGTCTGAGAGCTTCCCATAATGTTCTCAAAATACAGAACACAACCCGCACTTGACCATTATGGTGAACTATGGTCTTAACCATCTTATAATAAGAAGATGCCTGTGCCCTGCAGTGGGACGGATTATAAATAAGATGATGATTATAATGGAGATATAACGATTGTCACTATAGACAAAATCAATTAACAGAAGAGAGATTCTAGTGCTGACGAGACTGGCGCCCTAAAGTTTGCTTACTTGCGTTTACTTACGTTTCCGATGCAGATAACAGAAAAACTGATCCAATAGATTCTCGTTAACAGGACATATAATTCGACATTGTATCGCTATTGAAAATTTGCTGTTCTACATTTCTGTTTCATAACGAAGAATTAGCTGCGATAGCCCAATGGTGTACGTAACGGACTGCCGAGACGACGGTATCGGGTTCAATCCCCAGGTACCCCGGGCACACACCTCTGACTTTTCGAAGTTATGTGTGTATTATAAATTAATTATATTATCGCTCGTTTAGTGGTGTGCCCGTTAGATGGCAATAGACTCGCCTCCGATTATATTGGGACCGAAACATAACTGGCGAAGTTTGTACTATGTGTAATACACCTCTACATACCTCTTCGGGGATAAAAAGGCGTGAAGTTAAGTCATGTTATGTTAACGAAGAATCAAGTAACGATATATTGTGAAATACCACTGTATAAACAAATAAAAAAAATCAAAGCTGCTTTATTAGGAGATACAATGAGAAAATCACGTTCACATTTCGTTTATTAGAAGTAAAAAATAAAACATGACGCGTAATTCCGGAGCACTCGAAAACAAGTCGAAATATCGGATTCAAAAAATTCACACTGAAATCTAAAAATATTGGCAGAATTGAACAATTTTGTGTGCAAATCCGACTTCCCGACTGTGCAAATTTCGTTGATTTGAGATCGTATCTCATCTTGATAATAATATATCGAATAGATGTTTTGAGATACGATTCTCGTTTTCCTTATAAATGTTATGTGATGCCAGTGAATTAAATGTTCAGTGAAAGCTACTAATGCGATATCGGCATAGTGTTTAAATGCTACATGCAGATAAATACGAAGATAGGATTTTGTTTTATTATATCATTTAGGGTGCTTCTACACGGCGCATGTAGCTTGAGCATGTTGAGACACTTGCGCGGGTTACATGCACCGTAAACATATCGTTTAAAAACATGTGCGGGTCCAGCGACTCGAGCATATACCAATGCGAGCCACCCGCGCAAGTAACTCGCGTGCTCTGCGGCGCGCGCGGGTCATTCGCGCATGTTACTTGTTAAAATTACATTTTTAACATATGATTTTAAAGAATTTTCGTTCATCGAGATATTTTGACGCGATTCAAGTCATAAAGCTACCGCGCGAATAGCATGCACATATACCTAGCTCTTGACCACGAACAAATAACTTGTACACACAGCTTGCGCAAGTAGCCCGCGTCTTTACTTGCTCCAGTTATTTGCACCACGTACAAGAACAAGCGGGTAACTTGATCAAGTAGCTTGCGCATATTACTCACGCGTGTAACCCGCTCCAGCTACATGCTCCAGCTACATGCACCGTGTAGAAGCACCCTTATGTATTCAGATTACCTACTCATCTTTTAAGGAAAAATATTCTCACTATGATATAATTTTTTTGTAATTCTTTTGTTTGTTGTTGAATTCCCCTTGAAACTGCAAAAACTTGAAATGAGTAATTTTGTATGAATTGTCTAAATAGTCGTTTGTCAAAGCCGGCGCTATCAGGTCAGCCATTAATAAACATACATAGCGTAACTCAAAAGATCCCAATCTCACCCTTACTGCGAGAGACGGCTTATGCATATTACAGAAACAGACATGTCGCCTGTCGCCTCAACAAAAATAGACTTGAAACGACCCACACGCAAACACTAACTCGGTTAATCCCAACACGAGACCTAGATTCACTTGCTTTAACCAAAAAAGCCCAAAAGACACAGACCCAAACTACAGTTTCTTTTCTACAAATCTTTATGTCCGAAAATATAAGACAAATCTTTATATAGAGTGCGAAATATTTTGATCAAAATTACTAAATTTATCGCAATGTAGTAGTCATAAAAATTGCTGTTCCGCAAGGATTTTCAATTTAATTTTGTAATGATTGGTGGTGTTGCAAAACCTCTTCCAGTGTATTTAAATGTTTAAGAGCGTTTTAGTAAATTATGACCATTTAAAAATTCAGAATAATCTGAAAGCCTTCCTGCTGTTATAACGACACTCTACGGGTAATCACAGTCAATTTACAATGTGATGCGTGTCCCTACTTCTTGTTTTAGCTTATAGGTTAAATCGATCAACAATGTTTCTAACTATTATAGTTATCAACGATTGTTATATCTTATTCTTATCTTAGATAACATGACTCATCTTATTGTTTTACTTATGTTATTTTACTTTTCTCTGAAGGGAAGAGTATTCATTTCAATGTCAAACAAAATGACAGTGCAGTGTTTAAACATGTAGCAATAAGTTTTGTCAAAAATATTACAATTTAATTCACACAGATCCATAAATCTCTAGCAAAACACACAAAGTAATAAAACGAAATGAAATGCCAACGCCAAACAGAGTGCTTGACAAGTCTCACTCCAGTACTTTATTAGAAACATTTTTTATATCATCGACTGTATAAAACACGATGGATACAAGTAAACTGTGACCCAAATACGGATTTATTACTACGGAACTCTGCCTTTGATTTATACCCTTCGGCCTATCAAAGATCCGGAGTGAATTGGCTTACAGCATACCGATTTTACGAATTGCATTACAACCAATGGGAGGGGTAATCTTCTGTCTTCTTTTCTTCGTAAATAAAAAAAAGGTTCATTGAATAATCATGGGAGTCATGGGATTATAAAAAACTAGGCTTTGCTCGCTGATCGGCCCGCTTAAATAATACAACCAAACTTTCCGCAGAAATCGCACTATGTATTGGTGAAAACCGTACTAAAATCCGTTCGGTAGTTTTTGAGTTTATCGCTTTTATACAAACAGACAGGATGTCCTGGGGACATTGTTTTAAATAAAAATAATACTAAATAACAAAAAAAAAATATATTGACACTGTAAACCCACAAAAAAGTAATAATTCACAAATATTTATATGTACTTCTTGCTGTTATTATCTAACGCGTTGGTTTAATTGGAGTTAGATAGACTTGTGTAAATTGTTCTAGTAACTGTTATTAAGTATTACTTACGAAAAATGTTTAGCGCGAAATATACACAAAAGAGATTCTGCGAAAATATCTGTAGTTTCTAGAAACAATTCTTCTTAAAGAACATAAATAAGCAACTAACTCAAGTGTGCTTAGGACACTGTCCAATTTGGTACGTAGCATTGAATTTATGCTACTAAGATGTTGCAAAATTGAGGCTAGTTTTTATACTACAGAGAATAAGTTTTATAGATACTAGCAATGTTTTTACCAGCGCCATCTCGACAACAGGTCTACTTGTTAATTTTACCCATCCACAAATAAGAAACAGAACTAATACTTTATTCATAATAGCTACTTGGCGTTTAAAATAAAGCGGCCTTATTTTAGAACGTTTACGTCATATGGGATATATTAATACATAGGTAGTATGTTTTGTCTAAAATTCAGTGACACTATACAGGGTTATTTGTAAAACACCGTTAACCTCTTAGGGGGTGGTTATATTCATCATTATGAACAACGTTTGTTCTGGAACTTTTGTGAAATCGCGAAAAAAATATCCGCTCATAATGATGAATATAACCGCCCCCTAAAAGGAGAAACGGTGTTTTACAAATAATCCTGTATAATAGTCAAATCTATATAAAATTCTCGTGTCATGGTGTTAGTTAAAATACTCCTCCGAAACGGCTGGACCGATTTGTATGAAATTTTGTATGTATACTCGGTAGGCCTGAAAATCGGTCGTCATCTATTTTTCAAACTTCCAAGTCAATTTTCAAAAAGTAAAATATTTTTTTTTTACTTTTTGAATTTTTTTTATATTTTAATTTTTTATGATATGGCAGTATAAAATACATACAACTCTTAGTTTTCACCCCTTTATCACCAACTTTTTTTTTATAGCCATATTAGTAATTTCATCTTATCATTAGATCAATCCTGTTGGCCACGCCACGCGCATACCGGAGTAAAAAAAAATCGTTTCTCAGTGTTAGTTACAATACTCCTCTGAAACGGCTGAACTGAGGTGTATGAAATTTAAAACGTATATTCTGTCTGAGAATCGGCCGCAGTTTAGTTTTTAAACCCCTAAGTAAAAAGGACGGGCCAACCCAAACATATATTTTTGAAGTTATACTTCTTTGAAAAGGCGCGTTATGAAAGAATGATGAGAGTCATATTTTACGATGCGCATGTGTGACACAAAATTCTCACGGGAAAAGTTTTTAGTATCTACATTCACAAGATGGCGGACGAGACATTTTTAATAAAATGAATATGGGTATTATTTTCGGGGTTTTCATGGATTCTGATCACGAAAATGACATCTATTTGGGGATCCAAGATGGCGGACGGAAATTTTTTAATTAAATTAATATGGGTATCATTTTCGGGGTTTTCATGGATTCTGATCACGAAAATGACATCTATTTGGGAATCCAAGATGACGGACGGGACATTTTTAATAAAATTAATATGGGTGTCATTTTCGGGGTTTTCATGGATTCTGGTCACGAAAATGACATCTATTTGGGAATTCAAGATGGCGGACGGGACATTTTTAATAAAATTAATATGAGTATAATTTTCGGGGTTATCATGCATTCTGATAACAAAAATGGCATTTATTTGGGGACCAAGATGGCGGACGGGACATTTTTAGTAAAATTAATATCTTTAACATTAGAATATAATTGGTCCAACTATCATTTGGCATCGTTTTACTGTGTCAACTTTACTTTACTTTTACTTTTTTTTTATTGACTCACGCCTGTATATTCCCGAAAGGGTAGGCAGAAGTGTAATATGACACCCACTTTTCGTCATGAATTTTTAGGTCCCACGTAATAGGGGGCGAGGCTATTGCCGTTACCGGGCACATCACCAGACTCCGCGTTGCTACTGAGAATTCGGAAAAACCCAGTAACATTTTTGCCCGACCCGGGAATTGAACCCAGGACCTCCGATCTGCAGTTGCATACGCTATCCACTGGATCACGGAGGCAGTCTCTTTCTTTATGAAATGGCATTGAAAATACAAACAACTCTTAATTTTCACCCTTCTAACACCAACCCCTATTTTTAATAGCCATCTTAGTAAGTTAATCATATCACTAGATCAGTCATACGCGCCAGTCACATACTAGAGTTAATAAATCGTTTTACAGCTACGTTAGTGAAATAATTCAGCAATTTCACAGTGTTAGTGATACAATACTCCTCCAAAATAATATTTTTTTGGTCAATTGCTTAAGCCCTGATGGATGGATGGATGGAAAAAAGGAATGAGAAAAAAGACCTTAAAAAGGCGATACGGAGTTCGCCGGGTCAGCTAGTTAATATATATAATGATATTTTTTTGATATATAGTTAAACGAAAATATTTTCAACCTAGAAGTAAGTATTTCATTTTATTTATATATATTTTTTAAACTATAAGAAGAATGAAGTAATCTTTATCATCATCATTGTCTTGCCCTGGTCCCAACTTATTTGGGGTCGGCGCATATGTCCTTCGCTTCCATACTTCTCTGTCACCAGTCATCCGATCGTTTACCGCTTTCTATTTCATATCCATCCTCACACAGTCCATCCATCTTTTCCTCGGCCGTCCTCTCCCTTTTCGTCCTTCTACATGCATATTCATCACTTTTTTACCTCCATACATCTCATCTCTCCGCATAACGTGTCCATACCAGGTCAATCGACTCCCTTTTACCTTTTCATCTATGGGCGCCACTTTCATACTACCTATGACGTAATCATTCCTAATTCTGCCCATTTGTCACTCCACACATCCATCGTAACATTCTCATCTCTGCCACATGCAATCGTTTCTTATCCATCTTCCTTGTAGCTCATCACTCAGATCCATACATACTAATGAAGTAATCTTTATAAAAAAAAAACAAATTAATAGATACTCCAAAACAGATTACCAGTCGTCACAAAAATAGTAACTTAAATTCAGATCACAAATGTTTTAGAAAAAAGTATACAACTTATTTTGTAGGTGAAGCAATGAAAGCCATAGGTATTTAAAATTCTTTTCATCACTGACAACCCAGCATACTTACTGTTTATTACTAAACTAGCTACGCACGCGCATGTTATTTTATTAAACCGTTACAGTCACGACGATTCATAACATTAGCCGGGACTGCGAAGAAAGTGCCTTTTGTGTGAAATGAAAGTGATGCACTTTAAGCACTAAATAAGGCACGGAAAATACGCGACAAGCACTCCTAGTGAACTGCTGGCTTGGATTCGGTCCAACGTCGTAATTGGTATAGATTAGGTTTTGAACCCACTAGCGATTAATCTTCATGAATTTAGCTGATGTAAGTCTATTAATTTATATCAATGGTATGAGCTCTAATGAGTATAGTATAGCCCTAGTATGTTTGGGAAGATAAGACTTTTTGTTTATATTGTAAAATATAACCAATAACAGGCGTTAGAATAATTATCTCCAGCATACAATTATTTGCTGATTTTTCTATTGTTTTCGGCAGTGGAAGAACCCTAATCATATAGGGGCCTGTAGTAAAATGGCATCCGATTAGCGATATCGCTAAATGCTTCGTGTAAAAATGTATGAAACTGACATAGGCTTTCGATATATCACGTGGTCAGCGAAGAAGGAATTCCTTATGTTGCCATGGCTACCAAGCATTAGCGAAAGTAGAAATCAGAAGCGAATGCCTGAATGAATTTCTCAAGGCCTTCAGAACAAATATGAATAAAAGAGATAAAAAGAGCAGAATGGTGATTGAATAATTGGGGACGATTGGGACTTAGCTGGGTGTTCACGCTACACCTGTCAAAACATATAGCAGCAGTCCAGATAGGTACTGTTATTTTATGTCGATATTGTGCAAGAGGCTTCGACTATCTAGGAGGCACATTGCTGCTGAGCCCAGCATTACTCTAAATATTTTCTACTATAAATATTTTATAGTTATGTACCTAATAACATTAATTGAGAATATAAGTAGAAAGATTAGTAAGCACAAAAGGGTACTTAAAGCTAAAAGCAAAGTTACGATTCAATAACAACTTAAAGTAAATTAAAAAATCATGAATAAATCTACTCCAAGAAATTTTTCAAAACATGATAAAAATAAGAAACCAGTGGATTGCATTACTTTCACAGTATTAAATGAACTAGCACAAACTAAAACACTAAGAAAGACGAAACACTTTCAAGCAATTTACACTTAAACTATTCACAATGACTGGCGCTTTGAACTTGTTAAGAAAATGCCATTCAATGAAATTAAAACTATTCAAATCTCAGAAAATCTTGTGCACTAAACCAAGATCTCTTCTTTTATCTCAAAAAGATGATTTAAAGAATTCGTACTAATTTATTTATACTGAACTGTGTATAATTTATTTCGAAATATTTATAATTCGTTTCATCATTTTTAAAATTAATAAATAAATAAAAGATTTTTTCTTTTACTCGAATCCAAATCAGAATATTTAAGGGAATTTGGAGTGGTTTGGATACATCATAGACTTCCTATCCTCGAATGAAAGTAGAAGTTGACCAATGTGTGGGTGTGTTTACAAGTACACCCACATTTCGGCAGTTATGTAGGAAGTTTATCAATGAAACACTATTATAGCAATAGGACGCTTTATATGAAATCTAAAATTAGGTGCGGCAGTGGCAGCCCATTGAAACTTTACTTTTGGGTTTATATATAGATCAAGAGTATTAGTCTAATGAATTGCACGCGCATAATGTTTTATCGAAACATTGTAAGATCCACAAATATCTTAGTGTGACAAATGTGGGTGTTATTTGTTTAAAATTTGTGTAATATTTCACATCACAGCTATCACACATCCTGAAGTTAGGTATATTTTGTCAAAGCATAACCAATTTTAAACCGTTTTTCTTAAAATTCAGACAGCTTGTGGGCAGCTATGTGGGTTTCATACAGTAAAAATACATATTTTGACACAGATTGTATTTTATACATTTTAGCTATTCACTCCATAAGTTCTCTGCCTACCCATCCGGGAAACAGGCGTGAGTCTATGTATGTATGTATCGTCTTTATTTTGCTCACAAATTTACCACGAATCAAGGTCAGTTTCACGACGTGTTGACTCTACGACGATTTTGTCCCTAAGGTGGGGATCATACTGCAGCTGCTTTATAACAATATTCTGTCAGCATCAAATGCGCCAATTTTAACTTAATATACGTCCAATGACATCTGCATAGAAATCGTCATTAAATATTACGCTGAATAGCAACATTGATATCATTTCAATCACAACCTCCGTAAACATCGAACAATGCTTAGCAAAGTGATGTTAATATGACGTAGCCCATGATTCATGGTTCAACCTTTGAAGCCCTAAGCGATTTTTCTCTAGATCGTTAGCTCGTACGCATACGAACGTATCTATTCTACCCTCATTACCAGGCAGATTTCAAGATAGCCGCTCCCAACCAGTGTTTATGAAAGTCCCTAATGTTACGGTCTAAGTAATAAACTTGTTTCTGGATTGGTACTAATAGTTTCTCTTTGCATTGTTTTACATGAAAATTACAAAAAAAGGGAAAATTTTGGAACTTTTCAAATTTAACTCTGTTGATTTTTAGGGTTTTGTACCTAAAAGGTAAAAACAGGACACTATTACTAAGCCTCCGCTGTCTGTCTCTCCGTCTGTCTATCACCAGGCTGTATCTCAAAAACCGTGATAGCTAGAAAGCTGAGATTTTCACAAATTATGTATTTCCGTTGCCGTTATAACAACAAATACTAAAAATAAAAATATTAAGCGGGGTCCCATATAATAAACGTGTTTATTTTTGTATGTTTTGCTTAATATTACTAACGGTAACAGGCAGACGCTTGAAATTTTCAGATAATTTATGGTTGTATATTACCTCTAAAATAAATTATGAAATAAAAATAAAGTAAATCGTAAAGGGGGAGCTCCCATACAACAAAGGTAACTTTCAAGCAATTTTTACTCGATCTTAATAAACATGTAGAAACTTAAAAAATATTTAAGTACAACCTCAAGGTCACCTATGATACGGACAGCACGCCGCTGCATCCTATCAAGGGCATCTAGCAGGTACTGAGCGGAGCCGTTCCAGAGATGAGAGCAGTATTCCACGCAGGGGCGAACCTGAGTCTTGTATAATAGACACAGCTGCTCCGGCGTGAAAAACCTCCATGATGGGACGGAACCCTTCGCGCGGGAGTCCGACTTGCACTTGGCCAATTTTTATTTATGTTATTATACGTAGGTACGAGGCATTTAAATTAGTCGCTCAATCTTTTGTATACTTTCGTTTCTGGCTGCCTAACAGACAACGCACAGCCAAAACTATTGGGCGCAAGAAGCTTAAACTTGGCATGAATGCTCCTTATAATACCTACCTCATTTTGTTACTCAGTATAAATAATATCTCAGTATCCTGGTAACATTGGGAAACCGCAACATCTTGTAACTCAATCTATCTGTATTCGGTTTTCTATATCCAGAATAATGGCAATATCAAACAATACAAAATACTTCTTGCCGTTTATATTTTCGAATAATTACGAAATTACAAGCTGTTACATCAATTGATATAAAACACATGATAATGTTTTGAAACAGAATTGTTATGCGACTTTCATGATTCTTTAATATTTGAATTCATACAAGCGACCACTTTTAACGGAATACAAGTTCTCAGCCATTGTTATAAGATTGAAAAAGATAACTTTACTAAACTTCAACCAACGCCACAAAAACCTTCCACGTCGCAGACACTTTTTACTTATCCAAGATTATAGTTGAAAATTCTGGAAGAATTTAAAAATCACATTTACTCCCTTACCTTGCGCCACACATCTAACTGCGAGAAAAACTTGATTTATCCTTTTCTTCCCGATCCATCATGGCTGAGATAAGGCGAAGTAGGAGGTAAAGGGAGGGGAGAGATATCTTGAATCTTCGTTGGAAATTCCAGTCGAATTCGATAGACAGCTATTCTTATTTTTTGTTTCCACCCGATAATTTGAATGAAAAGATGAAAGATAGTGTTCGGTATTGTTAAGATTCCTCGGAATTTTAAATGAGGTCAGACTGTTTGGCTTTGTATTAGGTTTTTTTTTTCGTTTATAGAACTAAAGTTGTTGATTAAAATTCTAAGAAATATATAGTTACAACTGTTGTTAAAATGTTATATTGGTTAAATTACATGATAAGTGCTAATAGACTTCCTAAATTAATGTACCTTATTTAATTCACATCAAAGAATTGCTGCTGATGTCGAGAATATCTTCATAACACTCATATATCAAGCGATCATACTCTTATATTGTAAAAGCACTCAAATCACTATTTGCATCTTCACTTAAACAACTACACACAAATTTCAAAAGCATAACATATTTGCGAGTATCCTATGCCCCACATTCAACACCTACGATTAAATGTGTCACCATTTTACAAGCGAAAATAACTCTTACATGGTAAGCACAAAGTCTAAAATGACCGTGATTACCGTAAGATTGAAAACTAGCAAAAGAATTCTGAAGTGAAAATAAAGAAAAATCAAATATGGTTATTCGGATAAAAATAGGTTAACTAGGTTACGGATTCTACACAAAGCTTGTGTGGAGGCACTGGATTTCACACTATAAGAATTTGTAGACACTTTTGGACGATACATTATACGCTTGACAATTTAACGTGGTGAAACAAATCATACAGAAGTTTTGAATTTGTACGTTATAGAAGTTGTACAAATTGAATTTGAATTCATCTCATTTATTGAACGTCGTAACGATATTATTACGTATTATAACAAAATGTATAATATTAATTAAAAATGATATTGTGCTTTTTTGTAAAGAAAGCCTATAGTTTGTTCATTATCGATAAGTAAACATGCCATATTTAGACTAACTTACCATATACTTTAAAAGTTTTGACTATTTGGAGGGACTGACTGACATGTTTGTGATATTTTGTTTATGAGTGCTTTTGTAAGATACTAATATATAAAGCTGAAGAGTTTGTTTGTTTGTTTGTTTGGTCCGATTTGAAAAATTTGTTCAGTGTTAGATAGCTCATTTATCGAGGAAGGCTAATAGGCTATAAAACATCGCGCTATGAGTGACGAGAGCGGAGCAGTAGCCTTAAATAACGCGGGTAAACCGCGGGACTCCTTGAGTTATTGATAAATCTGTAATTCCTATCTCCAGTTTTCAACCCTACCCATTTGCCGTTCACTTGGCCGCATTATATAATAATATATCTGTATTATATATATATAATACTTTTACGAAAGTAAAACCTAGGTACTATAAATCTTAGCCAAACGATTTAGGTTGCCGTAAAAATATATCCTAAGAAATAAATATATCGCGCAGAGTAATACTGCTTCAATTCCTGGTATCAACAGTAGGTGCGAGCTTCAAAACCTCCTCGGTTATCACTACTACATTTATTGGTTTCAAGATGGTCATAAAAGTAACATATAGTATAACATTCCTTCTGTTACGTTATAACGTATTAGTTCAGTTATGACCTCGGCTATATTGCTCTCTTGGACAACTTTGGTGATTATCTGTTATCGTTCTTTCTCTATTGTTGATTAAGTGCTATTTGTTTCGAGGGTTGTTGTTATAACAGATAAATATGTATTTGGCACAAAGTGTTTCTTGTGGCCTTTGTCTGCGGTATTATGGTTTTGTGTAACGTGATATATTGTTATGATAGAAGCTATCGATGTGTTATTAATTAATGTTCTTAATATAAATCGGGTTGAAGTGATGATAGCGAAAGTTGGTTGTTCTGTCATTGATAGATGAAGTGCATGTGTGTGAGTGGCTGCACGTGAACTGTTTGTGCAGAGGCTCATTTTCTGTTTCAGGAATAGATTATTTGGTTATATATCTGGTTATCGATATTGCATCACTAAACGATGTCGTTTTAAAAAGTTAACACATCGCGTTAAAATTATTTCTATAGTCGATTTCTACAAAGAAGTATTGTATAATTATCTAAAAATAAAATAAATAACGTAGTTAAGAATGATAAATGCAGGATATAAAATATTCGGACAAGAAGAGGGAGAAAGAAAGGAATATTAATTTAATGACACACAGGAAAATAATTAACAAAAATAAAATAAATGAAATGTTCTCCAAATAAATCAAATTTAGAAAAAGAAATAAGAATGATAAATATAAAAGCAAAGGACGGTCAAAGTTAAAATATACAATATTCATAGGCAACGGCGCGAAACATCGTTTCTAAGAATACACTTCCCGCTAAGAATACTCAGAAATATTACATCAGATTTTTTTCTGAATTTTGTCGTCACTGTACTTTACCTCAATATAAGCATCGTTGAGTTAGCAACGCATTTGCGTAAACGCGTTCGCACTGGTATGCGAAAACATGCGCCTGGTTGACTAAACAAGCTTGACTTGAAAGTAACTTTAATGATAATGATGAATGATACCAAACATCTATAGACATTTTGTTCCTAATAGGTAGCAGATCTAACCTCCACCTTTTTCTCAGCAGGAGTAAGAGATGCAGTCGCCAGGTACCCAGTCCTGGTCTTCGTCCATGGAGAAAGCTATGAGTGGAGTTCAGGGAATCCTTACGATGGAACCGTCCTTGCATCCCATGCTGGGCTTGTGGTGGTCACCATTAACTACAGGCTTGGCATTTTGGGTAAGTCTTTTAATATAATTAACTTTATTCTTTCCAATATCGTTCAATTCATTCAAAGTGTACTATTACTCATAGGAAGCCGATGGAGAATAATTTAAGTCCCAAAACCCCATTTAATTTGAAAGAAAAACGAATTTTATTACATTTAAATTCCTGACATTAAAACGCTGATGAATCATAAATTCAGTTCATGGCACTTTTAAATGAGTGCTGAAATTGCGGTTTGGCAGAAGTAAAAAGCGCCACTTGAAAACATTAATAATTTTCGCCAAGCCAAAGCAGTTGGGATTAAAAAAGGACCTGCCTATGTAGCTGCACTAATTATCATTAATAACGAAATTTGCGGCTGTATAATACACAGTAATAATTTAAGCAGCTCCAATTCATTTTTAAGTAACTATTACTCTACAGTGTAACAGTGTGCAGAAAAAGTTGCCAGTTTGTAGAGACTACTTGCTGGCTTGTTGGAGAATACTCTTATGAAACTAAATGTACATGTACCGAAACTAATCGATGCTAAGGAATATTGTTCCTAAATGAAATATTGAATCGGTATATTATCCAGCAGTGGACTTCGGCAGGCTGATGATGATGATGCTGTTGATGATAATACCATTAAACTTTTATTAATGATTACTTTAAATAACTAAGTTTGATCTTTAGATTGAAATTTAATTCGTCAGATATTTAGTCTAGTACTGCTGTTACAAATACGTGTCGAGTTGTCGTTATTTCGCAATAGGGTCATCATGTTAATACGTGTCTATGTGTACCAACGAAAGGGTTTTGATAATGAACATTTAGTAGATCGAGCTACAGAATAATCTATTTTAAATGCTATTTGTTGTCTGCTTGTACGCTGTAGAATACTAATTTACTAAAATTTAACCTTGTCTTTGAAATGGGTAAACAGGACCTGACAATTACAAGTCTGTCTGGCTCGAAACGGTCTACGTCCGCGGACAATGTTCTTGACATTCATTTCAAAGGTAAAACGCAGTTTGTTCTACTTGTAAATATTTCGAATAGAAGTTGTCTCTACAGACGGACTAGAAGAGCTATAGAAGAAGACAAATATATAATATTAGACGTCGCCAACGGCTTCGCCCGCGACTATTATACATATAAACCTTCCTCTTGAATCATTATATCTATTAAAAAACCGCATTAAAATCGGTTGCATAGTTTTTAAGATTTAAGCATACATAGGGACAGACAAACAGAAGATGACTTTGTATTATACGATGTAGTGATGATGACTAGTACCACGATGAATGATTTGCCTAAAGTCTCCTGTATTACAGCAACACAAAAGGCAAGGCCTTAGATAAACATATACCCTGTCGTCATAATTACATGCGGGAACGAATTTTACCATTGAATGCACTTGAATACTAAAGTATGTCCGTTGCACAAAAATGTACTCCTTTACAATTTCCGTCCCTGGCTGGAATGGCCTCACTTTGAAAGTCAGATGAGTTCAGTTCTTATACTGGCCATTCATATTACACCACACATCCATTTCAACACTCACACCTCAGTTGCATGTAATCGTTTTTCATCTTTTGTGGCACACTGCCAATATGCCGATCTGAACACAATAGTATGCCTTATATTATGATCTTGGCAATTTTCCTCTTAAGTCTATAGGAATGGAGAATGCGGTGACATATCTCGCCTTAATCTACATATTTTTATCATCAACTCAACATTAATTGTGTTCTTGTTTATATTGTTGTTTTATCTTCATTACCAAGCAAAAATTCATACAAAAATAGGTATGTCGTCTTTAAAAGAATTGCCATATGGTTGAGACGTAATTTCAGTGTAGCAATTTTCATCATAACGGAATAGACGTAAACAGTTTTATTTTATTTTTTTGTTGTATGTTGTGCATATTTTATAATTAGAGCATCTGCATTACGTGTCTTTGCATTTGTTTACCAATGTTTTTGGTTAACTCTGTAAATATGCCATAAATAAATAAATCCATACTCTTCGAATCCCAATAACTTCTCAATGTTTTTATAGGTAATATTTTTTATATTTTGCCAGGGATAAGTGTTGTGTTTACGTGTATCTTAAGAAAAACATTATTATCATTGGGCTGTCCTGTTTCTACAGGCTCATTATATAACGAATAGTGATCTGTTTTGTGACTACTCAGTAGAATATCGTGTTTGAATAATAAGTGGGGTAAAGTGGTACTCCATGAGGTTAGGGGTCTGACAGTAGGACACTTCTGCCCTCTTATGTTGACCATCACTATTCAGTAAGCCGGAGGTAGCATCTTCAGTTTGTGATTTAAGAGGGTTTGATCGACGGCCGACACTACGGCAAGAATGATCACAAGTCACCAAATAATATAGGTACATATTATACCAACAGATTATTTAGTGCTATATATAACACCTTTTTCAACTAAATACAGCGACTATACGAACGCTACTAAAGTGTTTAAGTTTTGCTTGCTTATATCTAAATTGTATTAATATATTAGCAATCAATTATTAGCTTTATTAGCAAATGTACAAAATATTGATTGAATGACTCCAATATGCGCATGGCGTCTTTTCGAACCTTACCGAGGTTCAGGTTATCATTGCTAGTAAATAGAACTTTCTGGTACCTCCCTAATAACTTGTTTCGTCTCTACGACGACGCTAACTCAGCTAACGTAGTAAGACGTACTGCATAGTGGTATTTGTAATCGCCTTGATCACGTGCAAATAATAGTGTAGTAATGAGATTATGCCTAGTAGGTACAGTTTTTCCCAATACTTTTATAAAAATCGAGTGAGATAGTGAAACTTATGATGTTGAATAATTAATGCATTGTGCAAATTGTTCAAATTGCGAAAGTTTAGAAGTGCTTATTGCCGTGGTATTTGAACATCTATTAGGTAAATATAGTTTCAAGTTTGACTTTGTAAACGGCTATCTTTTGAAATAGATCATTATAATAAAATCTGATATAAAATTCAAGAAACTCAATTTGCATAGCATAAATTTTAAATGATCTAAACTTTAATTACTTAACCAAATAATATTTAGAAGTATTACATCAAGAAGTTTGATAGCAAAGTTTTAAATAGATCATACTCTGGCTTTTATGAATGATAAAGCTCTTAAGAATAATTTGAATGATTGTAATTAGTATTATTTGAACACAATATAATAATTATGCATACTATTTTATCTTTTTAACCCCTACCCTGCGCAAGGCTCGCTTTGCCCAACGCTCGAAATGCAACGTCATTTCAAACACTTTATAATTTTTACGTAGACTTGCAGAAAAACGAAAAATTCGTCCACAAAATATAATAATATGGCATTATTATACCTCCCTGGCTTTATTACGAGTTTATCTAACTAGTTATATATTTCAATATGTAAACCTGTTCTCGCAGCGATGTAATATATTTTGATTTTGAGAAATTTCATTGGTATAAATTGTAAACTTTATCACAATTTATCGAATATCCACACATAATCACCAAACGAGCACTTTATTACGTTAAAACAATATACAATGTGCAAAGTTAACTCAACTCATTTTACTTTAGAATAATAATTTCACCATAAAACGTTTTTGTTTACGCGACGAAAAATAACGGCTGCCATTCTTTGGGAACGTAATAAGTGCATTACAAAAGTTTCGTTACTTTTTCACAGCGATATTTATCACTTTCCGATAAACTATAACTCAATGTGAAATCTACACTTATTTTCCAGTAGTTCTGTATATAATACTTATAAGATTACTCAATGTTTTCTCATTACAAACATTTTTACTTTTCTCGTGCACACTTATTTCAATATCAAAATGGCCAATATGGCGTCGTCGCAAAGTTCAATGGCATACGTATGTTGTTTAATTAATTTTCGTTCATTCTTGCTCGTTTCCAGTTTATAAAAGTATTAAAATTGGTCAAGCGGAAATCGATAAATCGAATGATATATAAAAATCGTGTTACAAGTGCAAAAACCGTTAAATATCAACGACCAATGATACCCGACTTGTTAGTAACCTATGAGGTTATTATTGCAGTTGAGGGGTTAAAATTAATATTTGTTAAAAATGTCAGTAATTGATATTGTGTGGTGATAATATTAATCATCGTAGCCTTAATAATGACAACAAAATTACTGAACAAGAAAAAATAGTATAATCATATAATTATTCTGAAACTAAATAGGCATTATTACATGTCAGTTCCATTGTTTGTTGTATTTCTCGTTAGTATAAATTTCGAGTAAATCGTCATTGGATTATGATAAAATAAAAATACAGCCAAACAAATACAATAAATTTCAATATAGAAGAATTATTAATGATGCAATAGCAGACAACTAGGCATACAAGGGGAATAGTGTACAAAATGCTCCAAGTACCTGTAATATTATGTGTTGTCTTCGCAGCCTCTAAAATCATCCCACATGAAATGTCAAGCAACGTTTATTTAACCCTAAAATTACATACTTGGAAACCGCCGAACACATTACATTGCGTACTTAACAAAACAAGAACGCTTCAACGACCGTTCTATTCCAGAAAATCATTGTCTCAAAAGGATAATATTCCACTTAGCAAGACAATCCCACTTTATTCGAACATTATTCGAGTTGGGATATTCTTTGTGTGCGGTGATAGCCATGAGGACGTTTTTGATAAGATGTCCTCGTTAAAAGGAAATAGCATAAATATAAACAATTGACTATAATGTTGTACTTTGATTGTGGGTGATTTTCTGTTACTGGTTTTCCTTTGCAAGATTAGCATCATCATTCCGTTTGATAGTAATGTCTTATGAGATTATTGAGAAAATAAAATTCAGTGATAATACTTTAATACTTTTATAGTTATGGAGCCAGTGATGGACCTTGCGCCGTACCTACTTGATTATGAGTTAGTTTTAACTACTGTTAAAACTTTGTGTAAATACTAGTACGTCGCTTAAACTGCTGAAAAACATGCAATTCTGTAAAAACAACAACGGGCACAGCCAATTAAAAGTTTTGATTTTTAATTATATTTTTATTGTAAAACGTCTGCGCCAAAGTTTCGTGAGTTTTTAACACAAAGCCACGATATAACCACGGTAATTGTTATCTATACAAAATTTAAACTTCAAACGACTGGACGCCGAGTCATACCTACAAGCCTCGAGATCGATATCAAGTATATACTGAGCACGAGGAGCGTAGGTACACGTGTATAACACAGGTAACGAAACTAAGAAATTCCATTAAGAAATGTAGTTAATATAATATACCCCTGAATGTTTGAAAAAGTGATAATCTCAAGATAACATTTGCAAACAGGCACCTAGACAACGACGTTCTTTCAGACAGTAGATACTAATACATTTTATTTATTGTATTGGAGTAATTCGAGAGGTTTCGATTAAAAAAAGTTATTATGACAAGAGTGTTTCCATCTCTAAAATTATTATCTGCATGGTTTGAAATAATATTTAAATTTACCAAAATGTTTTTTATGTATCATCATTGGCCTATGACATCTTGATCAGATGATTTAAACAGCATCTCATAGATTGCACTTTCGCTGATGGCTAAATAGTCCGATACGGGAGCCGCAGCAGCGACCGCAGCGTCGACAAATTAGGCTGGAAGTAGGTATGGTTTTGTCTTGTCTATCGTGTCTACGAGCTCGCTTTTGCGCCAGCACCTCCAACCAAGCATTATCGTGATGTTCGAGACCATCTGCAGTGATCTTTCTCCACTGATCACGCTCCGCTGCAAGATCTTCCCAGTGGGTGAAGTTAATATCAAAGGAGATCATGTCTTGTTTAACGCTGTCCTTGAACCTCAACTTTGGACGGCCTATAGGTCGCTTTGCGTCGGCTATTTCTCCAAGGAGAGTTTGTCTGGGCAAACGGGAGCACTCCATACGATGTACGTGACCCAGCCAGCGCAACCTTTTTTGTTTTAGTAGTGCGGTAACACTGGGCAATTTTGTGAGTTCGAGCACTCTCTCGTTCGTGACTTTGTCTTTCCAGGAGATGCCCAAAATGCTTCGAAGACAGCGCATATGGAAGGCATTCAATCGCCTCTCCTGTCTGGCGTACGATGTCCAGGTCTCAGCTCCATACAAGAGTACACTCAAGACGCATGTTCGATACACGATCATTTTGGTATTAGTGGTAAGGTGTTTGTTATCCCAAACTCTTGGACTGAGCCGCCCAAACATCGTGGCCGCCTTGCCGATGCGAATATTGATCTCTGCATCCAGTGAGAGATTGTTCGACACCGTGGATCCCAGGTAACAAAACGATTCAACCACGTCTATTGGTGTACTGTCTAACAGGATTGTTGGTTTTTCCGCACTCCCTTGCGTCATAACAACGGTCTTCTTAGCATTTATAGACATTGAAAATAACCCACATGCCCTTTCAAATTTTTCTATTATGGTTTGAAGCTCCTCGGGAGATTTGGCTATAAAAGCTGCGTCATCCGCGAACAGGAAACTGTCGGCATATAAATCCTTGCGATGACGTTTGGATTTCAATAGTGAGATGTTAAACAACTTACCGTCAGCCCTTGTATAGAGATGTAAACCCTGCTCATCATCACCGAAAGCGACTTTCAAGAGAGCAGCAAAGAAAATACCAAAAAGGGTCGGTGCTAAGACACAGCCTTGTCGTACGCCTCGATTCATTTCAAAACTGCTCGACGTTTCACCATTATATACTACCGTGCCTTTCATATCAACATGAAAACATCTAATAAGTGTAAGGAGCTTAGGAGGACATCCAATCTTTTGGAGCACGGTGTATAATCCCTCTCTACTTACAGTGTCAAACGCTTTATTTAGGTCGACAAAGGCTACAAACAAAGGTGTCTGTTGTTCGCGGCATTTTTCTTGTATCTGTCGAAGGGTGAAGATCATGTCAGTTGTTGAGCGCTGAGCTCGAAAGCCACATTGTGACTCAGGATACACGCGATCTGCAAGTTTTTGAAGTCTCGCTAGGATGATACGGCCAAGCAACTTGCCAACGATGCTCAGGAGGGAGATGCCACGGTAGCAATTGCAATCGCCACGGTCACCTTTCCCTTTATATAAGGTGATGATGTTAGCATCGCGCATATCCTGGGGCACAAAGCCCTCAGCCCAACATTTACCAAACAGATTGAATAAGACAGGCGCAACACTCTCCACTTTCAAGATTTCAGATGTAATTCCATCACTACCCGGACTCTTACCCGATTTGAGCTGACGCAAAGCTGTGTGAAATTCTGCAATGGTCGGTGGTGTATCAAGTTCGTCCCAAGCCGGAAAAATTGGAAGCCTGTCTAGAGCCTCTCGGTGAATGCGTGCGGGCTCAGAGTAAAGCTGGGTGTAATGCTCTACCAAAAGAACTAGTTGTCGTTTGCTATCAGTAATGACAGTTCCATCCACTTCCTTCAATGGGGCCGTCTTTTTTGGTATAGGACCTAACGCTCGTCTTATCCCCGCATACAAACCACTGAGGTTGCCGGTTGAGGCGCATGTTTCGATGCTGCCACAAATTTCGCTCCAATAACCATTCGCAATGCGACGCACGTGACGCTGCAGATCTGCCTTCGCTTGTGAAAGATCGTTCTTAGATGCTATGGTTGGTCTGAGGCGGTGAATTTCTGCAGATTTGCGCTTCGCATCAAGCAATGGCTGGAGCTGATGCAAATTGTCAGCAAACCAATCATTCCTAGTGCCGCATCTATAACCGAATGCCCTGGCCGCTGCATCAGTTAACAACTGCTTAACCTGACTCCATTCAGCAGCGGCAGTTATATTTGGGTCCCAAGTTGATACCTCATCGCGAATGATACTTGAGAACAACTGTACCGTCTCTGTATTTTCTGATGGTGGAAGATTTATCCTTCTCTTGCCAAGAGGCCGAGAGGAGTAAATCCTTTTGGGAGTCAGTCGAACGGTTGTCACGACAAGAGAGTGGTCCGTGTCACAGTCAGCGCTATGAAATGCCCGGGTGTGGATAATATCCCTCAGGTCTTTCCTTTTTGTCAAAACTAGGTCTAATTGGTGCCAATGACCAGAACGGGGGTGCATCCAGGACACCTTGCGCATGAATTTACCAGCGAAGTAGGTATTGGTAACACACATATGATAACGAGAACAGAACTCCAAGAGCCTCTGACCATTTTCGTTTTGGCCACCAACTCCGTGGTCACCCAAACAGTCCGGCCAAGACGATTTGTCGCAGCCTACGCGGGCATTGAAGTCACCCAATAAAATGAGGCGATCCCCTCGGCATATATGTCGAACTGTTTCGGACAGCTGATGGTAAAACGTGTCCTTTGTTTCCACAGAAGAATTCAACGTCGGTGCATAAGCTGCGATTATGGTAACGAATCCGCAATTTGTGTTAAGGCGCAATACCATTATACGCTCAGACACACCTCTCGGAGTCTCCATTGAATGCACCAGTTCATTGCGGACTGCAAACCCCACTCCATACTCGCGAACAGCGGACAAGTCTTTTCCTTTCCAAAAGAAAGTAAAGTTTGACTCACGAATAGAACCTTCGTCAGGCAGTCTGGTTTCTTGCAAGGCCGCAATCATTATGTTAAGCCTTAAAAGTTCGCCATCTATAACAGAAGTCTTGCGCAGGTGCTCGGCGCAATCTGAACTTCCACTGGTGTCCGGGAAGCCTGTCCTCATCGTACGGACATTCCATGACCCCAAACGCATGGATACGTGGTCTTTAGGTGTTATTTTATTCTTTACCCTCTTTGCCGCAGGTGATTCGAATAACGGCACCGCCTGTCTAGATAGAACTAGTACACCCTTCACCCCAAGGATGTAAGGCAGCACCGAGGCGGACACATACCTAATTGGCCGGGGGCTGCCCGGATTAAAGCGGGCGGTAACGTGTCAGTGGGCCTACGATGGACCCTCCCACTGTCGAGAGTAGCCCCTGGCGCCCGCGCCTTCGCCTATCTGCGCGGGCTTATAACCGGTAACTGCTACTCTCCGTGTTGTTATCCACTCAGCAGAGCTGCAGTGGGTGAAGTGCCCTCTCCACGGACGCTGTATCGCCTGGGACGCGATTTAGGTGACGCAAGCATGCCCAGAACTTGCGTCACCCTCTCGACCTAACCGGTAGAATCCACAGGAATGACAAGTCATTACGTGCGGTACCGGGTCGGTTGCAGGACCCGACTCGTGTCTTACGGAAGGTACCATTCCGGGTTTCGTTTCGAGTTTTTCCTCTCTGTGATGGAGCTACAGAAGGTGTTAATCTTCCGGATGTTAATTCACCATCAAATCGAGCACCTCAGTCGCCTCCTACGACACCTGGTACTGAGGGAGATGCTATTCTATTTTGCCGGCACCCCACGGCATTATAATAATGCTAAAATAATATAATAATAAATTATGTATAATGCTAAGTATAACTTGAGAGGCTCGAGATAATACACAATAGCGGAAACGTTTTCACAATTTGGCCTGCAGCATGAAATATATCACTGCCAACTCAAAACGGTAGTAATTTATTAAAACCTTCGGACATCTTAATTTCCTTTTGGCATTTTATGAATATTTAATGAGAAATCTTCTTAAAAATGTTTTGAATTCATTGCATTTAGATAATAATAATATTCTACATAATAATATTCTACCACATTCACACAACACCATCCAGTCCCAAACTAAGCAGAGCTTGTACTATGGGTACTAGATAATGGATAAACATACATATATACGATTTTTTTTGTAAATACATACATATTATACATAGAAACACCCAGACCAAGACAAACATCCATGTTCATCCACACAAATGTTTGACTTGAGCGGGAATCGAACCCGCGACCTTCGGCGTAGCAGTCGCTTACACTCCCACTACACCAACCGGTCGTTAATATAAATATAAACAATGAATATTAACTACATTTTATAAATACTCAACAAAGTTGCTAGAATATTTTGATCAAACTTTCTATCAATTATCTCTTTGAGTCTCCGTAATTGAATAAACACTTCGCTAATGAAGTTACCAATATAAATAATTAATGTAAAATTTTGGTCTGAAGTTCTGTCTAGACTACGTTACACAAATATTTGAGTGGTTAAAATATTCTCGTTAAAAATTATAAAATAAACTTGACTTAAAGTTTTCATGGTATTTTAGAAAAACATGATATGAAAAGTGAATAACTTCAAACTATAAGTCATTTCAACTTTTTGTAAAGAACTTGAAAATGCTTTTGAATTCGGCAATGGCAGTTTTATGTAGATAAAATAAATTAAGCTGGATAATACACTATACTGTCCTTTAACAAAAGTGGAAAACAAAATAAACTACACGTAGCTTTGCAGACCGATGATTTATTTTCATTTATTAATTTTAGCAATCAGTTTTATTGACATGATTGTTCACAAGGGGTACGAATGTTATATGTAAGATTTCTCGCGACAGAAAAAGGTTGAATTAATAGCACCTGTCTTGCTGAAAATGGATTAGAGCCTGTTTTGCAAACTTGCTTATTTTTAATATTTTCTAAGCTACAGTGTGATTCTGTAAGACTTCATTGTAAACTTCGAATCTGAATCCGCTGTGAGTTTCTTGATTGGCATTTTAAAAACTCGGTTGATAATTCGAATCTACACTAGCGCTACTCTTGCGAGCGTGTTTGCGAGTTGAACCAAATTGACCTCGAGATTTTGACAGATAAAATATGAGATGACGTAAAAAGTGGCATTCTATAAGGTAATTCTCCCGTCAGTTCGACGCTCACTTCGCACTCAAAATCAAGGTCATTTTGAACCTTATGCGAAGTGAGAGCGAATAGTGACGTGAAATGCGATTTGTTGTTTGAATTTTACAGAATCGACGTGCTGCTTGTACTACCACTGTTTGTGGTACTGGTAATTCGTATTACTAGTTGTTTCATATTTTTCACACCGTGCTACCACTTACATACATGAATGACAAACAGCTATTTGATATGCACTATCTAACAATACTTTTACAAATACCCGCAGATGTTTCCAAACAGTTTGTCGATAGTGCCAATAAAAACAAAATGTACATACCTCTGTTGGCATCCTTTTGTAATAGAGAACGTCACAAAAAGGAACTTGTCACATTATTGGCAAAATTTTCTACTACTTACTAGAAATTACTTAGATGGTGGGGTGACAGTGACAACGGGGAGCGGTATATAATTTGACTGAAAAAACATTGAAATACGACACTTCAACATTGATCTAGATAGGAGTGATCCTAAATATTGATTGTACAAAGGCCTCTAAAGTAGTTTCATATTTTCAGATGAAGGCCTAAGACTTCAAATATAAAATAATATACGAGTTATAACGTATGGATACAGGCAAGCATGTGTAAAACCTAACATTCATATTCGAAGGTCAGTTGAAGGTCATTACGTATAAAGACTTAGTTTGTAATTATATACTCAAAATTCTGACAATGGTGTGTTGAGAGCCATATACCAAGCAAACCTCTCCTTCGTGTATGGCTTTCAACACTCCAGCTACATAAATTAATTAAAACTGTACTAATTACATAATATTGTCATGCTTGCTTCAAATGATTATGTCCATATCTAATGTCTGCTATAAACCTGTAAAATAATATTAAATTTAATATGAGTAGTGTAGTGAAATTATTTTAAATGAAATAATTGTTTAATTAATTTAGTAATAATGGAATTTTTAATGTATGAAATTTTATGAATGTTATATGTTTTAATATGGGTGTTTACCTGAAATAAAAATATTTTATTTTATTTTTATTTTATATAGGTAGCTTTCAAAGGGTTTAAGTGGAAGAAGTAAATAACAGTTGAAGCACTAGGTAAAATGATATCTCCTTTTGAAGTTAAGCCCAAATACAATTCAACCTCTTTATCTATGGCCTGCTACAGACGATTAGGTCAAAATTATACGATACAATAATAATTATTCAGAGAAAGCTCGTTTCTAAGAGAAATTACGGTTAATAGCGTAATTAATATCTAGCTTAGAACCTCAATTGCTTTGGTTGAAGTTGAGGAACAAGGTCTACGTTTGACTTTGATTGCTAATGCTTCATGTTGCTTTAGATAGAATATAATATTCTGGACCTGTTATGTAAGGCGTATTTGACTACCAATACCAATTTTTATGATTTACAAAGATGATTGATATAAATGTACTAATCTTTTGCAGATGGTTAATTGCGAATAAATAACCGGATTTTCATTTGGTTTTGCATTTTGTTTATTAGCAAACAGCACAAAATTGATTAAATAATAATAATGCGAGAGCTATCTGCAATACTGGAACTATTTTTTTACTAAATCATTGTCACATTTTAATTTAACCTGCAAGTTTCCTTTGTTAATATAAGCAGGTCAACACGGTTTATAATACGTCAGTAATGCCAGCCGTGGCCTGTTACAAGGATACTTAAAAAGGCGTCTTTCCTTTGAAATTGATTCTGAATTAGGAATCGAAGTAATTTCCTTCGAAAACTACTCCACAATAAAATAAATTCCAAGTTTAAGATGCTGCTATACTCATTGCAATAGTTCTCGTTTATTGAGTAGTAACAATAAAATGCATCTAAAGGCTTCTGTAATGGCCTACCATTAAAAACTACGCTAGCTTACCTCAGTAACATAAAAATCAGCCTTTGTTTTAATCTAAGTTCTCTTTGCCATCAACATTTCAAACGACGTGTGTCGACGAATTTTTATTTACTGGCCATCTTTGCTCGCGTTTGCAATTTTTATTCTTTCTTCAATTTCGTTAGTGCGATACACAAATGGTTAAATGTATTTAATTTTGTTCATATATAATATAGAATTCGAAGACATTTAAACATACTTACGTAGAGCGATTTACTTTTCACGTAACCATTTTGAGACCTTGGTATACATATATACATAGACTCACGTCTGTTTCCCGAAAGAGTAGGTAGAGACTACGGAACGCCATTTGCAACGATCCTGACATAATAATTATGTACATATATCTTTTGCTTCATTCGCTACCATCAAACTTCTCATCCATGCTCTTTTGTTTAGGGTCTACACATGAGACCTTGGTATACCGTATATCTTTTGTAGAATTAACGCAATCATTTGGATGTTTTACTCATCGAATGAATAGTGGCGGACTGTGGAACTACCACACATAATTATCATTGCAAAAGTGTTATTACGATATTCTTCTTCAAAACGTTGTTTTTTGACTTGACGATATAAGTACAGAATTACCATAATTATACTGCTAAGCTAAGTAGCTTGAGTCTGAATCTGCGTTGCGCGACATTGAGTTTTTGAATAATTTTATCAAATTACTTATGAGGAATTTCTGACTAAGGTATACTTACAGTTTTGGTGTATAACATTCACGTATAAAAATGGAACAACAAAACAAATGAGTGTTGCCTTAAATACATACATAGACTCACGCCTGTTTCCCGGAGGGGTAGGCAGAGACTACGGAACGCCATTTGCAACAATCCTGACATACCTCACTTGCTTCACTCACTCCTATCAAGTTTCTCATGCATGCTCTTCTGTTAAGGGTACTTCTGACTTGTCCTTTTTTCAGGATGTCTCCAATCTGGTCAGAGAACGATCTCCTAGGTCTTCCCCTTTGTCCTGTCCCATTCACACTAGCCTGATATATCTTCTTTGTCAATCTATCGTCATCCATCCTCTCCATGTGCCCAAACCATCTTAACATGCCTTTCTCAATGCTTGTCACTACATCTTCTTTTACCCCACACCACTCTCGAATCACACAATTCTTTACTCTGTCGGTCAAAGACACACCACACATACTTCTCAGTGCTCTCATTTCTACAGCATTTATTCTACTTTCAAATCTCTTCTGCCATACCCAACTTTCACTACCATACATAAGGGTAGGCACTAACACACCTCTATGTACAGCCAAACGTGCCTTTTTGGACACGTTTTGACTGTTCATAAACGCCTTCAGAGCTCCATTCACACAATTACCTGCATTAACTCTCCTTTCAATATCTGCTTCATTCTTACCATCTCTTGTAAATAACGTACCTAAGTAAACAAACTCATTCACTTGTTCCACTCGCTCTCCATCGATCAAAACATTACAAGCCGTAACGCATTCCTCCTTTTCAAAAACCATAACTTTCGTTTTACTTACATTCACTTTCATTCCTTTCCTTTCTAACACACGATGCATGATTGTTACCATCTCCTGCAACTCCTCCGTTGAAGATGCAAGTATAATCTGATCATCAGAATAAAGGAGGCATTTGACGAGTAACCCATCAAACAAACCAAACCAATCCGCAGTCACTATGTTTTAAATCTTGCAAACAACTGTCCATGAAGAGGTTAAACAGCCACGGCGACGCTACACATCCCTGTCTAACACCTTTATCGATGGTAAACCAGTCAGTGTATGCCCCGTTTATCCTCACACAAGCTCTAGAATCCTCATAAAGGGATTTCAGAACTCGAATGAGGCTGCTGTCCACCCCATTCATTGACAGCACCGACCACATTTCATTCCTCACCACTTTATCGTAAGCCTTTTCCAAATCCACGAATGCGCAATAGACCTTTTGACCTTTGGCCAAAAATTTTCCGGCTATGCTTCGCAAGGAAAAAACCTGATCCGTGCATCCCATACCCTTTCGTAATCCCGCTTGTACATCCCATATTTTCTTGTCGGTTACTTCCATAACTCTTTCAATAAGTACCTTTGCATACAATTTGCCAACAAAGCTAAGAAGGCTAATGCCTCTATAGTTTTTGCAGTCTTGTTGCGAGCCTTTTCCTTTATAAAGAGGCACAACTACAGCTGTGGTCCAGTCATTAGGTACTCGGCCGGTGTTGCCTTAAATAAAAACAATTATATTGTATCCATTTCTAACTATCAACAGTGTCTTACCTGAGCTTATTTCATCCCTAAATAGCGTACCCCCATCCCCATGTGCAGAATTCATTTCAACTTCAATAAACGCGTACATAATTGTTTGCGTTTAACTCAAACGTTACGGTTATAGTTCCTACGTAGATTTTATGACGCAGACGTAGTAAACACCGAGCAAATTTGGTTTTGTGTTACAGACTAGAAAGTTTTGGTTAATGTTCGACGAATACCTACATATAATGTATGATTTGGTAATAGTTTACATAACCTAATTTCGAAGATAGTTGTTGACTTAGAATGTAACAAGTATTAGATAGTTATGGGGTCGTCAATGTAGGTTACAGTAAAGTTTTCCAGAGCAACTTGGATGGAGTAATGATTCAACATACATAGTATTACAATGAAAAAATCTTACGATTTTACCTAACGAAAAAGCTCCTTCAAAATTTGTAAAGGGGCTGGAAATGTGCTTGATACTGCCTACAATTCTAAAAATAAAGACTTGAGGTATTACCAGTGGAAGCTTTACATATCATACTGATGTGTGAACCTCTAATTCCTTAAAATGAGCAATGCTTGTACATACTTGTATACAATCTAAACGGAAAAGGTTCTAACAATTTTTATGAAATTTAGTTTGCACAGGGTTTCAGGAGCGATAAATCGATCAGGCAAGGATTTATTTAAAAAAGCACGATTTACCAAAAAAAGAAAAAACCGTAACATCTCGGCTATCCAGATAAGCGATGACAGTGGCTGTGTGGATAATTCAGCGAGTTTTGTGATAAGTGTAGCATTTAGCATTTTTATACATATTATATTATTATTGAAGTTTATATAAAAACGACTAAAAGCACTTTGAGTATTGTTCGTCATCAGTCGGTTTTGACATAAATTTACTAATGCAATTTTCTGTTGCTGTACTTAAGGAGAGATATATGATTCGTCACACATACTAGTATTCTTTATTGGCTTACTGCCTCGCAAGTCACTGATGTCTAAGTGAGTTAGTTTACCCACTCATTATCTGAAAAATATTAGCTTTTACATACATACATACATAGACTCACGCCTGTTTCCCCGAAGGGGTAGGCAGAGGCATATTAAACGCCCACTTTTCGCCAGGGTTTTGATCCCACGTAATAGGTGGCGAGCCTATTGCCGCTTATCGGGATATTTTGTTTGCCAGAGCCTCGTCCGTTGATCGGCAGGTGCACCACTTGCAGGTGAGGTTGGCTTGGGACCCTAAGATCTTGGTGGGAACCCTATGCACCTTAGCTTTTACATATACCTATATAGATATTTGCTTGGTATCTGTCCCTGACGGCCATAAACATTGTAGCCATTCAGACGCACTGATTGGACAAAGGATTAGTGCCTGACCAATCTTCTATGCGTTGGTCTTTGAGACTCTCGAGTAAAGTGCCCTTTAGAATAATTGTGCGCTCGACGTTTATAAATCATTTTGTCAAACAAAAACATTACAGAGATTTCACTTAGATTCACAAATAATACAATACAATTTGTTTTACTGAATTCACAAACGTGACATCGAAATTCGAATACGTAGAGCTTAATCCTATTAAAACCAGACAGAGGCTTTTGATGCTCCGGGTCCACGACAGAGCTCTACTCTATGACATAGTCAACTTGCTCTTTGTTTCGGCTAAGATTAATTTTAGCAACGACTAATTGTTCAGAGTGTTGCGCTTTGTCCAATATACCGTTTCGTAATACATACATACATAGACTGACGCCTGTTTCCCGGAGGGGTAGGCAGAGACTACGGAACGCTATTTGCAACGATCCTGACATATCTCTCTTGCTTCATTCACTCCCATCAAATTTCTTACGTAATACCTGTCTATAAATACCGGTTATGGTTAATAACGGTTTATAACGGTTATACTTTTAACCAACCAAATGTCAAAAACAGTAACGGTTGAAAACGTAATTCACAAATATACAGGATGTAAAAAGACCCTTAGCAAAAACTGAAATTCCATGTTGTACCGATCACTACAAACATTTTTACTTCGGCACCATACCTGGGAAATTACTGGTTCAGAAGATATTGAGGCTCAAAGTTAGCATGGGATTAATCGGTTTAAACATTCGCGATTTCTAAACATCATACAAAATAAATTAGCTATTAGATATAAATATCTATTTGTACGCGATTAAGACCCGCTAATTTATTTTGTATGATAGTATGGGACTTTTCTAATTAGGTACAAAATCGATGCATTTACCCCGTCAATATGTTTTTTAGATGCCCTATGACCCCATGGATAAGTAGGTATTTCGAGCATTGCACGCGCGCGCTTTTAATTGCGGTTTAAAAAATGTGAAAACTTTAAAATAAATTGTTTCCCAGGTATTATTTTTGGTTAGTATGACTTAGAATGATGTCCACAACGAGTAGATTTCGGCTTGGTGATGGGTCTTTTGACACCCTGTATAAAATAGGATGGCGGTTTGCAGATTTTTTGCCTTATTGCTGTAATGAAATTTGGTTGGTTGATGGTTTTGTTTTAACATGTATGTCTGAATGGCAAAAAAACATATTTGAATACTGTTTTGCTTGAGGCTAGGGGTAATTTTTTATGAGTAATGTATGTGGCGCTCATATTGTATCCTACATATTATAAATGGAATGTTTAACCCTGATTTTTTTAAATTATACAGGGTGTAAAAAGACCCTTAACGAAAACTGAAACCCCATATAGTACCAATTATTACGATTATTTTTTACTTCGGCACCATACCTGGGAAATTACTGGTTCAGGAGATATTGAGGCTCAAAGTCACGAATATTTTTTTCGAATTATTCCAAAATTGTGTTTAGAATGATAAATGTACACTTTCTGCCAAATAAACATAAACAAAATTTTCAATATTTCCCTAAAATAAACGGCTTTAAAGTTCCCGACGCGTAGTGTATGCGTACCAGCAATCAGCTGCGAGGTCATTCGCCTCGGCCGCGCGACCACGTGATCATAAACTGCCGCCACCGCGGCGCACGGTGTAGGTAGATACGGCCGGCGTAGGTACGATGTCTGCAAGTGCACGCTATACATTGCTGGTAATAAAACTTGTCAATTTTTTTAAGCTTAATTTTTTTTTTGTTTCCCAGGTATTATTTTCGCGTAGTATGACTTGGCATGATGTGCAAAACGAGTAGACTTCGGCTTGGTGATGGGTCTTGTGACAACCTGTATAAAGTGTTGGGCTCTCGGCGGTTATTTCGGATAGATAAATTTATGAGAAACTCGTTATAATTTTATTTTTTAATTAAAGACTCACGCCTGTATCCCCGAAGGGGTAGGGAGAGGTGTAATATTACACCCAGATTTTGCTATGAATGTTTAGGTCCCACGTAATAAGGGGCGAGCCACGTAATATTGCCGATACCGGGCACATCACCAGACTTCGTACCGCTACTGAGAGTTGGGAAAACCCAGTAACACATTTGCCCAACCCGGGATTCGAACCCGGGACCTCCGACCAGCATTCGCATACGCTATCCACTGGACCACGGAGGCAATCGATTTAAATATTTAGTAAATGTCATAATTTTCGTCCTGTTGAATGCCCTACCCGCTAAGCCAATGTAGTAAACCAATTATTAAATTAATTTCGCTACGGATTAAAAAATGAGCTGTGTTATTCGTAATATAACAATTCAGGTTAACAGTTTTACCGTTACTCGTTGACCTGTATTTTAATTACAGGTAAACTGCTTACTGGTATAAATACCAATAATGGTAGTTGCCGAGGTAAACCTCGGCAACTTTACTGTTACCGATTTTGATTTAATGTGATTGTTTAGAAAAATAGCAAATCGTAAACAAATCTACTTAGAAACTCATATCCTACATTATAAAATTCATTTTAATACCAAATTTAATTTCCAACCAGAATATTACCGAACATTTTTCAAACACCCATTAAAGAAATACGACTCAAACTTAATTAATTGCTATTAATAAAACGGCTTATTTTTATATTTATCTTGTATTAGGGATCCGTGAGCAAAGAAGCGGGCCCTCATTTCATTGCTAAACAACCCACAGGGATCCTTAATTCTGCCGCGTCGGTCCGTAATTGCAGAGTATTATCTACACATTTTCTTGTCCGCTTTCCCTTCGTGTCTCTGCGTCAAACCACTTGAATTTCAAATCGTGAATAATTTGAGTGTCAGTCAAAATTATAATTGAATGTTGTTGAAGGTTTTTTTCTGATTGCGGCATGTAACTTTTCCAAAAGGGTGGAAAAGGGTACACGGAGGGTCCGTGTGTCCGTGGATCGTTATTTTGGGAACAAAATGTTAACTAAAATTTCAACGTCATCATTTTTCACTCTTTTGGAGAATAATCTTTCAAAGGATATATTGTTTCACAGTGGCCCGAATTCTGATGCTGTACTCACTAAACCAAAATTACTCTTCTGTTTTCTTTTATTAACAAATTATACGAGAAATACTATGGCCATATTATGTGACTTTCAGACCAAATTGATGGTGTTTGCGGCGAGTTTTAGTGGACACGTTTCAACTTGTCAGTAAAGCTACGTCATAGTAAATTAAGTGCTAGTGAAACTAAAGCTGACAGATCTTACTTGTTCCCATCTCGTTTTAGTTATTATAAAAAGAATAAGAGAACAAGATCTCGATTTTGTTAAGGAAAAGTACTCAGTGTCTTTCAGAATTTCGTGATATTTATTATCTCATAAAATTATATTACATTATATTGTTTTACTTGGTTCAGGCTCTTTCTAATCATTAATTACTAATCAACTTAGTGTAACTGAAGATCATAATGTTAATGATGTAAGTATTCATCTATTTCAACAAGTTCCTGTGTTTTGAACTAGATGGCTCTGTTCAAATGACGTCATAAATTAAAAGTCGCTGTTAAGATTCTACAAAGGTTAATGATCTCCATAGGATCAAGCACTAATTGTTAATATATCTCGGGTTGCATTCGATAACTAAGTCCTACTTGGAAAAGTTATTCGGAACTTCTTGAGCGTAGACACTCTTTAGGCGTCTTCCTCCCCTTTCGTCCTATTTGGTCTAATGGTGCTAAGTCGATTGGGTACTAATATATATTGTACCACATTCGTACAATTAACGCCGTACAAATCTACTTGCCGTCTTTTCTAGCTGATTCCCTGCATCCCGGACGAACCCCAGCTACAAACCTTATTTAAATTAGTATATTTATATAGCGTAATTAAAATGAGATTGGCTTTGATTTAATATAATTGAGAATAAAATATCAGGTCAATCGTCGAATCCAACTCGGTTGGGCAGCGTTCGGGAAGCTACGCCTACGACATATCTTCTCGTCCGATATCCCGCAGTGTCTCAAGACGAAAGTCTTTGACCAGTGTGTGTTGCCAGTGATGACTTACGGATCAGAGACGTGGTCGCTCACTATGGGCCTTATCAGAAGGCTCAAGGTCACTCAGAGGGCGATGGAGAGAGCTACGCTTGGAGTTTCCCTGCGAGATCGAATCAGAAATGAGGAGATCCGCAGTAGAACCAAAGTCGCCGACATAGCTCTCCGGATAGCCAAGCTGAAGTGGCAGTGGGCAGGGCACATAGCTCGAAGAACCGATGGCCGTTGGGGCAGAAAGGTTCTGGAGTGGCGGCCACGTACCGGACGACGCAGCAGAGGTAGGCCCCCCGCAAGGTGGACCGACGACCTCGTCAAGATCGCGGGAGGCGGTTGGATGCGGGCGGCTCAAGACCGGTCTGTGTGGAGAACCTTGGGGGAGGCCTATGTCCAGCAGTGGACGTCGTTTGGCTGATATGATGATGATGATGAAAATATTATTAAAATAACGTCCATGTTTATGTAACCTGAAAAGAGTACACGGTTTAATTTTAATTTAGTTTAATTTGTCTCTCTGAAACATCCAACAACAACACACTCAAAGAAGGGGATGAACATAATATATACCTCAAGAATTATAACTTTGCTTGTAGTTTTTCTCGGAAAGGTGTTAAACGTGGTGGTGTTTGTATATTAACACACAAAACATTAGATATTAAGTGTATAGAGATCTGTAAAGAACTTGCAGTTGAAAAAACTTTTGAATGCTGTGGGGTTGAAATACCTGTACTGAACTGTATTGCTATTTGTCTTTATAGAATACCTAAAATGAACAGTACGTTTTTTCTTGGTAATTTAAACCTTCTTTTGCATAAATTAATGCACAGGTATACACAAAAAAGGATTATTATAGCAGGTGACATGAATATTGACTTGTTAAAAATTAATAAGTATACAGTCGAATTAAATAATATACTTTTGAACTACAATCTCATATCACATATTACGTCTCCAACCAGACATAAATCCTGCATTGATCACCTATACAGTAATATAAAAAACGCATCTAGTCATATTCATAATCTCTATTTATCAGACCACAACACGTGTCAAACTTTACAATTCTCTACATCAACTGAAAAAAATCGACTTAAATATTGGTATGTCTTAAAAAAATGTTATGACGCGGATTATGTTCGTAAATTCCGTGAATGTTTGTTAAAATTAAGCTGGTCTGAAGTTTTTAATGAATGTATTAGTAACAGCGCTTTTGATTTGTTTTATGACACATTCTGCATGTTTTACCACCTTTGTTTTCCTATAGTAAAAATAAAAATTGATGTCAACGTTACACCTTCAAAATGGATTAGCAAAGGAATCAGGAGTGCATGCATGAAAAAACGTAAATTGAGGTACAAATGTTATATAACAAAATTAGACACTGATATAACTCACTACAAAAAATATAATAGAGTATTTAATAAGTGTGTATGTAAATAATAATTTGCCGTGTGGTTGACGGCATAGAATACAAGTGTCACCACCCCCTATCTTCCTATGGGTGTCGTAAGAGGCGACTAAGGGATAACACGATGCAAATACCATCTTTGCGTAGAGACGGAAAACTCGACATCAAACCATATATGACTGCCTCGTTGGTCTCGTGGCCTAAATGTGCGCGTGGGATCGGGAGGTCCCGGGTTCGATTCCTGGGTCGGGCAGTGTTATTGGGTTTTCTCTCACGAAATTCTCAGTAGCAGCACGGAGTCTGGAAATGTGCCTGGTACGGCAATAGGCTCGCCCCTTATTACGTGGGACTAAAGTATATCTGGCGAAAAGTGGGTGTAGAAATACACCTCTGCCTACCCCTTCGGGGATAAAAGGCGTGACGATATGTATGTATGTATGTATGTATGTAAATAAGGCTAAAAATAAATGTAAGGCGTCTTGGGAAGTGATAAAAAATAAAAATGTTTTTATGCGCTGTTATTTATTAATTTTATTTATTTAAAACATCCTGCAAAATACATTGCACAAGGCGAACTTAATGCCTATAGGCATTTTCTCCCAGTCAGCCTTTGGGTGATGCAGAGATGGTCATGGCAGGTGTGTACTTACGCAAAGAGAGTAAAATAAAATAGAATACACGGTATAATACATACTATAAATACATACAAGATCCATACATACGCATAAATATATACATAAATGTATACATATATAAATACATACATATGTATATCTACATAAATACATATAAATATATAAATGTTTACAGATAAAAATAAATATTTAAATAGATAGACTACTAACGGTAGATAAAGTACTACTGAGAAGCTCCCAACAATTCACTATAAAACAGCTGGCGGACTCTAAATTTGAACGTGGCACGATTAGTTGACATCCTAATTTCGGGAGGGAGTGCATTCCACAGGAGGATGGATTGGCTATTAAAAGAAGAATGTACTAGACTAGAAGTGTGAGATGGACAGAGAAGAAGAAGGTTATTAGTAGATCGCAAGTTCTTGTCATGATTGGAACAGAGATATTGAAAGTAAGGTACCAGATATGACGGACTATTAGGAGAGTGGAGAAAGGAGTATAAAGTCGACAAGGTACGCAAATTTCGTCGCTGCCGAATCGGCAACCATTTCAATTCCTTGCGAAATTTAGAAATATGATCAAACTTGGCTGTAATAAGGGTGAGGTTATCCTGAAGGTAGACTTAAAGAATGCCTTTAACTCGGTTAATAGGGACACCTTGCTGACACAAGCTAAATTAGAAACACCTGAAATTTTCAGTTTTCTTTGGCAGTGCTACAGGCACCCTTCAAAATTGATATATAAGGAAAATGTTTTGGAATCCGCCGTTGGCTGTCAACAAGGCGATCCGCTTGGACCACTACTCTTTAGCTTGGCCATTCACCCAATTATCAAAGAGCTAAATTCAAAATTTTACATCTGGTATCTGGATGACGGGACCCTTGCAGGTGACGTAGACTCAGTTTATCAAGACCTGGCACTTCTAAAGTCGAAATTTTTATCCATTGGCCTAGAACTTAATCCCAGTAAATGCGAAATTTTCATTAACGATAACTTAGACAAATCCGATATACTTTCAAAATTTCAACATCTTGCTCCCAATATTACTCACGTTGAAAAAAGTGCTCTTCGCCTCCTTGGGTCCCCAATATTAGACGAAGGTTTCGATTCATTTATACAAGAAAAAATTCAAAATTTTAGTGATATTTCAGACAGGTTATTCAAAATTAATATGCATTCGGCTTTTACTATTATCAAGTATTGTCTTTTTGTCCCTAAATTTACACACGCTCTTCGATCTTCCCCTTTTTGGAAAAACCCATCTGCACTCGCCCAAATTGACAAACTTATACAAATTACTTTAAATAAAATTCTAAATCTGGCCTCGAACGACCGAGTGTGACTACAGGCGTCCTTGCCTGTACGCCTGGGCGGCCTTGGCGTTCGCAAGATTACTGACGTAAGCTTACCAGCATTCCTGTCCTCAGTCCACAGCACTGAAGAATTGACCAGGAAAATTTTAGCACCCACACTGGTCAATTCTGAGGTGCCGTGTAAGACCGATGCCATGAATGCATGAAGAATGGCTTGTCTAAGCACCGAGTTACCATGAATCCCATCTTCTCAGAGGCAGTGGGACGGGCCGCTTTGCAGCGTGGTACGAGAAAATTTCTTAAGTACGTCGTCCAATGCTGCAGAGCGTGCTCGTTTGCTGGTTGTGGGAGAGTGGGAGTCAGGGCTTTGGCTTCAGGCACTGCCATCGTCCAACATAGGTACCATGTTGGACGATACGACCTTCCGCATTGCTTCTTGCCTTCGTTTAGGTGCGCCATGTGTTTCTCCACATCGCTGTCACTGTGGAGAGGCTGTCGACAGCCTTGGTCACCATGGTCTGTCATGTAGCAGGAGCGCAGGTCGTATTTCACGACACGCCAACCTCAATGACATACTTCGTCGGGCTCTTGTCACCGCTGGCGTTCCAGCCCAACTTGAACCTCAGGCCTTGGCACGCGACGATGGTAAGAGACCAGACGGTATGTCTTTACTGCCATGGAAGCTGGGTAGGCCTTTGGTGTGGGACGCAACATGTGTCGACACCCTTGCGCCATCTCATCTTCCTAGCACAGCGGGTTGTGCGGGCGCTGCTGCTGCTTCAGCGGAGACTCTCAAAAGGCGCAAATACATAAATCTAGTAGGGGATTATGTATTTGAACCGTTTGGAGGTGAAACGTTGGGACCATGGGGACCAAGTGTGAGATCTCTTTTTAGAGATCTTTCAAAGAGACGTTGACGCCTCGCGTGACCAGAAGGCTGGCCTGTATTTGGCACAAAAGATCAGCATTGCCATACAACGTGGCAATGCTGCCAGCATTCTGGGCATGCTTCCATAATTGATGGCGATGTGGAGGATTTCCATGACGCCCTTTAAATTCTGCTTTTACTTTTTTTTATGTATTTCTTTTTATTTGTTAGTTATTTAAGTATAGAAATTATTGTTTTAATTTATGTGTAAATAGCCACTTAGTTATAGTTAGTTTTAACAACATTTATATTTATCAATAACATACACGACTGTTTCCTTCTACAAGAGGACCTAGATAGACTTACAAACTATTGTCGCACAAGTAAACTACAACTTAACTTGCGCAGATTAAAAACGAACCGAATGCAATAATTGAGAAGTCGGTCAAGATTGTTGAGTAGATCTCCATCGTACGTCACCATAGTCAATTATAGGGAAGATTAAAGTTTGCACAAGCATTGCTTTGGTTTTTGATGGAAGAAAATTCTTGAGACGATACATTGAGCGCAGAATCCCAAATACTTTCCGGCTGGCAACTGAAATCTGAGTCCGCCAGTCAAGGATGCTATCTATGTGCAAACCAAAATTTTTAACAAATGTCGAAAATGGTATAACGCACCTGTCAAAAATTACAGGCGACAAACTTGTGAAATCAACTCTAGTGATCATACGCGGGCTTCCCACCACGATGGCCTGGCATTTCGTTGGATTAACACAGAGGCCAAATCTGTCAGACCACATCCGTATCGCATACAAGTCTCTGTTAATTAACCGACTTAAAAAAAAAGGAGGTTCTCAGTTTGACCTGTTTGTATGTATGTATGTTTGTCCGCGATTATCTTGCGTTTGGCTGAACCGATTTTGATGCGGTTTTCAGAAAAGTATTTGTTATACTTAGGAGAAGGTTTTAGGCCCTTAACCGACTTAAAAAGAAGGTTCTGAGTTTGACCCGTATATGGAAGTTTGTCCACGATTAACTCGAGTTTGGCTGAAGCGATTTCTATGCGGTTTTCAGAAAAAAAGTATTTGTTACACCTAGGACAAAGTTTTAGTATTTTAACCGACTTCAAAAAAAGAAGTTTCTCAGTTTGACTCGTATCAATATATTGGTTCTTAGTATGTTTGTATGTATTATGTGTGTGTTTGTACGTGTGTGCGCGCGCGCGCGCGTTTGTGTATTTGTATGTGTACGTGTGTGTGTGTACGTGTGTACGTGTCTATGTCTCTGCGATTAACAAAAATCAAAGAAAGTTGGTGATAGAATCTAATGCGAGAGCATATTTCTCATTCTTGTCATTTCGGATAAGGCTCTGTTGTCGTGGGGATGGTTGAGTAATCTGTTCGAGTCAATATCACTTAAAGCCATGCCTTTTAGGGATTTGACCCGCCTCAAGGCAACATAGAATTGGACTATAGCGAAGATTTTAGGCCCTAGGTCCGCGGAACTAAGTATACATCCTTGCAATTTGTGTACTGTCACAGCCCAACTCAATATGACTGGCAACATCCGCCTCTCGATATCCCCATAACCGTGATTGCCTTGATAGGTCGCTGGCACTGGAGCTATGGAAATGTATCTGTCATCATCTTTAAGACCCAATGCTATTGATGGATCATCAAATAATATCAAAATGGCATCAGGCAGTTCAACTGGCTCAAGTTGATCTCTTCTTAGTGCCGGCCATTTAAATCCTTTAGGAACACCCATTGCTCCGTTTGCTAAGCCATCTGTTATTGACATATTTCTCCGGAGCATAATACGAGAGCTCACAGCCAATTCAATAGTATGTACAAGTCGACCGCATTTATTTGGATCAGCCGGAGCAGCATTTGCGGAGGGCGTCCTTGCGTATGTGGCTGATTCCCTAGACTCATTTCTCTCTTCCAGCTTCAAGCCTTAGTCCATAGGCACACAAAATAAAAGTAGGTACCTATGTCAAAGTCATGATTACAGACTGATACTAGCAGAAAAGGTATCACTAAAATAATTGAATCTAACTATAAACAAACTATTAATTAGCCCAAAACTTAAAGTAAATGGAGTATCTATCACTAAAAAGTATGAAATAAATAAAGGAGAAGTTAACATAAAACCTGAAATAAACGAACGAAGTACCTAACACTAAAAAGTATGAAATAAAAATAATAAGAAAAAAAAAAACAAAACGAAAATGAAAACTTAAAAATCGCAACAAAAATGTTAACTAGGTATTTAGTTTCTTTTTAAAAAAAAGAGAACCGCCTTCAAAAAATCGACCCACTGAAAAGTACGAAATAATTTTTACACACGCTAATACATAGTATATAACTTATACAATATACTTCGTTTTTGAAGTCGGTGCCAAACCATCAAAAACAAAAAAGAATACTGGCAAACAGAGAAAATAATATCAAATAAAAAATCCTCAAAAAATATCAAAATTAATAAAATCTAAAATAATCTACCTATATACTCTAAAAAGCAACAAATATACAAAATATATAAAAAGTATGAAATAAATGCTTAATTATAAAATAATTATACTTCTTAGCTATTTTGGGCTGTAAGTACTATGTAGATTGAATGCGCTGGTTTGGAAAGGATGACGCCAAACAATAGGGTTTTAGAGGGATTTGGTTTGGCACCGACTTCAAAAACGAAGTATTTTGTATAAGTTATATACTATGTATTAGCGTATGTAAAAATTATTTCGTACTTTTCAGTGGGTCGATTTTTTGAAGGCGGTTCTCTTTTTTTAAAAAAGAAACTAAATACCTAGTTAACATTTTTGTTGCGATTTTTAAGTTTTCATTTTCTTTTTGTTTTTTTTTCTTATTATTTTTATTTTAGCAATTGCATCTGACAAGTTGTCCACCCTTGCCTGAGCATTAAGGCAATAAAATATAAAAATAACATAATTAGTAATCCCAGTAATATCGCAAATGTTTTTAATGAGTAATGAATATCTCAAGAAGTAGTAGCAAATGTAATTATGATAGTATTAAGGTCATTAACGATTCAGTATTCTTACATCCATGTACACCAACTGAAGTGGAAAATATAATTAAGGCTCTTAATGGTACAAAAGCGGTTGGGTATGATGATGTGTCTACAAGGATATTAAAATAGTGTGCAGACTTAATATGATCGCCACTTGCACATGTTATTAATTTATCTTTTATACAGGGCACATTTCCGTCAAAGTCAAAAAAGACGATATACTCAATCTGAGTAACTATAGACCGATAACTTTAATCCCTCCTTTATCAAAAATATTTGAAAAGCTCATGTGTACTCGTATCACCGAGTTTTTTAATAAATTTAATGTCATTAAACCAGAGCAGAACTGTTTCCAAAATTATAAGTCCACAACACTTGCAGGTTTTTGCCTTATAAAAGCCATTACAAAAAATATTGAAAATAGAGTTCCAGTGACGGTGACATTCCTGGATATGTCAATAGCTTTTGATTTCGTTAATCACTCCACCCTTTTAAATAAATGCCAGCGCTATGGGATCAGAGGACCTGCTTTCGAGTGGATCCAAAACTACTTATCAAACCGAACACAATGCGTTGAGATTAACCACCTTAACAACAATTTAGTATTGGTTCCCTCGCGATCGAAATTTCAGGTAAATAAAACAGGCGTACTACAAGGAAGCATAATCGGACCTCTTTTATTTCTTTTGTATATCAACGACCTACCTAATATTACAAACCACCAATGTGTATTATTTGCCGATGATATATGTGTAATCATACCAAACACTGACCGTATAACAAAAAATCATGAAGTCGAGGTAAATAGAACATTAATGGGTATAATAAATTGGCTAACATACAATGACCTTAACGCTAACTTAAATAAAACAAAGTATATACAATTTTCTAACTACAAAATAACAATACATAGTATATCAATAAAATATGACAATGTCAATATAGATTTCACTAATGATATTAAATTCTTGGGCATATCAGTCGACAACTACTGCTACTGGAAATCACACATAAATAATGTATGCACGAAAATAAATAAATTTGTATATGCATTGAAAAATCTACGCGAATCAACTACAGAAGGTACAGCAATCACAGCATACCATGTATATGTTGGCTCAGTTCTGCGGTACGGCTTAATATTATGGGTAAACTCAACTCTGATCAATGATGTCTTTGTATCTCAAAAGAAATGCCTAAGAGCTATATGCAATGATAAACCTCTAGATTCTTGTGGGCCACTTTTTAGAAAAACCAATATATTAACCTTGAGTTCTATTTATATCTTGGAAATCGGACTATTTGTGAGAAAACATCCGCATCTATTTAAAAAAAGTTGTGAAAATAGCCTGTATAGCCAAAGAGATGCAACAAAACTCGTAGTACCTAAGTGTAAAACTTCTCTTTATCACAAAAATTGTATGTATATGTGTGTAAAAGTTTATAATAAAATACCCCAATGTATAAGAGAATTACCCCTAAGACTGTTCACTTTACGGGTAAAGAAATGGCTTACAGAACAATGTTTCTATTCCCACCAAGACTTTTTTGTGTACAAATCCTAATAAAAATTTGTGTAATTACATTATTGTGTCCTTATATTATGTAAATATACTAAGCTATAATTATTTAAAATTATTTTATGTCCTGAAAGGGCTGATTGATGTTACAATTTAAAACCTGTGAACAACTGTATTTACTCAATTGGCAATAAATATTTACTTTACTTTACTTTAATTATGTAATTAAAGAGGAAAGCTTAAAATATTGTTGCTATTTTGGCCATATTTTCATTTTCGTGTCTAGGGGTGGGGTAAAACCAACTTTGGTGACTGCACATTTGTAAGTTTGGTGACTGCAAGTTCTAGTAGACATAGAAAACGAACAGCTACAAAAATCACTCATAACTGTCGTAGAATCGTACTTCTCCTAATTTGGTACATAGCATAACATAAAGGAGAAAGACCAAATACGGCCTGTAGCGGCCAGAAAGTTGTGAATCGTTGAAATTAAACATATAATTTTTAAAAATTTTACATCGTTTTCGTTTCTTGATAGAGTATCGGTGAAAGAATTTAGTTTTTAAAGATTAATTATTTTGAATAAGCTATGGTAATAGCGGATGAATGTCTTATGTTGCCAGCATTAAAAATAAAATGAAGTATGGTAGGCAGAAATTGTTTTAAGGAAATAATATTTTTATTACTATATTAGAAAACAATATATTTTATTTACTTTATAAGTATATTTGTAAAAAGAATCAAGAAATATATAATTTATTATACATTCCATAATTATTAATTAAATTATAATTATTAATAATAAAAAATTAAATCGTTTTGTTTTTTAATCGATAGTAGAAATATTTTTTCAAACCATTTGCAACACTTTTTTTATCTGTTATGTCATTCGTGTTGCTACTGTGTATCGTAAATATTTTGTTCTGATTTATTGGTGTTTTCGTACGGTTTTAATGTAATGTAATTGAATATAAATTCAATAACAATGATCAGTACCTTCTACCCATGCTAAGAATATGCAGCGGTGTTTGTGATTGTGGTTAGCTTTTTTGGACGAGTATACATAGTACGAGGTTATTCCCTAGTACACAGGTGATTATTCATTATTATTGGTCACTCTTTATGTAGTTTTTGTTCTTTAAGACGCAAAGACATACTTTTATTTACATCTAGGTATTATATTTATGTTAAAATTCAATTTTGAGGTATATTTAGTTGCGGAATAATTTCCATTTCAAATATCTCGTATCTTATTTCCACCAAAAGTTATTTAAAAAGAAATTATACAGGTTAATAGAGTAGTCATTTATCTTCAAAACACACATGGTGTTGTGTTTGGCCGTGCCAGGCCCATAATGTATGGCCAAATGGTACATCTCCTTTACACTTCGCCAGTTATGTTTCGGTCCCAATGTAATAGGGTTCGAGCCTATTGCAATCTACCGGGCACATTATTAAACGTACATAGCATAAAATTAACATTTTTAATGCGCACATAACTTCGAAAAGTCAGTGGTGTACCTGGTGATTGAACTCGAGACCATCGTCTTGGCGATCCGTTACGTACACCACTGGGCTATCGCCGCTGCTAATATAGCAATTTACAAAATATAATTTTATTGTTCCACTTTCACATAGAAATAGAGAATTGATTTTGATTAAACTTTGCTACACTATAGCTTATAAGATACTCATAAAGATGATTGTTTATATTTATAATAAATATTTATCTTAAAACCTAAAGCTCGAGAAACTAAATTAATTTCACATCTCGTCTTTAATATACCTTTTGTGAATAAAATTTCTTTATAGGTACAAGTTTCGCCAATACACGAAACATCTTACTATTCCCAAATCAAATCTATTCTCAAAACCGAATACTTATTCGCATAATAAGCAGCTTACTAAGTCAATTGTCAAAGAAATTGATAAATTCACTAGAGCATAAAATTTCCTTTGATTTTGTTTCATTGTATTTCAAAAGGATACTCACATTTACATAAGTACTGCCTGTGAACGTATTTCAATAGTATGATTCTTGACAAGTTAAAATTATTTTGCTTTTTATAAGATAAATCGAAGCAGTCCCATCATGGTTATATTATAATCTTATTTCTATTTCTTGCTACTTCAGGCTTGATGAGTGCCCCCCATGGGATGTCGTGGTAGGGGGCCTCAGTAACCGTGGTTAGGTCACCCACGGTGAAGCTAAGCGAGATCCCGGGAGTGGACGCTCCGCGTGGGCTTGACGGAGGCCTGCGGAGGATGCGTCCAATGGTGCGGATGTGAGGGACAGTTCTTCTGTCCCTCGCAGTCGGGTGCGGTCGCGGGAGGAGAGCCGTATCGGTGTTGCGTTGCCGCGCGCCCTATCTCTCGCGACCAAATGGGGGCGCACCATCGTTGCCTCGCGGTGGGGCTGCAGAGGAAAAGGAGATGCGGTATTGCGTTGCCGTCCTTCCTATCCTCTGCGGCCGCTGGGTGTTTAGGCGGCGGAGCCCAACACCTTCATCTGCCGCCAAGGGGGTTTTGTTCGAAGCCCGCTTGACCATCTGGTGGCCAATACCCGTCGGGGGGTAGCGAGGAATGCTTCGGCGATACCCGACCCTCCAACACATGGGTACATGAGGAACACGGGTTGGTTTTTAGTCAGTAAGAGTCTGACAGTCCCCTACGCCCTTCCTCCAGGGCGCAGGGACTCCATGAGGATTTTCCAACCCGACACCAAAAAAAGGCTTGATGAGTGAGAAAATCATATTAAGAATAATTTTTTGTTCTTTTAATTACCTTTTTTTTTTTTTTGTTTTACGAGGTGGAAAATCCCTTCGGATCTCCGACTCTTGGGGGAAATAAGAGCTGGAGTATGTGGTGTTTCCACTAAAAACCACCTCGACGGCATCACCTAAGCACTCGTCGCCACCCTCCGACGGGTATTGGCTCGCCAGATGGTCAGGCGGGCCCCGAACAAAGCCCCCTTGGCGACGGATTAAGGTGCTGGACTCCGCCGCCAAAACCCCCAGCGGCCGCAGAGGATAGGGAGGACGGCAACGCAACACCGCATCTCCTCTTCCTCTGCGGCCCTACCGCGACGCATTGAATGGTGCGCCCCCATTTGGTCGCGGGAGATAGGGCGCGCGGCAACGCAACACCGACACGCCTCTCCTCCCGCGACTGCACCCGACTGCGAGGGACAGACAGAACTGTCCCCCGCACCCGCACCGTTGGACGCATCCTGCGCAGGCCCCTCCAAGCCCACGCGGAGCGTCCCCTCCTGGATCCCTCTTAGCTTCACCGCGGGTGACCAGTCCACGGTTACTGAGCCCCCCCGCCACGACAAGGTGGAGATCCCACGGGGGGGTTCTTTCTTTTAATTACCTGTAAAAAAATAAAAATAAGTAAAAGTAGTTTTTTAAGCTTCTACCGGTTTATTAAGATCGAGTAACAAATTGCTTAAAAATTAAGTTGTATGGGAGCCCCTCTTTATTATTATTATTTTTTATTTCATTATTTATTTTGAAAGGTAATATACAAGTATATATTCTGCGGAAATATTAAGCGTCTACCTGTTACCGTTAGTAATTTGAGCAAAAAATACGAAAAAACACGTTTATCGTATGGGACCCGCTCTTAATATTTTCATTTTTTATTTTTCGTATTTGTTGTTATAGCGGCAACCGAAATACATAATTTGTGAAAATTTCAGCTTTCTAGCTATCACGGTTTATGAGAAACAGCCTGGTGACAGACAGACAGACAGCGGAGCCTTAGTAATAGGGTTCCGTTTTTTACCTTTTGGGTACGGAACCCTAAAAAATTAAGTCCCCTGCTTGCATGTATTCATTAAGTCGACTATTTTATTTTTAATCTATTTGAGATTAATATTAATTACCATCTATAGATATCAAATAAATATTTTCTTTGAAAGGTTTTCAGTTTTAATGGTATTGTAAAATGTGAAAAGCATTACTAGATAGGTACTGTGATATGTGAATGTACTCTCGCAGAGAATAAGTAGGTAAATATTATTTTACAAATAATAAATAGTATGACACATTTGTTACTATGAGCATGCTACAAAAATAAAATCTTACGTTTAAGTACGTATTCAAACGTACATAATATTTTATTCGACTCGCTGTAGACAAAAGGTGGTGAGGTGAGTTTTCTTCACGAGAGTTTTTACAATGAGAGTTTCTTCACTGGATCTTTTTGTAGCATCGTTTACGCTGAGCTTTGCGTAATTTTTCTTTACGTTCAAGCTATCAGTTAGATCCTAGGGTCGTACGTTTATGGACAATCTTAATATGTGCAATTAAACAGTTTTATCCTGAATAACGTAGTCAGGACATGTACGCGTTAGATATACCTATTCGAAATAAATTGAATTATTTCTAGCCTTAATATCGTAACGCGATATAGCACCGGCCGTGCATATTTCTGACATTGAAATAAAAACCTAAAAGTCTGAATACGAAATTTATAAATGAATTCCAGTACAGGAATATCGGATTTCGAGTGTGTAGGCGGTCCTGTTAAATATCCGTATTTATTTCTAACAAGGAAGGTACATATTATGGCGATTCAATTTCACAAAAATCAGGAAATCTTTTGAAATAAATGTCTTGTTAAATATTCCTAAGGTAAATTTATACTTTTCTAACAAGCCAGGTTCAACGTACGACCGTATGACAATGTTCAAATGTTCTACCAACTTCGTAACAGGAAATCCATATACATATTTCGTTTACGTACACAATAATAAGTCAAGCTTAACAGTACATATTTGAGGTGTTTCATTATGTACGTGCGATCTATGTGATCACACTGGTATTTGGCAAAATATAATCATAAGATAGTAGTAGACTTGGGGAACAATTTAGTTTTATTGTGATTCTTATTAAAAATATGTATGCCTCAAAGCAAACTTACTATGACAAAGTATAAGTAGACAAATCAAAAACTAACTAGAGTCTTTTGTCGACAGGTTTCCTGAACCCCCGATCAGACGACTACCCCCGTTCACCAGCGAACTACGGTCTAATGGACCAAATAGCAGCGCTACACTGGATCAAGGAAAACGTGGCGGTGTTCGGAGGCGATCCAACGAACGTGACGCTGATGGGACATGGCACTGGCGCCGCGTGTGTGCATTTCTTGTTGACGTCACTGGCTGTGCCGGAAGGTAAGTTATAGTAATTACAAGTCCTCTAGAACGTATTTCGGCCATGGCGGCCAGTCTCATAAGACATTAGCCAAATGGGGACATATAATAGTGCACAAGTGTGAGCGCAAACACAAGTGCACTCTCTATTCTCTCACTCTCATAGTCCGATTCGATCCGCCACGACCGTAGAGAGACCATGCAGAACCAACGGCTTAAAAGGTGCTTTCCTAGGCACGAGGGTGTACACCGCTTACTCTCTGACTCTGAACTTCTTTTGGATATTTCTTTTAATACACTCTTTTTTTTTATACACTCACGCCTGTATCCCCTAAGGGGTAGGCAGAGGGGTAATATTACACCCACATTTCGCCATGAATTTTTAGGTCCCACGTAATAGGGGGCGAGTCTATTGCCGTTACCGGGCACATCACCAGACTCCGTGCTGCCACTGTGAATTCGGCAAAACGCAGTTACACTTTTGCCCGACCTGGGAATCGAACCCGGGACAATCAGTCGCATTCGCTATCCACTGGACCACGGACGCAGTCTTTTGGATAGTTCTTAACAGAAAAATCCAATATCACTTTTTGTTGACTCGGAAATCTTACACTATTGCAGGACCCCAGAGGCAGTTATAGTTATAAACTAGTTGCTACAGTTCTTAAGGAAGTTTAATTTGTTCAAGATCAGTTCGAGAGAAATTTAAGACCATTGTCGATATCGACGAAGCCTAGTGAACTCCCACTAACGGAATGGGCCCTTAACGGGAGTTCACTAGACATCGTTGAATCTAGGAGGATCGCAAAAGATTGCAGTTTAAACTAACGATCATTCACAAACATCGACTTGCCTTGGTTACCAGATTTTCCGTGGAAGTGACAACAGCTAAAGCCTTTATCTTAATCGACTAGTCTTGGCATTCAATTATTATCACAACCAGTAAAACGCTTACCTTAGTACCAACTCACACCATCCTAAATATTTACACGGCCATCGACCGTTGCTAGCAAAATTTTTGCACTACCTTTCAGAAGATACAGTACATCGATTCCCCATTAACCACATACATAGTCTCATACATAAGCGCTGTGCAAGATGTTTGGCACCGAACTAACGTTAATAGCACTTTACGCCGGTACTTTTGCTTGTCATATTTTGAAGTGTATACTCGCCAGTGTGAATTTCAAATATGTGATGTCACGAGCTGGCCGAGAGCAAGGGAATATGTGCTACATGTAGCGTTGAAATTTCGAATATCGACCTTATACAGGTCGTAAATAATTTAAAAGAGGTTGATGGTGTACAGCAGAAAGTTTTCGATCGCTGAAACTTAGGGGTTTGATCAAACGTGACTGTGTTTTGATAAAAATATCTAGTGGTTTTGAATAGTTTCAGTTGCAACTGTTGGGTTATGGAAAGACAATCCAGTAGATTTTAGTGACTTCGATAGACAGGTGTTGAGTTATGGAAAGACGTTTGCTCTATAGATGATCGCAGTCACGAAACTGCGGCTTGCTTCCTACTTTGAGGAAGGTTCTAAGATTCTTAAGGACAGCAAAAGCAGCGAAAAAGAATAGGGAACTCTCTAGCTAATATCAAATAGAGCTATTAATATTTTAAAAGCACTAGCAAGAGTGAGCATGGGACTAAGCAAAGCCACAGGGAATTTTAACAATATAGCTTCAAGTTGTTCAAGCGGGTCTCAATATTGATGACTTGTCAGCCGACAGTTACAAGTCCATGGTAAAGATACGCGTGTTTGGCACTATTATATTTTCAATTTAGCCATTCTTTGGGAAACGTAGGGGAAAGGTGCACCAAGAAGAGATTACCCGAAATTCCCACAGGGTCAATAAGGAACGCTTCATTTCAAAAACATGCGGGCGTAGCTGCGAGCATCCTTGAGTTACTCATAAAGGTAAATGGGCACCTTAGTATGGAAACCATACCCATGGCGGACACAAACGAAATATAGCAGAGTGTATTCATCTATGGATCTCATTTACTATGGCATTAGTCGCATTAATGTGAGCTAAGGGAATCTCAAAAAATTCAAGCGTTATCTATGTATATATCCATACTCTTTATTTCTGAAACTACTGATCCGATTTGGAAAAATCATTTTGTGTGTGATAGCCACATTCATGAGAAAGGTAATAGGCTACTTTTTATACCGATATTCTTGCGGAATCACTGAATAAAGCCAACCAAGTCGCAGGCGTCCGCTAATTAATTGATATAGGTAAGAAAAATTAAATGCTAATTCATTAACATATTTTTTATTCTATTTGTTCCAAAGCAATCATAAGATCATTTAAAAAGGCAGCGGGTGCGTCTGTTGTTTCCTGGTGTATGGCTCAAGACAGATAATAAACAATGCTAGCGATATGGGCGCAGCTATTTAATGTGCGAAAAAAACCTGTTCAATGTGCGAAAGAGACAGCGTATAACATATCTCTAAACATTAGCTCCTTTCGATATTATTTTTATGCCTTTATAAGATGAAATAAAAACCTTTGATACCGTTTGTTTTCTTTTTTAAAGGACTCTGTACATTTTCGCCGACGGTTTTTAATCAAACAATTATATGCAATGAAAGGTCATGTTATTTCCCTTTGTTTAAAACTATTTTGGTTTATATCCGCCACTGTTCGCAAAGCGGGTCAGATATGCTCAATGACCTTTAATGATAAATTTAATAATATTGAATATAAACAATATTGAAACACTTGAAAGTAAGCACTTTAGAGGACATCATTTGGCATGGCAGAACATAACTGTAAGTCTTCTTCGAAAGAACAAACACTATAGGGCTGAATAATTTTAAACATAAAGTTCAATTCACATAATATACAATATTTTCTACCACATAAACGTACACCGAACACCATCTTGTCTCACACTAAGAACTTGTGCTAAATAATAAACAAATACATACACTTCTTTGTAAATACTTAATATGTATGTACCTAATTATTATACAATTATCAATCCAAACTAATACAAATATTATCGTTCTAGAATCAAACCCGTGACCTTTAGCGTGACAGTCGGTTACATTTCCACAACGCCAGTGAGTCGTCAAAATAGTTTACATTATATTAATGACATCAGACAAAATGGCTCCTAAATAAAGCAAGACAACGTCTTTGTACGGAATAAAAGCCTTAATATTTTAGCAAGGTCACTTCATCACAATGACAGCTTCAACAAACCTAGTTTTACAACATTGTCGCCGAATAGATTATAATATTAGGAGCTACGTAGCCATTATTATATTGGGTTTACGCAAGCTTTTATGCGAAGATGGTTCGAAGCTAACAATTCTAGCTTAGGGGGAAAGTGCGCAGGGGATGTGTCTTTACCTAAACATGTAACGCTTACATATTTTGATATCGTTTTTGTATGTACTAATTTTATCATTGATTTATTTTTAATGTTGCAGCAACGTTTTTGTTTTTCTTTTGGTTTAGAGGTCAAGGCAAACATCATGAGTAAACTGGCTTTCTCGAGTTCTCCATTGTTCTTAGACATGTGACTTCTGTCGGCCCAGACAATGAGAAGAGACCAGTGCCTTGCAGAAGTTTATGCCATTGTGTATAAAGCCTTATTTGGCCAACCTTGAAATCCGTAACACTATTGCTTAACGCAGATCTTGATTATATGATGATGGAGCTAAAACAATAAGCTTCATACAAATTTCTCGCCACCAACGATACATAAAACAATCTCCATAAAAGCTAATATAGTCACAAAAACAGTATCAAACGTCACTTACATAATATACCTACCCTACAAACGTCAAACACATGATACTAAAATATAACACCCTATATATACAAAGGTACCTTGCCATCCGTAAGTTGCTTCACGCAGTAATATAACGTACTTTTATAGCTCATCCTGTGTAAACCTTGCCTGAGGCGATGTTCGAACTCTGTTTGTTCACAATAGCTAACTAAGGGTGCGGTCAGATCGCGAGCTGTTATGTAATGGATATTGTAAAAGAACAGTAATAGCGCAGGACTGATGGTACTGCTAGACTGACGATAGCATCTAAAAGTGCGCAGTGTTATGTTTAGTATCTCAGCTAGCAGTTTTCAACCAAAATGTATTTTTTTATCGTAATTGGAAGTGAGGGAGTTTTGTACATAAATATGGTGAAGACAATCCCATCGTACCTTATTCTAAGTTCTTAACCACAACCATTTATTATATTTCAAACTAAAGTACTGGTAAATGCCATTTGTGTTGGTTAGATATCCAATAAAATACTATGTAGTGTTCCAATTATAGTAATTGTGCTTGCATTTATGTTCATAAGTGCTCGCATATCTTTGCATCTTTTGTATCATATACTAACATAAATGTCACAATTGTTGAGATAGGTACTGCAAGAAGTACCTTAATTGTAAGCTGGCAGGGTGACATCTCCCGTACTATTATTGAAACCTGTGTCGCGGAGTACTTTACAATCATACAATCAACGGATACAAAGTACACCCAGTCTTGAAAGATCAATTTATGCAGCACACAAAGTGTTGTCTCGGGTGAGGATCAACCCACAACACTCGACGCAGTGTCAAGCGGTGAATGTTGTGGCTGCTTTTAACCCACTACGTAAACCGTGCAGTCACTGGTTGCGACATTTCATTAATAAAATGTTTTAATTCAATTATTAAACAACAAGCCTCAAAGAATAAAATTAAGCAAATTGGAAACATTTTATATAGTTATCTACTTCATAATTATTTCAGAACTCAGACTGGTCGCGCCCTTACTATTTTAGTTTGCTTTAGCTATCGCCTAATGGATGATTTGCTTTATTTTACGGCTTAAAAGGTTGTTTGTTTTGTGTAATCTTAAGCACTAATATGTGCTTTATGTAAGGTTTAATCTGTATTGAAAATTTTACAACAAATTTGGTTACTATTGAAAAATCAGTTTACAATTTATTAGAAGATTAAATTAATCTTCAACTATTATTTTTAGTCCTTTCGTCATATCGTAGATTATTCAGTTATCAGATGAGAACAAGCGGTTCCTGGGATAAATATATGCTTTTAGTATTACAGAAGCAATGTCTGAAGAAACACATCTCAGTAGTCACTGACATCAATAAATAAGTCTATTGCTATCTCTTACTAACACTCAATACGAGAAAAGGCTACGTGATATTTTAGAACTGTCAAACTACATTTCGTATTGAACTGACAACGACGGGTTTACTCGACACATTTCGACCGTCATCTAAAACTACTTAGTAAATTGAGTGAAATTAAATTTGACAGAACTTCTTGTTCCTGTCTCTTTCTAGTTTCACCAGAGGGAATAAGACACCATTAGCATATGTTGTTTAGTAGTACACAAGACAATTACTAGCTTTGTCTTTTTCCTGTAAAAAGAATTGACGTTCACATACTTCTTGTCTCGTTCAAGCACTCACAATACGCACCAATAGCACGCATGTAGGAAAAGTGTGTATGAAACGATATGTGGCATAGAATCCGTGTGCAAAGATAGATATCCATAGTGAAATACTTAAAAATCATCACAAAACTCCCAAGACCTGGTACAAGTTGTTTTCAAGTTTTTCAAATAGCCGCGCATTCATTGTACAACGCAAACGCCCATATACTTTGGACCCACTCCTCCATATCTATAGGTCCAAAAATCCCGCATCACTACGCAAGCGAAACTGCCTCGGGAGCAAAAGTTTTGTACAAGTTATAATTAAGTTATCGACGAGTACCAACTTAACGGTCTCATCGGAAACTTAGCCCGTTAAGTGTCGCATTAAGTTAGAAGTTTAAAGTTTAACTCCTTACTTATGTATGTTGAAGAGTATGGTAGTATGTGATGAGGATTTGAATGCTAATTAGGGCAGGTGGGAGTTTGTAGCGGAATATATATTTAGAATGTATAATATTGTTTGGATTGATATACGATATGATACCTACAAGGAAGTATCGTGGGCAGAAGGTATATACAGGATGAGACCCATCACCAAGCCGAAATCATACTAAGCAAAAATAATACTTGGGAAAAGTTTTTTTTAAGCAGTCACATTTTTAAGCCGCAATTAAAAGAGCGCTCGTGCAATGCTCGATATTATTCTATCCTCCATATTATTATTATCCATGGGTGCAAAGAACATCTGTAGACCAAATTGCCGGACTAAATGCATCGATTTCGTATCCAGTTACAAAAAAAATATGGTAAATTTGAGCCTCAATATCTCCTGAACCAGTAATTGCCCAGGTATGGCCACAATAAAAAAAGTTCGTAATTATTGGTCAATGTAAGATTTCAGTTTACATTAAGAGTCTTTTAACACCCCGTATTTTGGATGGGCTTGAATTATGTATAAACAATTTGATATTCACTGTATATTTTCTTGAGTTTCTAGTATTTTGTTGGGGTTATCGCTATGCCCCCGCTCTACGCTCGAAGTTGTCGTCAAGTATATCTACCTGGGACAAATAGTCCAATTAGGTAGGTCCAACTTCGAGAAGGAGGTCAATCGTCGAATTCAACTCGGTTGGGCAGCGTTCGGGAAGCTACGACATATCTTCTCGTCCGATTTCCCACAGTGTCTCAAGACAAAAGTCTTTGACCAGTGTGTGTTGCCAGCGACGACTTACGGATCAGAGACGTGGTCGTGGAGTTTCTCTGCGAGATCGAATCAGAAATGAGGAGATCCGCAGTAGAACCAAAGTCGCCGACATAGCTCTCCGGATAGCCAAGCTGAAGTGGCAGTGGGCAGGGCACATAGCTCGAAGAACCGATGGCCGTTGGGGCAGAAAGGTTCTGGAGTAGCGGCCACGTACCGGACGACGCAGCAGAGGTAGGCCACCCGCAAGGTGGACCGACGATCTCGTTAAGATCGCGGGAGGCGGTTGGATGTGGGCGGCTCAAGATCGGTATATGTGGAGAACCTTGGGGGAGGCCTATGTCCAGCAGTGGACGTCGTTTGGCTGATATGATGAACGCTATGCCACGTATGTAGATACGTCCTATTAAGATAGCCTCAGACAGCAAATACTATCAAAACGAAACGAATTTAGAATATGTATCTGATTAAGCTTAAGCTTCTTAACTGCGTCTTCTTAACTAGATTATCTAGGCTTGCGGTCATGATACGAACTGCTAGATGTTTTATTATTTAATTTAGTAACAAGGTTACTTAGACCGTGATGAGGACACCATTTTTGCTGCCAAAGGTGACAGCTCAATCATTAAAGCCGGTGTTCGATTGTTAATACCCTGCTACAACCTAAAGAATAGCAGTAAATAAATTGATAGTTAAAAAACACTAGAAATCACGCTTTTATAAATGTGTGTGCTGCAACTCCAGTAACATCTGTTTACTTGATTTTTGAACAAGTTATACAAGAACGTCTTTCTTGTTCCAGCGCCCCACGCTTTTACAATCAAATATTATAATTAAAAGCACATATTTTACACTTCAGCCCAGAAATAGAGACAATTTGAACGATCCATAATTTATTTTTTTGTTTTTACGTGCATTTATAAAAGCGTGTTTTCAAGTGTTTTTTAAACTATTAATTTATTTTATACTTTTTGGTCTATGATAACGTAATATTTTTAACATTTATACATTAATTTAAGTAGGCGAAAAGGCCCGCATCCTCTCCATTTCCGCTTGTGCGTCTGTATTACATGGTGTTTTATCTGTCAGCTTATAACAATCTAGCTCTTCAATCAGGAGACCACTAAGTGATTTTACTCTACTCAGGACAACATACGCCTGTCCAGCCCGAAAAGTACGGGACTTTAACTACACCACTGCGTGGTCTACAATATATGATTGGTTAATTATAACCTGGAAACCTGATCGTGTTCTAAGTCCATTACATGGCCTTTCTCACAAGTGCAAACACGACTATGATACGACGATGATATATTCCATCATAGACTGCTAGTGCCTATATTCCGGCTTTATCATCAGACCTTGAAACCCAATCGTGGCCAAAGTTCATTACAAGACTTTTCTATGAAATCCAAAACAGCTATGATACGATTTTCCATCATGAAGTTCCAGTGCATGTCTTCCGGCTCCATCATCTGATCAGTTTGACAGTGCCATATTATTGTATTGTCATCAGAACTACATACAATTGCCAATTTTCATTACGCTACGACCCTTGGAAGATGGTTAAATTAGTTACCTTAGAGTCCATTACATAGTTGGTTACATACACGACGACCTAATAAAAGCGTGTTAAAAATCGCTAAGTGACAAAGATCAGCGTTCGAAACCACGCAGCATAACTAGTATTCTAAAGATGTAGAAAAAATATGATATGACAAAATCGCTACAGCTCTGCTCTAATATAACACCAATAAATAATAACGTTAATATGTATGTCAACGAGACTCCCCATAAACCTTCTAAAATGTGACAAAGCTTTGCAAAGACAAGCTGCGAACAAAACGCCTACAAACCCTTTCCTCTTTAGTATTCCTTCCCATTCAGTACATAACTTTATAGACACCATGCACCATAAACTTACACGGCATACGCACCCTCTTCACCTTATAACTGAAAGACAGCGCCCTCTATACCGTGTACGGCGATTATTTGTACAGTCAGGCACGTAAGCCGATATATGTTAAGGAGATTATCAATAAAAAGTGACTGTATTTCGAACACTTTATTTAAAGTTCTCGCATGGTAGGTTAAAAGTTCTTTGTTAATAATACATATTTGCAGAATAATAATCATCAAAATTGTTATCATATTATGTCTAAAGTTTGGCTAGAAAGACTGGGAATTGTTTGTAGGCACAGTGGAAGCTAATTTATATTCATCCAGTTGTTCTAAAGCAATCAAATGTCTGACATATATTACTGAGATTCTCAGCGATGACAAATTATAATGTACAATTACCTGTATGTTCACTGATGTCAGGCCTGGAACTAAGTTAGGGAAAAACAAACAAAACTAAGGTGGCCACGATAGATTGAATGAATTATCCACTTACCTGTTCCTCCCAACTTGATGTCCTCTCCGTCTTGACACGAGGGCAGGAGGCACGTTCACAGGATTCACAATTACAGTTTTACAAATGTCAATGTTCAACTCAACTTTTGCCGGGTAAATCAAATAGCGGCAATTTATAAGATTTCACAATACAATTCGCGAAGCTGGTTTAACCATGTGCTTTCAAAAGGGCGATGATTCAAGATACGGCGTGGTCCAGACAACTTTTTATACCGGGTTTTTCACTGACCGCGGGAAACGAACAAACTATTCGCGAAGCTACCAGGATGTGCTTTTCAAAAGGCGATCAATTTATTTCAATTACAAAACCCAATATACTGCGTCCGCGCAACCATTTTTCCCAACGGAAGTTTACAGTTCAGTGTGAACATAGTCAAATTTTACAATAGACTAAACTAAACGTTACTAAATCGATATAATCGACTTGACCTATCACAAGTAATATTTCTATTTCAAACATATTAGATATATCCTGATTAAGATGATTCAGACATCTACGATGTTTTTGATCTTGCGGTTCAGAGTCTTAGTTTATTTAATTAAATATAATATCACCAGTCTGTAACCCAGACTACAATAAATAAACTCAACCACACGATTCCATAAATTTATGCGGTCGCCTTTGCTATGGTCCTTCCAAATAATAATTAGAAGTGTATAATTCATATAACATCTCAGTATGTAGCAATTTATGTCATCGACTGTACAGTAAACTTGTTTAGAACTAGGGCAAGGATTAAGTGATATGGCAAAGATTTAGGTGATGGAGGAAAAGCTGTTATGATTTAAGATCAAGTCAACCTTTCTTTTCATGTTTAATTTCAAGGAATTATTAGAGAAAATCTAAAAATATAGGATTTCCTTGACGAAAACTCAATGACAATTATTCTGATTAGGAATATATTTTAGAACATTGTGCATCAAACTAAAAAGATTGTAAATAGTGACTAACAAAATCACAACGGACTTACGATGTACTAGCTGTATGCAATGTAAACACGAGATGTAGTATGTAGGTATGTGTGAAATGTCTTTCACTACATTTAATAACTCTCTGATAGCAAATTCCTACCAGAAAAGAGACTGCCTCCGTGGTCCAGTGGATAGCGTATGCGACTGCTGATCGGAGGTCCCGGGTTCGATTCCCGGGTCGGACAAAAGTGTTACTGGCTTTTTCCGAATTCTCAGTAGCAGCACGGAGTTTGGTGATGTGCCCGGTAACGGCAATAGACCTAAAAATTCATGGCGAAATGTGGGTGTAATGTTACACCTCTGCCTACGACTTCAGGGATACAGGCGTGAGTCTATAAAAAAAAATAAAAAAGAGAGATGCGTTAGAATACTGATATTTCTATCGAGATCTTCTATACCATCTAACCTTACATATTATTGCCGTAATAAACAGTCTTCCGGATTCAATAATATACAGCATGTGAAGATTATTGACGCCATGAAAAACTGTACCTACAAAATTTAAATTTTTAGGTATCAAGATAGAGCTCTGGCAATTTTCTAAATATCGTTTAATGTACACGACATACACGAGAAAAAGACTATTGCATGAATGTTGAAACCTTAGAAAAACAATGACTAATTTCTGATGGTGTATGTCTGGCAATGCAAACAACCAAAATATTTCAAGACATAACCAAGAATGGGGTAATCAGTGAACGCCACATATACACAAACATAATACTCATGCAAAAACATGAATATCTCAAATGTTTTGCGACACAGGGTGTCCTCCATTACGTGGATAAAGCTTGCTATGGCTACAATTCCGTCGCGTGATGTGAGAGGGTTGAGGCAATACAAGCAGCGAATAATAATGCACATATTTTTTTAAGTACTAAAATTAACTGAAGTATGTTCTTGGGTTCACGCGCATGATCTAGAAAGTACATTATTTATTACAATCCACCGTTTTTGCTACTTTATAGTATTCCGTCTTCCGTGTCAGCAGATGAAGCAGATAAAATGACGAATTGCAATAAATGATGTAGATTCTAGATCATTCGATTGAAATGCAATAAAGCGTCTGACTTATTAAAACGGTAATCCTCTGCTGCCACGTTGAAGCACAATAATGGCGATCGAGTTCTATATTTCTTTAATTGAAATCTAGTTGTAACTCGATCGAATATGTTGGCTCAACAGTAGGAACTTTGTGTTTTTCGTTTTCCATTTTTATCGGGGGTTTTTAAACGTTCAACCGACAGGTAAAAGACTCTAACACACCATTTGCGAATCACACAACGTATTTAATTGTATCTTATTTTTGAAAATAAGGCACAATAAAAATATCACTGCAAAGCGACATGAAAATGCATCATTAACGAAAAAAGAAAACATGTGTAGGAATAGCTCCCAGCAGATCATCAAGTCTATGTTTGAAATAAAAGTTTCTGAATTATTTTTCATAGCACCAGTATGTGGCCTACTCTGGGTCGGAAATTTATAGGCCGCCTGGAGAAATTTATAGGCTGTCTCCAACATGGCCCAACAATTCATGTTCTAAGACAAGAACTGGAACCGCCAGCTTTACGTGTCCTCCGCGCTCTGAATGTAAATGCCCAGGGCGATCACTTAAATCAGGCGGTAACCTATGCAAGCGTTACTTAACTTCACCGACTGGTAAGCCAAGTCACTCTTTTTTTTAAAGACAACTCCCACACTAGGAATATATCTTGTGTCGCGGGGGACGCTCGCGCTTTACAAATATACAACCAACGGACACAATGTATACCCAGACTCGAAACAACAATTTATGAGCGTTTTCATTAATGATATCAATGATTGAAAAGTCATGAAAAATAGATTCTTTAAATTACTTGGAAGCTCTACTTACCTGGGGCATGGTACTAAAACAGTATCTTAATACTACAACAGGCTAAATGGTTTTTCTTATTTAGGTTAAATTAGATAAAGAGTAAACTCAAATCCCAAAACTGGGCTAAGGCAACGTTTTTCATGAATCTATCTCCCGATCTCTCTCGTGGGATAAAGCAAATTCCACCCGGGAGAAGCCGCGAATTTAGCTATTAAAAATACAAAAAAGTGGGCTACAATTTATGTAAACGGCAGATTTTGAACGTAATAATTTATTGTGTGTGAGTGTCGTAGCCAAGTCATTTTTCATAATTATGTTTTCCAACAAGATATATTTATTCTTAATTTTTTTTTATTATTAAGAAACCATATTTAGCGATTTACAATAAATGTACAGATTCACATTAATCACATTTAGGTATATAAATCTCAAGCAATTAGATCCACTGGCACCCAAGCTAAGATCAAACTTGTGTTATGGGTGCCAGGTCTCTCTAACAACTTTGATCATAATGACGTTATAATCTATACTACTAGGTTAATAATAAATAATTTAATTAATAAAATATAAACCATCAAGAAAAAAAATAACAAAAATTAAAAATTATTAATTATTAATATTTTTTTATTTTAATTTAATTTTGAAAATGAATAGTTTGACGTCTATCGTCCAGTTTCGATACTTGATATATCGATAGATTTGTCTACTAGAGAAACATTATGTATGTGCGTGAAGTCCGTAGATAGGTCGAATATGGAAACTTGCCGTAAATCACAAGCACGGTATGTTTAACATAAGTAGTAAAGTGTACGCCTGCTAAAACTAAAATGTTCTGATAATTAAAATACTATATTTCAATCTTCATATAGTAAGTGGGTGGAAATTAAAACCACGCAAGTTCAATGCTACTTTGGAGAACTTAATACAAAAGCATGATTACCTCTTAATATTACCCTGAACACAGGATACCATACTCATTTCCAATTAAAACTAATTTATGCCCACGACTTCCGTATCATGATGTATCAAATTTACTTTCACCCTTAAAATATATTAGTGTAGATAACTATCGTACCCTGCAAAGCCTTTGAACTTTACAAGTTCATAATGCCAATAAATTGTAAGCCAAAACCGCTCCTCTTGAGGCCGCAATATAAGGAAGTAATTTTGAGTTCAGTTCGCGCTCAACGCCCGCGTGGCATACCTGATGAAGGGAACAAAACAATTTGGTGGCCCAAACTTTGAAAACTAAAACGAAATTCATATACCTTAAGTAATTCTGCATTAGAGCCATTTTTGCACGCCAAATTTTAGAACCAAAAGCCTTATAAAACCAAAAATAACCTTATTAGAATGGAGTAAAGAAGCTTTTTGAATGGGGTCGTGGTAATTTCCTTTTAGTTTATTTATTTGAAATGTTTGCTTATTAGGAAATGTACATTATGTGAATAGATATTACTTACCCTTAAAGTTTAATTTATATCTTCAATCTTGCATAAAATACTACACTTAGTTTATTTTACGTAGCCATATAGTATACTACAAATATATTAGTATGTTATGAATTCAGGTAAAGTTTTATAACATTTTCCAAAACTGTTGTGACGAATCGTCACAGAAGTATTACGCTACCCAAAACCTTTTAGACTTTTTTCATATACCGTCACTTCTGTAACATACATTTCCACCATAGTTCTGAACATGGTCACGAGTTGTATACATTATAAGTCGTAAGTGGATGCTCCTGTTACACAATATTCGCATTGGAAGGCTAACTAAAACACATCATTTAGTAACTACATTAATTGCTTAAGTATTATGTCTGTAACTAATTACTATTTACAAGTAATTTAGTACAATGTGTAACAGTTGCAGCTCCTTACAAAAATGAAAATATGTACCATAATATTGGCGATTTAAAAGAGTGGCCTCGAGTTTTATTGCCCGTTCTTTCCCGTGGCTCTACCTATTGCTTTGCGAACGAGGCAGTAAATGTAAATGTAGAAGCATTAAGTAATTTAATTTTAAAATTGACGTTCATAAGCGTCACCTTGTGACCAAGATGAATAAATGATTTTGATTTTTGTTTTTTTTTTTATTTTTTATATTAAAAAAAAAACGATGTCAAAGTGTTCTGTGTAAAGTCTTTTAGATCAAATAAAAAAGTTCATATGATTACTTGTGAGTCAGCCATAGCCAACTCACTGCCATGGCGAGGGTATCGCGTCAGAATCTACAGCGTGCACCACCGACGTTTTGGCGTTATGTGTATATTGAATTGATAATTATCGCTTGCCCCGTGCCTTGCCTCGAAGAGCATATTAAACTGCTAGTCCTGGCTGTCATGAAGATCTTTATAACATAACATAACTTCACGCCTTTTACGCAGAGGTGCATTATGTCACCAGTTATGTCTCGGTCCCAATGTAATAGGGGGCGAGCCTATTGCAACCTATCGGGAACATAATTAAGCGAGCGATAATTAACATTTTTAATACACACATAACTTCTAAAAGACGTACTTCGTCCGTTACGTACACCTCTGGACTACCACCGCTTTTAAATGAAGAAATTTTGAATGAAGATCTTTGACAGTCTATAAAGACAGTCAGTACTTCTGAATAAACTGACACTAGTCTAAACTAAGTAATATTGCTATTCCTTTGGCTTAAAGAGGTCAGACAGGCCGTTGTTCTGTGAAAAAGCTAATATTCAGTCAAACCCTGTTAGGCCAGTAAGCGGATCCCGGATTGCAACTGGGATAAAACTAGGAGGAAAAATTTTACTTGTGACCAAATCAGACCCGCATAAACACAGTCATGCAGTTGTCATGTTAATATATCTAGGACATTGAGTTTGGGTTACGCCAAAACTTTGGAACTAAAACAAAGTATTTCACCTATAGTTTCGAATAATTACAATATTTAAAACCCGTTACTTAAACAATATGTGTACAATTTGCGAAAGTTTTAAACTGTTTATCTTAAGGCACCCAGCCGACCAACAGTTATAAATACACGAACATAAGAATAACGTATCTGTTGATATGACAATGTTATGCCTGAAGGCAATATGCGAAAAACGGAATGTATTTTTTTGAATTTGTGAAACTAAAATTGGCTTATCACTGTCTATTATGAATTAGATACAGAGATAAGCCAATTTTTGTTTCGTGAATCAGACCAGAGAATTCTGGCCAATTTCATGCAAATAACTTGTTAAATTATGTATTCAATAACATATTGTTGGTAGCCCTATGCTTTGTTTTTTAGCCCAGCTTAAACAAAAGTGAAATTGGATTTTTTTATCAAAAAAATTTTCCAATTAAAAAGTGTCAAATGAATACATCGAAAGCCCACTATTTTATTGAACCAGAAGCCATTTTGGCACGTTTATAAACCAGATGAATATCTATAAAAAGTGCTGGCGTGCGATTAATATACTGAATAGATTTATATTCTGAACAATATTTTTCATTGACTTGCATGAATGTCCACGCGACCGGATTGATTTTATTCGCATATTTATTTTTATTCAAACATTTCTGTATACGTAATTTTATTGATTGCACTTCAGAACATGCATGGTTTGTGCCGGGAACATACTTATTTTGTGAAATTTCTTTAAATTTTTAAGTTTTCTAGTGGGTAGACCTCTGAGTATAAAATACTTGAATTTATGTCAGAAACAAATCCTCATTTCCTTGATTTCAAGTCCATCTCCAATCCACAATCTCAAAATTTTGGTCCAATCTGTCAGCTTGAATGATTAAAGCCGCGCCCAGTCTGTCAGAAAAAGACATTCAAGATATTTCACCATTTTGATCCCATTCCTCGTTTTCCTCATATCTTGATGAAGCACCCTGTCAAGAATCCGTTAAATTACATCGCTTTAATTCAATCGTTATCTCATTTCCGGCATACTCCAGTAACGAGTTTAATTAATCCTATAATTAAAATCGATTGTGACTTACATTTTGAAATATAAACGTATTAGCAATGCTGTTGAAATTCGTCTTCCTCCTTTGATGTATCGTCTTTAGGGATTTGTAACTGAAACACAGGTCGTTCATTACATCTGTGCAAATAAAATGAAGTCCATTGCCATGCTGTCTGTATGCATAATTAAAGAACTACCTAACGGATTTTGCTCAGTTTTCATCAACAGATAGGGTAAACCTTACCCTATCGTTAAACATCCTTAAGTTTACGTATATAATTTACGCGGGCGAAGCCGCAGGCGAAAGCCAGTAATATTTATATTAGCGATCACCTACTAGACTTGGATTTTTGATGATGATTGAGTTATTCCTGATCCGCTTTAGGGTTTTATTGTACAAGCACAAATTCTTGTATGGCAATAAATCGTTAGAGCGATCTCAATTCTTTGGTTTTACTCGTGTTTACTTTTAGGTAACCCCACGCACTAAAATCTTGCGATGAATTACATCTTATTTCAATACATCTAGGCAACGTTCATGATTCACCTAAAAATGTCTTTAGCATCAGCAGTTTTCCGAAAAATCCAAGGACAATTTCCGGTCTGGCAATTTCAACTGCATATTTTTCGAAATAAAAGCTCTGACTAATATGACGGCGTAAACAAGGGAGATCTTACACGCCTTTCTCTTCACACAGGTAATCTCTAAATAAATAAAGATATCCTATTCAATATTACTTGCGATCCGAATATCATAAAAGGGGAAAATAAAAAATAGAACAAAAAGTTTGCCGCTCATCCCCTATCGAAACCAATCCGAATAACTTTCAACTGACCTAGTTGAAAGCTATAAGCTTAAATATACACCCCATTCATTTGCAAGGATTGTACGGAGACGCGATCCATTTTATAATTCGTAGGATATATTGCTTATCAGCAATGCTTTATTCAATTCCGGTAGGGAGATTTGAGGCCATGACATATTACCTGAAAAGGATATATTTTGTGAAATTTTGAAATATTGGAAAGGGGTTTTGCTAAACGAACATGGAGTAAATTTAATGGTGGGCACAGGAAATTGATTAATTTTGAAGGTACAGGTTTGATAATGAGTTTTGTTTTAAATGTATTTGTTAGAGGCTGAAGTTAACCATAGAGTTGTTGGTACATCAAATATTATATTTGTATAGGCGCAATCAAAATACAAAAACGTTAATATGGGTTAAATAATAATAAAAATGTTGCGCTGGGGCGTAGGGTAATATGATTAAAAAGTTTGGTTTAAAAATAATACAAACATTCTTGGAAGTATCTCAAAACTATGGAAATCATTGTACACTTAAATTTGATGGCTGAAGCTATGAAATATTGCTATCCCTTTTTAGGTTACTGAGGACTGACGGAAAAGCTAACATTCTGTTAAATATGTTTAGACCAGTAAACATACTTGACAGGATGTTAGCCCTGGGCACCAAGGTGAGACGCTTGGATGCAAGCGCTTGGACTATGATGATCCTTTAGCCTTTTTTGTGTGAGTCCATCCATTGCCTTCTAAACAAATATTATTATCATTTTTAATATTAGTACGTTAAGACGCGCAACATATAAGTTGGTTTAAAAAGTTCGGAAACATGTTCATAGTACAAGATTATTTCTATAAATAACAAATCCAAACTCCTAACAATAGAGCCAGAGTATAAAGCCTATATCGCTGATGAGTTTACAAACATGTAATCAATTCAGACTAAAAACAAAAAATTGTGAATAAAACAAAGCGCTGGACAACGAAACAACCGCTTACGGATACACAGTACGAGAGTTTATTTCGAGCATTTGTTTGTTTCGACGAAACTATCTCCAAAACCAAACAAAATAATCACACAGAAATACAGTTAACTAACTCATCAACAATTCCCCGTAAAGCGAAGCAAATCCACTCAGAATATAAACCAAATCCAGAGAGAGTACTGTCATTAAATTTTTCTATACCAAAACAATATCTTCATTTATAAATGTTGTATACGATGCACGTACGAAACTGGCCGCCGCTGTATCAACATCGTTCCATGGTTTATTGTTTATGTTAGTTAGTTTGTATTTCGTAACTAAAATGAAAATTCTACTAAGGGAATTCTCAGTTTTGAGCGTATTTAATTCCGAGTTGTAATTGTGCTAGAATGCCAATTGGATGAATTTGTAATCAGATGAAATGGATTTTGGTTTGCATTTAGAATTTCTTGAAGTTGGTTTTTACAACTTCATTGTGTTTGTTGGTTTGCATAATTTCTTGGTGAGCACATACATAGAATTTTTATACTTTAGTTTCTTTCTGAAAGCCTTAATGACGCTAGTAATTGTAAATAACTTTATACAGTACCTATTAATATTTAAATAGCCATATTCATTTACGGGAATTAATGGAAATATACCATTCTAAATAGGAAATACGATATGTCCATCTTATATTCACATTCAATCATTTGTAATTATTTGTACAACGTTTTTGGCTCAGTAAAATGGTAACATAAATTTGTCACGGTTAGTATATTTCAATTATGTGTATAGTGGCACCTAAATAAAAAGTGGCATACCTAGCTCAGTTTTTAGGTAAATTTAAATATTTTTCTGGGATAAACACATGTACATATATCGCAGAAAAACATTTCTATTTACCTTTACAAATAGTTTTTATCCTATTAAGATTTACAAGATTGTATCTATTATCACAAATTGATTGTGAATTGTGTCTAAAATATTAAACAAAATATTCAAAGATAACCACAGAATACGTGCCAAGAATTCAAGACAGAAACATAAAAAATATCTACGAACATAAATTACAGCGTTAAAATGAATAATGGCTTTTTCGTCGGTATTGAAAGTAATCCCAGAGATATGAATAGCGATACAGATCTAAAATATAACTCTAAGAAATAAGACGATAGCTCACCTGAAACTAAAACCAAAACGTTTATTATATTGAGTTTGACATGAAATGGAAGAATATGGTAAAAATTACTAAAATGTAAAATAATAAATTTTCCTCTATTTGTATATTTCATTGACTTGATTATGGACATGGACGATTTATTTATTCATTAACGTATTAAATTAAATCTTCTATGGAGGGCTAGAAACAACTCATATACATTATTTTAATGCCTAAAGTACTCAATCTAAAATGTTTTTTTTCCCAAATACATTTTATACAATTGTTTCAAATAGTATATTGTTTAACCTGGAAAGTGGGAATTTATAAGATGGATATTATGGCTTAAAATGCATTTTAGTAAATATGCAAACCTGATATCATTTAAATGCTTGTTAGCAGTCGACCTTTTGAAAAATATTAGCCGTTCAGTTAATGACAACATAAATGAGATCCTCACTCATCTCAATAAAAAGATCCAACAACAGCAGAACAAGCAAAAATATATACTTCATTCGAAGAACAGTCTGCGAAAATAAGCAAGTGCTTCAATTCAGCATATGTACCGTTCAAGTCCATGCAATTTGCACTGAATAGGGTTACCATTCATCTTATTTTACGGACACTGACCCACATTGGAGCGTCTGAGAAATACAGCTATTCTGAACTAGCCAATGCCTTTGTAGGGAAGATCGAATTCAGTAGCCGCTGAATGATGACCATCATTTTTGTGATGTGTAATGTTCGTTGAAACTATCTAGGACTAGACAAGATAGCTCGCTGGAATGGTATTGATGTCTAGAGTTATTGTACCTATACCATGTACAAGTTAGCTTGATCTTTTTGACAGATGTAAATTTTTCTGATCGACATTACTTTGCAATGACGGACGTATTATTTTCTTAATTTAATGAATTTAAAAATTGTAAAAATATTTAAAAAAATACATATAACACAAAAGTCCCTAAAGATTCAAGCGTTATACGAAAATTTTCAGACCTTTTATTGCATCAAAGTAAAATTTAAATAGGAACACTGAAAATAATAGACGCTTGTACAATGTTACATCGGTCGGACGGATGGGACACGAATAACAGGAAGTAACTGTTACAAATATCGATTACAAAAAATCATTGTTAAGTTATTCCCACCAAGAACTTAGGGTCCCAAGCCAACCTCACCTGCAAGTGGTGCACCTGCCGATCAACGGACGAGGCTCTGGCAAACAAAATATCCCGATAAGCGGCAATAGGCTCGCCACCTATTACGTGGGATCAAAACACTGGCGAAAAGTGGGCGTTTAATATGCCTCTGCCTACCCCTTCGGGGAAACAGGCGTGAGTCTATGTATGTATGTATGTATGTATTGTTAAGTTATTGTTACGAACGGGGGTTCCTTTTGGTTGGGGTCTCTTTGGCTAGTGGTTGGGGTCTCTTTAGCTGGTATAACTCTTTTTGGAAAAATAAGGTAAAATAAAAATTTAATTCTAATTTGAATTACGCATTCCATCGTTCAATCGACTGGCCATATAAGCCGAACGTCGGCATCACTCGGGGTCAGTAGTGTAGAGTAAAGTCAAGAGGTAAGAAGAGATTAAAGGAAGAAGTTAAAAGGAAGCAAGACTACCTGCCCGTAACATTGTTGAATAAAATTTTTTGTTTTGAACTTTTGTTAATTATGCCTAAAAGGGCGAAAAAATCTGTATTCAACAGTGAATCGCGTGAGTTTGTGATTCGCTAACGCGATTATTTTGAGCGTGAGTCACAAATTATTGTCTCAAGTGCAGCAACGTGTAGTTGATTGACGCTTTGGGGATTAGATTAGCTACTGTGACACGAATCTCTACGGAAAAATATGGTAAAGAAGGTGATGAGGAGAATAAACTGTCGTCTCCTAATAAAAAACGTAGGCGTATCCAACCTACCGTCAATACTGACTATTTTTAATGAGCGGCCATACGGAACCACATTTATGGTTATTATTCAAGAAAAGAATAGCACACACTTAAATTTTTACATACAGGGTTATTTTTCGACCTCCCGTCAAATTTAAATAGGTAGTTCAGACCATGAAACTAAGCAACCTTTCCATAGAAAAATGGGTCAAAAAGTGAAAAAAAAATTCGATCCTCCCATAGAAAACTGCTCGATTACGTGGTCGATTTCGCATGGAAGGTCTGAATTTTTTTTCACATATCGACCCGTGTTTTTTTGGGAAAGTTGTTTACTTTCATGGTCTGAACCACTTATTTAAATTTGGCGGGAGGTCCAAAAATAACCCGGTAATATTAAATAGGTACTTATGATGAATATTGACCCACCGTCGCTTATATGCCCAATGTTTTATTTGTCTAGTGCAATAAAAAAATCACACATAATACACCCACACCATCTCGTCACAGTTACAAGTATTTTAAAACGTTATTTTTTGGACTACTAGATATTTTCTGTTTCCCATCACTAGCCCGTCTGTCAAAAAGATCAAGCTAACTTGTACAGGGAATAGATCTTAGATCTTTTTTGAAACAGGTTGAACTTTAAACGTGTGATTCTTGTAGAAAGTGATATGTTATAGAGTGGTTCTGTGTTAATTCAGATACTTAATATGCAGTAAATTATTAATAGCGTTTCTTTGACAGATTGACGTACATAATAACATTATGAAGGTTATTTATATAAATATATAATGGTGCTAATATACCGGAGCATTCATTTGTAACAGGACAGCGAGTATTCATCGTTTTTTGCTTTGTCGAGCTCAATAACGAACAGAGCCGAACATTGCTACGAACTTTTTCACGATCTTTTTAGCAAACGCTGTAATCAGCAAAAACGTTAAAGATAATTTACTGTCCATAAGCTAGAATACTCGCCGGAACGTTTGTGAGAATGCTCAAATGTGTCAGCCCAATTGGTGTAGAAATAGAAATGTCAAAATTTTATATTGTGTCCTAATTATTTTCTTCATAATGATAACTCCTTTTCAAGCACATCAGTCTCATCCAATACTAAAAGTATTTATGTATAATTATAGAATTATATGTATGTTGTATATTTTGATGTATATATTTATAACATAATTATATGTATGTATATATAGCACTATATATTGTGTATGTATTCTATCCGTATAAGGTATCTATAATTATTACTAGGTTACATTTACAAACTAATGATTAAGTTTAATATTAAAATGCATCTACCACTATTATCTCTGCCTCCACCTTAAAGTTGAAGGTAGAGAATGCCATATGGCATCATGTCCAACCTTGTACACCTTGTTTGCACAAAATAAATAAATAAATAACTAGCAAGGTAAAATATATAATGGAGACAAATATATTAAACAATATAACGTTATATTATTACGCTAGGACGAAGGGGAAGACCTAGGCGGACGTTCTCTGACCAGATTAGAAACATCCTAAAAAAGGACAGGTCAGAAGTACCCTAAACAGAAGATCATGCATGAGAAACTTGAAGGGAGTGAATGAAGCAAGACAGGTATGTCAGGATCGTTGCAAATGGTGTTCCGTAGTCTCTGCCTACCCCTCCAGGGAACAGGGATGTGTCTATGTATGTATTATTACGCTATTCTATTACTGCCAACAAATTTTTATTACATGCAATTTATTCCATCAGTTTAGCCATCTCAAAATTTTAATACCCGTCGGGAATCATATCTTAAGGCGTTGCTAACCGGGATTCTCTCGATTCCTCTTATTTTGTCATCGCGTCGCGTCGGATCGTACTGTAATATTCACTTATTCTTAAGTCCATTACTGTAGCTGCACTGAATTATTGGAAATCCACTACTGCTTTGAGATTTTGCGATGTAATATTGGCTGGCATTTTCGATGTCTATCGATGATATCAGAGAGATATTATTTAACTTATCTTAATTAGACGCGATTTGTCCGTGACATTTTAGCTAACTTTATCGGAGTTTCTTCAAAACATACGATTCACATTGATCGATTCATTTCATAAATTTAGCTATGTCATATGAAGATAATTAATAGGCACTTTCATCAAAAGAATAGGAAAGGACAGATGAATAGATAATTAATGTCACAAAACTTATACCGGCCAGTGACAAAAATGTCAATACTTCTTTTGGAATTGCCATGATCTTATGGTACAGCATAAATTGATAAAAAAGTAAAGTCAAAACATGTAATAATATATCAATATCAATTGCCTTGCTTATTCTACGTATCTCTTTTTCACGGCTATTCTTCTAACATATGGAGATATGGATCCAACGTGCAGAGGCCCGTTGAGAGTTTAAATCTAAAATGGGATGGTACACATGCCTAGGAGCCTCCACAGCTGCACTATTGAGTACAGCTATGGACTAGCCACAGCAAATGTAGGACTATTGCTATGATGTGGAGTCTAATTTAATTTAATTGGGTTATGGGAATGGGTGTTTAATGGACTGGTATTATGATGACTATGGATGAAAAACGGCACCTGCCAGTGAAACTCTAATAGTCGCCGTCTGCATGGCGGGTGGTGACTTGCCAACTCATTGGATGGGCTCTCTAAACAGCCGCTCGAAGCAAATAAACTCTGCCATAAAGGCAGCCAGAGGGCAAAGCCGGTGCGAGAGGATAGGGGTGTCGAGCGGTGCGGCACTGCTTCCGTCATGGCCGGTCTCGTGACAATGGAGACCCGGAGTGGGTTTCCCCGTAGTTGCGCTCTTGAGTCAGTTATCTACGTATTATTATTATCATGTTAAAAAAGTGTTAATGATAGCTTAAACTTGAAATATAATAAATGATTAACTTTTTCCTGTGAAAATGGCAGAGCAAAATATAACAAGTTAAATTATTGAAATAAATTGTTGCAAACAAGATTGGATTTATGATTTTATTATCTAAAGATTTGAGTGTTGATGCATTTGCCTAAAACCAATATTTTTTAACAAGATGTGGACGCAATTTAGGTTTAAGGCGTTTAGCGAGAAGCACCGTCATTCGTTAATTTTATAGTTATTTGGTCTTGTTTGAGCTTTAAAATTTCTTCAATATCTTACTGCGTTTGCAAGGAAATCTTCTTAATAAGGTAGAATGCATTATCTTGTATAAGTAGGATTAAATTAAAAGTTTAAATTGTAAGATGTAAGAAGGATATGTACTGACAATTTCATAAGTTAGCTTGTTATTACTTTCTTACAAAGGTTTTTATTGTATTCGGAGAAGAATGCGTCACATAAAATAGTTATATAGCTAAGTTTTGTAATAAGCATACAGCTCGTGTAATGTTCGCTGAGTCATTTGGGCGCTTCAGTTGTAAGCTAGAATAACATTCTTTAGAAACATTTTGAACCCACAGATAAGAAAACCTACTTTTATCGGTACTTAAGGTATATAAGAAAAATAAGTTGTCATTTTCCTTCGATTTCAATGGGCTGGTATGAGAACTCCTACTGAGCATTTTTACATAATAAGAACAGGTTATAACACCAGACGTATAGAACTAACTCTGATGGAATTTTTAATAGTTGTTTCTTTGCATTATTTTAATTCATCTAACGAAAAATCTCCTCAAAAAAGTGATCTAAAAACATTCATAAATTATTTAAATTTTAAAGACAGATAGAAGCCCCTGAAATATCTAGCTTTTGACTACAGATAGTTAAAATTATAACTCAAATATGATAAAGTTATAACTCAATTCCTAACTAAATTAAATACATGTTTTATAATAAAGCCGATGGAGTTCAGCTTTATTGTCCTGTAAATAACGAGGTGTTTGCTGTTCGTGATAGGAACACCATTTGGTAGCAAGATAGTGTATAATATGATGCAGCTATTAGAGAAGCTCTGGAAATTCTAATTATCTTTTGAAAAGTCTTTTGTATAAGACTCCAGTTTTCCTCAACTTTGTAATATAAGTAGAGAATTACTAAGTTAAAATTCAGAAACTATAAATAGCTTGCCTAGTGAATTATATTATGAGTTAAGGTCACTATTATCCCTTAAAATTAACAAGCCTTTTTTATTAATTTTAAGACAAAATAATAACCTAAATCAAATGCGAGTCAGACAGAAGAAAATTGATAGTGGTATATGGTTAGATGAAGATAATGTTTAGTAGAGTTCAGTCGATACCTCTACTACGGAACCCTGTGTGGGCGGGACCGACTTACTTTTGATTTAATTATTCCTTCTGTCTTCTTCTTTCTTCTTTCATATATTACTTATCGTGCAAAGCTAAAAGATAATAATGTAACTTAGCCAACAAAATCACCAACTTCTAATGGATAAATCTGGATAAAACACTCAACTACACAGAACCATTTCCAAACTTACTTAATGTTTCTAGGCGAACAATTTAGGACAATAACACGAAGACTGTAGTAACCACTTACCATTTTATTGTGAACTTCTCTATCTACGATACAAACTATTTGAAGTGTTGACAAGTGAAGCGTTTTCCGAGAAATTTCCCTCGCGAGTACTACGGCTTAAAACGTTGACATTCACTTGTTAAGTGTTCGAAATGCTGATGCCGATGAAGCTAAATATCCTGGTAAGAAGATAATTTGGTTATAAATGTAATGAGAATCAGAATATGGAACGGTGATAACACTAGTGTTACGTATTGAAAATAAACTGTCTGGTACGATGAGTAAGAACGAGAAGGAGATCTCGGCGGCAACAGTTGCAAAATGTAGAGTTCTTGTTCGTGGACGAGATATCTTTGGTTCTCTTTGGTAACCCTTTGACGGCATCAATGCTATGCTCTTGTGAGACCTCATGCAGCTTCCGCCAGGAAGGTAGTATTAGTATTTGTTAACAATAAAGTCTTTCCTGTTCCAGCGCCCCACGCTTTTACAATCAAACATAATAGTTAAAAGCACATAGTTTACACTTCAGTCAAGAAATAGAGACAACTTGAACGATCCATAATGTATTTTTTGTTTTTACGTGCATTTATAAAAGCGTGTTTTTCTAGTGTTTTTTAAACTATTAATTTATTATATAATTACATCAGATCATTCTAGCTATAATTTTGTTTGTTTTTCTGCCTGTTTTTTTGCACTAAGAATAAATATTGTGTCGTGGGAGACTTAACAAACATGCAACCTATAGACACTAATAACATCCAGACTCGAAACGAACGAAATAATGATATAGATGACACAAAGTGCAGTCTCGTGCGAGAATTAAACCAACAACACTCGACACAGTGTCAAGCGAGACGGCCGTTTAAGCCACTACGCTAACCGTGAAGTCATTGGAAGACTAATCTATATTAATAATTTCGTTTTTCATTTCCAAGGGGTAGGTAGACTCGATCGACAGGATCGACCTTACCTGAAAAATAAAACATTAAATAATAAACATTTTCGATTCGTCAACATAAATCCGCAAAAACGGATTGTCGAGTGTTTTGTAAATTTCGAGTGGTTCTGACAGGCTAATCGCAATCGCCACTCTAATACACTTGACGACACGTATCAAGCAAGGCCAAATGCGATACGCGTTGCCGAGTACTGGGCTAAAACGGTATGAAAAGAGTTGCCTTCGACACGAAAAGAAGAAGATTAATTTGGTACTACTGTACTTTTGTAGGTACCTATATGTGTAACATGACTCACATTTCATCTAGTATATAAATAGTTTTGTAACACACGGTATAGATTTTTTTTTTCTTTTGTTGCAGGCCTACTGTTCCACAGAGCGATTCTCATGTCGGGTTCGGGCCTGAGCCCATGGTCGCTCGTCGCCGACCCCAGCAAGTACGCCGCGCTAGTCGCTACCCATGCTAATTGTTCACCAGGTGAGTATAACTGTGTTGATTTTTTTATTTATTTTATTTATAGACTCACGCCTGTATCCCGGAAGGGGTAGGCAGAGGCGTAATATTACACCCACATTTCGCCATGAATATTTAGGTCCCACGTAATAGAGGGCGAGCTTATTGCCGTTACCGGACACATCACTGTGTTAATAAACCAGACAATAATAAAGACTACCAAGCGATAACTTTCAATGAAAGCAGTAACATGCATTGTAAGTTATCGCTTGCTCAGTGCCTCAGAAAGCACGTTAAGCCGTAAGTCCCGGTTGTCGTGAAGATCTTTGATCTTTATAGGGTGCCAGTACCTCTGAATAAACTGACACTAAGAATATATATAAAGTCTTTCGACTGTGGGTTAAGGGATTTCTACTGCATTCCATTTCTCCTTCTTCTATCATTTGTTTCTTCAACATATCTCATGTGGTATGGGAGTGTGGGTTATCGGGCTAGGAGATGTAAGTAAAACAACCATTGCTTATCACTTCAGTTATTATTGTAAATAGGTACTCACAGTAAAATTGATTATAGCAACAATTACAATTTCTATCAAAAATTAGCGTCCACCGTACACGTGGCTGCGAGCGCCTGTTCAGTTGTTTCCTCGTTGACTCCGATTCAAACAATGCTCACCTCGCCAGAGCCCGGCGTTCGCTATTGGAATGTCGTTCTTCTTGGCGGCCTGTAACATTGTAGCAAACCTCATTGGTAGCCACCAACGAGGTTAGCCTATACGGCCATTCTGACGAATCGCACGAACTCGTGCGCATGGTGTCCAGCATCAACAGGACGCAGCATTATTCCTCCAGACCTGTTAAATGAGTAAAGATGCACATTAACATTCGCTCGGTCTTTTCTGACCAGAATGAAATACATCGCTACTGCGTAGTATACCAACTATGACCAGAATGAAATACATCGCTACTGCTTAGTATACCAACCATGGTACAGGCATAGTTTAGACCATGGACCCTCTTGGGGCACCAGGTCCTACTGACCGAATACCAAAATGCTAATGCTTTCAACTAAATTACTCGAGTGCGGACCGGGCGCACTAGGCCCCTTTCAACCGACTCAAATCATGGATAGGGCATACTGGACCCTTCCGATAGATTCCAATCATGGACAGGGCATACTGTACCCTTCCGATAGACTTTCAAACCATGGACAGGGCATACTGGGCCCTTCCGATCGACTGAAGCAACTTACTACACAACTTACGTAAGTACACACATACCTTTGCTCAAGTGACAATTACTTAGCGAGTCGTCCTACGGTGTGGAAACTATCGACGCTGGCAGCAGTGAAGTCTTCTCATCCGGAATAGACGCTGTCTTACCATTGGTTTCTTAGGACTCTGTTCAGTTTCATTACCATTCATCGCAGGCACTTCATCCTCAACGAAGATCTTGGTTAGAGTAGTAAATATTTCAAAACCCTGAGGCATACAAGTTAATGAGCCTACAACTTGTGAACAAGGTTAAAGCTATTGATGCTTTACTTTTATAGGTGAGTGACGAATTGCCACTGTACATTTCTTGAAGTCATCTCTCATGCACTAGCTAAAAATAATGTGTCGCGGGGACTTTACAAACATACTACCAACAGAGATCAAGTCTCGCACAGACTAAACCATTTGTGGGTTACACACAGTGTTTCGTATGGGGACTGAACCCATAACACTCAGATCGGTGAAGCGGTGCTTAAGGACCACACAGTGTTGTCTCGTGTAGGAATGAACCTACAACACTCGGCACAGTGTGAAGGGGTGAGATGGTCGCTTTAACCACTATGCCAATCGTGCACTATTTGTGTAACGGACGAAGATGATACGTAGGTAGTAGGTACAATGACATATAGCGGATTGTTTTAAGCTACGCGTGTGCCCACTTCACCTGAACGTTGAATCCAACAGAGGCTTATTCGTGATAGAAATATCGGGAGCTTGTTTCTGCTTTACCTGTAACCAATCAATCAGCCTACCGGAGTCTACTGCTGTGCATAGGCCATTTTTGAACATGAGCCACAGTACACGGTCTTCAGCCTTCCGCATCAAGTCCAACCCAGCTAACTTATTCAGGTCGTCGGTCCACCTAGCAGGGGGGCCGGCCGTCCTTACGTTTACTGAGTCGCATTCTTCACTCTAAGACACGCTTGCTCCATCGCCCATCAGTCCTTGTAATGTGCAGATTTGATTAGCTCACTGACACTTAAGGTTACCTGAAATCAATTATTGTTTAATTTGACATAATTTACCACCTTAACGAAAGTCTCTAGGGTTCAAAACTAAAGGAGTTTGAGATTAACTAACTCACAAAGTTTCAGACTCTATAAGACAAGGGAGCTAAAGAGATTCTAGACAAAAACTCAGCATAATTATGCCATTTGACGTCTCACTATAGACTCACGTCTGTATCCCCGAAGGAGTCGGCAGAGGTGAAATATTACACCCACATTTCGCCATGATTTGTTAGGTCCCACGTAATAGCGGGCGACCCTATTGCTGTTATCGGGCGTATCATACTGAGAATTCGAAAAACCCAATAACACTTCTTGCCCGACTCGGGAATCGAACCCGTAACCTCCGATCAGCAGTCGTATACGCACGCTATCAACTGGACCACGGATGCTGTCACGTCTCACTACATGACAGCAACATCATACTACATGACAGCAACATCATATTATGCTAAGAGAAACGGATGCAATCTATGAACATGTGACAAATTGTCTTAGCTTTAGACGCTTTCAAGTAATAACAGCGAAATTCTGTTAGTCTGAATAGTAAGATGTTGACCATCAAGATACTGACGAAAACTGACTAGTTGTGTCACTGATAGGATTTTCAAAGCTCACAAGTGGTATTCAGACTCAATCTCAGTCGTGACACACCACTAAATGTTCTGTTGTCCCAAAATTAATACTGTATGTACCATATCTTTCAAGCAGTAACTATACCATGCTATTATAACCATAAGTGTAGAACACAACTCACCCTTCGCGGCTGTGCTTACGGTTGCTAAATGTAGATCAAACCTGGGAATTGTCTTACTTGTCTCGCTGTAAAATGATATCTCCTGAAGAACTGACTTACCAGTCGATGTGGATACCATACCATTTACTAGTTTCACAAACGTTAACGTTTTTTCTAAACTGAGTATTCTCGGATATCTTTTGAAACCTGAAAATAAGTGGCGATCTTCTCTCCAGCATTTTTATAACAGCGGCACCATCTTTAATTTTGCTTTACTGCCATCTTGTGCCTGATCACGGTGGGGGCATGATCCGTAAAATTATAAATCAGCAACTAAACACGTTTCCTTCATCATCATCACAGCGCGATATTTTAGCTCTCAATTTTTTCTCTTCAGCGATATTTTTCTAGGTGCACGACTCAATTGAGCTGTCATCGTGTTGTCAAATTCGTATTTGCGGCCAGTCGCATTACAAAGTAGGTCGGTTATCCTGTTGAGGTTGCTAAAGAGATACCTCCTTGCTTACATGATGATGTATGTATTGGGTTCACAATCAATCCAGTAATGACCTCTTCAATTTGCCGAACCTTGCGAGTAGCAATTCCTTAAAATGCGGCCATCACATTAACGCGGCGCGCTTCTTCAATTCGTCGCTTAAGGCAATTCCAATAGTGCAATATGACGTTGGTGTTTCTCCACAATCTTTCAATATCAGCTTCAACATCGTCAGGAATGTTATTTCACGAGCAGAATCGGGTTACGTTGCTAGAAACGGCTTTGTCACAATCGCCTCATTGATAAGAAAATCATTGGTACTCACACGGGATCTGTTTTTCCATGATCGAAGGCCATCTCCTGTCTATCTGCCCTTCGTAACCACTTCTGATAAAGTCTTTCGACTGTGGGTTAAGGGATTTCTACTGCATTCCTTTTCTCCTTCTTCTATCATTTGTTTCTTCAACATATCTCATGTGGTATGGGCGTGTGGGTTATCGGGCTAGGAGATGTAAGTAAAACAACCATTGCTTATCACTTCCGTTATTATTGTAAATAGGTACTCACAGTAAAATTGATTATAGCAACAATTACAATTTCTATCAAAAATTAGCGTCCACCGTACACGTGGCTGCGAGCGCCTGTTCAGTTGTTTCCTCGTTGACTCCGATTCAAACAATGCTCACCTCGCCAGAGCCCGGTGTTCGCTATTGGAATGTCGTTCTTCTTGGCGGCCTGTAACATTGTAGCAAACCTCATTGGTAGCCACCAACGAGGTTAGCCTATATATATATACGGGAATTAACGCGAACATTCATTAGGTATTTACATACCTTATTTTGCTTGACGTTTCGAGACGGTTGCACGCCCCGTGGTCGCAAGCTGACTGGTGTAGCGGTGTTACGTCTCCGAGTGTGAGGTAGAAGCTTCCATTTCTACCCCCGGGTCGTTTACTAGAAGATTGTTTACATTGGTTGTGTTAGCGGTACTTCGAAATCCTCATCATATATCACGTATGGGTGCATGCCGAAACTCACACTTCACATCATCACACCAGTCAATCGGCGACCACTTCCAAAGTAAGTCGTACAAAATGTCAGTGTATAAAGACATAGTCAAACCTTAAACACTTTAAACGTATCTAAAAGCCGCTTAATAACATTACACGCTGTAAAAGCATGTTACTCGCAAAATTAACCAATATTTATCCAGAAAGAAATTTAGTTAATTATTCAAACAAAGCTCGCTACAACAATTGTAGCTCGCAATAGCCATACTGGTAAGAACCTCAATTGTGTATTCAACACTCCGTAGTGGTATTAAGCGGTGTCAGTGTCACTGCGTGCAGTTTCTGGGACAATTCACTTTGTGATCATCTGAGTGCACTGTAATGGATAGTTTGAGGTCAACGTCAATAGAGCAGTATATGTGTTCAGGGGCTCTTTGCTTTTGTGGTAATCGTGGAGTGAATTGTCTATTTGATGTTACCACATGCTTGTGATACCACAACTTCTGCTCCTTGGTGTGAGTGTGTGGTCTTTACGGATGCTTGATACATTGGTTTGAACCGTGTAATTAGCTTTTTTGAAAACATAATTATTAGTCTGCTAGAAGGATTAGTAAAATTTATTTATTTATTTTAAAACTTCCTGCAAAATACATTGCACAAGGCGGACTTAATGCCTATAGACATTTTCTCCCAGTCAACCCTTGGGTGATGCAGAGATGATCATGGCAGGTGTATATAACACATAAAGAGTAAAATTAAAGAGAATAGTCAACATAATACACACTTTTTATTTAAATACATAAAATATCAATACATACATATAAGTAAATACATATATATAAATTAACATGAAAATAAGTGTTTAAAAGATAGACTACTAACAGGTAAAAATAAGTAAATGTATAATATACATACACAAGAAAATAAATATTTAAAAATATAGACTACTAACAGGTAAAAAAGTGCTACTGAGAAGCTTCCGACAATTCAGTATACAACAGCTGGCGAACTAAATTTGAAGGTGGCACGGCTAGTAGCCGCCCTAACTTCGGGAGGGAGAGCATTCCAAAGAAGGATAGATTGGATATTGAAAGAAGAATGTACTAGACTAGAAGTGTGAGATGGACGGAGCAGAAGGTTATTAGTAGATCGCAAGTTCTTGTCATGGTTGGAGCAAAGATATTGAAAATAAGGTACTAGATATGACGGACCGTTAGGAGAGTGAAGAAAAGAGTATAAAGTCGTCAGAGTACGCAAATTTCGTCGCTGTCGAACTGGCAACCATTTTAATTCCTTGCGAAATTTAGAAGTGTGATCAAACTTACGTAGATTAAAAACGAATCGAATGCAATAATTGAGAAGTCGGTCAAGTTTGTTGAGTAGATCTGCATTCAGGTCGAGATAACACACGTCACCATAGTCAATTATAGGAAAGATTAAAGTTTGCACAAGCATTGCCTTAGTTTTGGATGGAAGAAAATTTTTGAGACGATACAGTGAGCGCAGGGTCCCGAATACTTTTTGGCTAACGACTAAAATCTGGGTCCGCCAGTCAAGGTTTCCATCTATGTGTAGACCAAAATTTTTCACAGATGTCGAGAATGGTATAGCATACCCGTTAAAAATTACAGGCGAAGAAAATATGCTCGATATTGGTGGATAGTTTGCCAAATAACACAATTCTGCCTCTATCTGTGTAGTTACATATGACTAGTACCATCTGCCGTACAATGACTGCACGGTTGGCGTAGTGATTTAAGCGGCCGCCTCACCGCTTGACACTGCGCCGAGTGTTGTGGGTTCGATGCCCACACGAGGCAACACTTTGTATAATACACAAATTGTTATTTCGAGTCTGGATGTTCATTCTGTCCGTTAGTTGCATGTTTGTAAAGTCCCCCGCGACACAGGATTTAGTCCTAATACGGGAGTTCTCTTAAAATAAAAATAAAATGGCAAAGACACAAACTCTGGCAAAATCTAACGGCCATTGACAAAACTACAAAGACAAGCCACGTTTGAAGAATTCGAATCACTCTATTAGAAATTTCACACGCGATTACTAAATGTACAGGTTCTTACCAATATTCTTCGAGCTACCTTCCACCAGGCACAATTACCAAGCCTGGCTAGAAGACCATTCCCCTAGCTGAAAGATAACCACATCTCGTTCCACAGCAGTGTAATTCTGGAATACTCTCCGAATAGGAGCATTTCATAACATTTAATCTGATTCGATTTTTGATTGTCTTATGTCTACTTTCTGCAGTTTTTAAAAGACTTCAGATGTGGGCTAGTCATCACTTGCCATCAGGAGAGCAGCCTCTCTTTATTATAAAGTACAGTAGAGAATGTGTCTAAGAAAATTCTTTGTCTACAGAGCTGACCCCGCCAGCATTGCTGAGGTGTTTACGCGAGCGGCCGCTGGAGGCGCTGCTATCTGCGCCGATACAGGCGCCAGATTTCGCGTACGCCTTTGGTCCGAGTGTCGATGGTGTTGTTATAGGTAAGACTAACATGTTATTGCTCAGTAGTATCATATAAATGTGTATGTATAAGTGCGATGCAAATCATGATTTGCATAGCACTTATACATACACATACTATAGTTGCAACCATCAGCGTGTCAGCTTTGACCAGAAAGCCCGGTCCGAGTTGTTTATATTCTTATTTTATTGTTTTAAGTTTGCACACGAATAGTTCACATGCTAGTCATTCATTGATTGAAACACTTTTCAGTATATTTTCTAAAAGCGCCTTTAACGGAACTACAGACCGTTGCTGATCGCTAGAGGCGCTTTCAGAAAATGTACGGAAACAATTTTTCATCGACGGGCAACTCGAATACGATCCATTCGTCCGCCTGATTTATGGGTTCATGTGAGAACATGCCGAGCTCATGGAGTCTCATCCATGTGGGCAATGGTTTCGGATTTCGGTTTCTGTATTTAACCCTTAAGTTACATCCTTATTTGTGGTTACAGAATGAACACCTTGGGATAAAAAATTACCCCAATCGTATATTAACAAGTCACAGTAGGTACCTATACAAGATAAATTAGTTTTGAAGTTGATAATGTTTGTATATATTAGTAGACTTACTAAATTACACGATTGTTAAAAAAACATCAGTCTAACATAATTATTATTATAGTAGTATACTTTAATCAACGTTAACAAAGACATAAATTTTTTACTTACAACTAACAGTCTCCAAAACAGTCTCCTAAAAGAATCTTGAAGAATAACTGTGGTAAAAAGAAACTTACATTAATTGAACATAAACTATATGTCCTAAACAAATTTGAAACTCAAAATGAAATAAAAAAAAAATTAAATTAATATATGGTTTTTAATAAATTAAAGCAGCGTAACTAACACCTTGGGGTAATTTTTCACCCCACATACCTGTGTAGACCAGACGTATGATTTATTTCATGTTACACGTCTCCGAGCATCAAACGCGCGCGCTGCAATGAGAATACACAAACAAAATGACATTAGATTTGCTGAAAAAAAAAAATACATCAGGTTTTATGCGCCTGGGGTGAAAAATTATCCCACAGTGTTACGTAAGATTTAATTGTGCATTGCATTAATTGGTACCAACATTTTGTTGGTTCTTAATTTAAAAAAATAATAATTGTTTGATAGTACTTAACTGTCATCATCGATTCAATTCATAAGGCCTCATGCAAAAATAAAATTATAAGTTTGTTCACATGTATTTTAAAATGGAATAACATCATTATAATCATCTCTGTGTACCTATAAACTGTCCCTATTATCGAGCAGAGGCCATTTCTAACCTAAGAAGGCCTAGGAAGGTAGAGTCGTATTCCAACATGCTGGTCAAGTCCAGGTAGGCAGACTTCACATGACTTTAATAAACATAATATATTTAAAACTCTGACATCACGAACCCAATACCGTATGTGTAGTGTTTAGTCTCTTCACTAGGCCATCGCTGTCGCTGCCCATATAAAGACAACATAAACAAACTAAATATCTAAAACACCATGATGACGCAAAGACGTCAGTCAGCTTCTTAGCATAAATAGTTCAGAAATACATATGTAAAGCAGGGTCGGCAAAATTTACATCGGCTAGGGAAGACGAGACTTAACGTTGGAACACTTACATACGAAACGACTTCGTGTCAAAATCTGATACCACGTCCTAGAAAACTACGACACGAATATTGTATACACTGTTTAATTAGTATAATGCCTGTAGTGAAGATTTTCGGTGTAAAAATATGGTATAGTCATTCTTACTGCCGAACATGGGCCTCTTTACGTCTGGATAAAGGTATGGCCTGGCCAACTGTGAGTTGGCAGACATCGCATATTATTTGCGAAATATTAAAGAGTTATCTTAGACGTACAGATATACAAGTAAAATTAATACCGTGAGCACCAATTTATCATTTATCAAAAACAATCGCTATTTTATCAAAAAAACTATCTTGGTGCGGCTTTTCTAACATAAACAAAACTCGGGGCGAAAAACATCCATCAAATAGTGACACTATATTTGCGATTAGAACACTTTTTCTTATCAACCTTCTTATTAAATTCCGCAGTGCTGTAGGTATATTGCGCCGGCATATTTTTGAAGTATGGAAGGGAGCCGGGTTCCTAATATAACCAGCTCTGCTTCTGTGATGAAAGAATTTGTGCACAGCACTGTCGCAGCGATAAAAGACAATTTAAATCCATGTGTGGCGTGCTGATTCGCTCGTTCAAGTTCTTCAACGATCTGACATTAAAGCGCGCCAATCGGATACTGCGTCAACCACGAGTACATCGTGGCGTACAGCAGTTCATTCCTTTTTTTTGAGTTGAGTCTGAATTGTTATAAAGTCTGTAAATAGCTGTAATTAAAATATGAACCATATAACCAATGAAATGAAAGAAATAAAATCATAGAAGATAGTATATACTATAGGTAAATAAAAACGGTTAAGTATTGGGCCATGAACATCAATTTTATTGGTAGGCAATTATTTCTGTGATAAGTGACAGTCAATTAACTTAAATATTTGTGTAATAAGCCAAATATTTTTAATTTTGTATGCCATTGAGCCTATTGTGTCGAGCTGTTGTAGAGGCACAAAAAATAAATGTAAACAAACCCCAAACATAATTAAAAGTACAGACGGATATTTGATCTTTTTTTATCTTTTTAAAAAGACTATCTCGCACTAGAAATAAATGTGGACCTTACAAACAATCAATGGAGGCAATGAACACCCAGAAACTAAACAACAATTTAATTTTAATATTAATTAAAAAAAACAAATTCGAAGTGTCGTCCCGTTTGGGGATCGAACGCACAATACCTGTCGCAGTGCCAAGTGGCAAAGCGACCGCTTAAACCACAACGCCACCCGTGCAGACAAAATAAGTATGTTTCACGCACCCACATTTACACGTGTCAATAACTTAATAACATATTATTCATCCCCTCGCAAAGGTCAAAAATATAACGCGCTTAATCATTCTTATGACATTAGATATTCAACCCAACAAAAACTGAAAACAACTACTGTCTTCCAATGACTGGGTTACTCTTATTACCAAACAAAAAGCATTCATTTCTAAAGACATTTCTTGAATACAAAGAGTAGAACGGAACCACAATTTTTTATTACGTCCTCCACAACAAACTACTTCGCAGTTATTGTATAAGCAAGATAAAAATATTTGTCAATCAGCGAAGGAAAATGGAGGATTGCGTGGGTTGGTTGGGTCGTAAGTGTTCCGTACGAACAGGAAAAAACACATGTACAGCCGTGGCAAGGTAGAAATATAGGACTTCAATAATATAAGAGTTAACTTCTTCTGGGAATGGCAAAAATCTACTTTTCATTTCAACTTTCGGAGAAATACAAATACTGAACTTTCTGAATATTGAAATGAAATTCGATCGTTTAGATGTGTTGTATTTGTATTTTGATTTTACGCTTGCATATCTCAAGTGTAGGTACTGTATTGCGTTGCTGTTTGATTCGTTTAAATAATAAGCTTTAAGCTGTGGATTAAAGAAAATAAAATAAAAATTGTTCCTGACTCAACACATAGAAGCATACAAAAATAGTTACCTTAAGATGTGTTCAAAAGCTGTAACACTCAAATCTGCGTGGTTCTCTTTTTATGTAAGTAGTTATTCAATTGTGATGTATGTGTGTTTAACACATTTATTTTAAAATAACGCTTTCAGTTCGTGATTGGTGCTTAACCATAGCCAAGCGGGTTCCTTTAGCTACGCACACATGCATCATTTATCGACATGCGGTGCGGGGTGTAGGGGTGAGGAATGTTTTTGACGGCTGCGGCGCCAGTGCCCGCTTCGCCGCTATGTACTACCGTACGTGTATGGTCAATTTTTTAGCAAAAAAAAATTGCTCATTAAAAATATCCTCTATGCTATTCTTACATCTTCAACCTCTCCCCAGTATTTGCTTCCTACTTCCAATACTTATATTGCAAATATAGGATTCCATGGGCTTAAGAAAGAAATACTATCAGGGTTACATTAACATAGGTTAACATATCCTGTATTAATATAAATTAATTTCCTTATTCAAAATCATACCTCAAGATTTTACAATATTTTAAATCACTGAAATATTAGACGACCACACTTTGTAGATTTTACACTACTTACACGATCATTAATTTTAATGACAAACCGCGTATCAACTTAACATTGCGTATTGTTAGTAATTATTTTTATACAGATGATAGACGTGTATTTAAAATTTTAGCCTCACTATAATTTTATTGGTCTTATGTCCTTCCGTCTGATACGGAAATAAAATGATTTTCTTCCTTTCTAAGTACTACTTACTTTTATCATTATTCTGTAAAGTCTTTTTAGGTAAACCCAGGTCAATTATCCTTGACGACTTATTCCGAAGTAGTTCGTGGTTACCAATCTCACGACGCCACAATGAATATTAACTTGAAGCAACTGTTGTCTGACTTCCGTTACCCAATTAGCAGTCAGGACGGTAACTTAAGGTTGGATCAGATCTCTTAGTAGGCGTAAAATCCAATATTGTTAACCTTTCCTCCAATACTCGAGATATAAATGCTGCTAAGTTCCTTGAGCTTCCAGTTTTTGTATCGTAAAGATTTCTTTCTTATAAAAGATGATGACTTAGAAAAGCCAACTAATTTATGGATGTTATGCTATGTTTTAACTCACAACACTAAACGGGGTTTTACAGCCCAAATGAGACTTGAACAGAGTATCGAAAATGCCATCCGTAATGGTAACGGCATTGAGTTTTTTTAGATTCTATTTTGCAGTAGGTACTTTGACAACAAGTATCCTGCTTAACTGAGTCTCCTACCTCCTATACCTTGACCAGGTTTCAAACCCTCTGTGTGAACTTAATTGAAATTCGGTGGCCCAAGGCCTCAAACTTATACATCAATTTATAATTGAAAAGATTGCTTAGATGTAATGTTAAGTACCTGAGACTGCGCTTTCACTCGCCGTTTTTAAAATTTCTATTAATACTAATTTTCTAATAATTTGGCTATCAACTGCAAAAATATTCTGCAAATTTTACTCATATTGTCTGATATTAGCGCGATCAGAAAAACAAACCATGCAGCTTTATAATTTTAATATAGAATCTGTTACTTGAGCCACTACGGGCCCCTAAAAGTCTAACAAATAAACTACAAGTAACTTCAACAATACTTGGTTACGACCCAATTTGACTGGCAAACACCCAAGTAGTTTATCAATACATCTCGGGTCCTCGAGGAAAAATACAAGAAAACTAATTACGAGAAGATTCTCGGATATCTACGCTGCTTGATTGTATTAGTGGCGTACTTGTAAGTTTAGTGTTTATACGGGCGAGATTCGGATGGCACAAGATATCTGCGAAACGAAACTTATTTGTGTTGAGTTGTGATGTTCGTTTACGTCATATGTCGCCTTATTATAAAACATGGACTAAATACAGATCAAAGTGAAGTCGTAACCTTAACTGTATATTATATCCAATATATATACACCCAGACCCATGAGTGAGTGTGTCAGTGTCGAAAATGCGAAACATAATCTACCAACTTGAAATTTTGGATATCAAGTGTGTGATTATAGCTTAATAAATTACTAAAATTTCAGCGTTCTAGTCCCATCCAGAGGTTCTGAAATTGGTGACTGAAAATGCGGCGAAATGGTTCCAGAATAGGATGGTACGGCAGTGTTGCTTCGCGCTTGACTTGGCGGGGGCATTGCCGTGCCCCCAGATCAACAAATCAACGAATATCAATGAATGATCTCTCTATCGAGCAAACGATACGCATGCGCAGTAGAAGAATAACTACAAAATATATACGTAAATCTTTAGCGCGTTTCAAAATACGAGATATGAGAACCGCCAGCAACTCCGTTACATAAAATAAGCTTGCTACCAAATTGCTTGCGCGTACCGAATAGAAAAAACGGTGAAAGTGCAATGCACCAAAATTACTATAGGAACCACTGTCGCCAAATTCACACAAAAATCCGATAATCATTATATTGCACTACAAAGAAACAATGCGTTTGATTTGTAGTTTAAGTTTATTCAAATCTAGTCTACGTCACAGATTTGGAAATAAACCCTGGCTTCCTACAAATGTAACAAAACGTATTAACGATCTATAGTCACACTAGAATCAATTGATGAGTCAATTCCGCTACTTGACCATAGATGGCGGTATTCTCAGTGGTAGCATTTATAATGTTAATTGCGTTAGAGATATGGTTGACATTTGCGTGATCGGTCGATTTCTGCTCCTACTCGGTCAAAGCCATAATATATTCAAATTGACCACATACCTATTGAATGTTCTATTGAATAAAAACAATCCCAAATAAACTTTATATTAATTGTATAAGGTTGATTTTTACTAACCGTTCTATTAAATAATAGTAAATTGAAACAAAATAAGACTTTTATTAGAAAACAATGATAATTGTACTTGGAGATGGTACGAAGCACCTCCATTTTAAAGATTTATCTCCTCCTATCAATTTTACACTCCAAAACGGAAACATATGGCATAGCTAGGGAAATGTGAATTTGTCACGAGAAAAACAACTCGGGATCAGTTAAGACTTAAGTTAAGCGTAATAACTCTTAGTTGTGGCACGCATGCCACGCCTACTTAGCACTTCCACAATTTTTGTTAAAATACAGACAGCGCCACCTAGTGATGTGCGCCGATACCACTCGCAGTACAAAATTTCCTATTACAGTTTTTCTAGTTTTGATAGTTTTACCTCTATGTGGGCATTAAACTCTACCTCTGTACCAAATTTCAGCGCTCTAGGTCAATGGGAAGTACCAGTTCTATATTGATGATCCATGAGTCAGTGTGTCAGTGTCGAAAATGCAAAACTTTGCTTTCGCTTAGCTTCGGAACTAAACGATATACTGACTTAAAATTTTGGATTTCAAGTGTGTAATTATATCTTATAGGATGACGAAGATTTCAGCGTTCTAGTCCCATCCAGCGGTTCTGAAATAGGGGCCTGAAAATGCGGCGAAATGGTTCCAGTAAAGGATGGTACGGCAGTGTTGCTTCGCGCTCGACTTAGCGGGGGCACTACCGTGCTCACAGATATTCTAAATTTAGTCCTAATCTTATTGGTGTATAAATTATTATACGTAGACCAAAGTTTAAATTATACGAAAACTTATTTTTATTTTTGTCATTCGTAAGTGTTACCATGTAACATAAATGAATAAATGAATTTGAATTATCGCCTGCCCCATACCTTACCTTACGCGGCTGTAGTAAAGATATTTGGCAGTCGTTACGTCGTCAGTACCTTTGAATAAACTAACACCATTCTAATCCATGGAATGCTATTCTTTTGGGTTTCGAAGATCAGACAGACATTCACTAGGTGTAAAAGCTAACATTCAGCCAGTCCGGTTAGACTAGTAAGCGAACTCTGGGTTGCAACTGGGATAACACTTGGAGGTTGGTGATGACGATATTGGTTTCCTTAGTCACTAGTATATACTTTTTTTATAGAATACTAGCTTTTGCCCGCGGCTTCGCTCGCGTAAATTCGAGGTTCTCTAGATTTAGTAAAATTATCATCTATGTTCGGGGTAAGACAGATCTCGTTTATTGGGCGGATACTTCTATAATTGTTGTTTTAACTGATTAAGAACTATAACTGCAAAAAGTATTTACACATACAAACTACTTGGTACGAAGACTTAGTAGTACTTACTCAAAATGTTATCCGATATCAGTGACGGTTCGCTAGAGATAAATTATGGCGACTGCGATTTGTCTGTCAGAACCATTAGAATTTAACAAAATACTCGACAATCCGAATTTTGCGGATATATGTTGTCGACTCGAAATCTTTATTTTTTAATGTTTTATTATTCAGGTAAGGTTTCGATGTACTCCTTGACGAAATTATTAATATTAGATTTGACACTGCGATAGCAGCGCAGTCCGTCGGTTCCAATGTGAAACATTCCAAAATCCACAACTACTTACAAATTAAAAATTAAGTAAAAATACATTTTCGAGTGGACTAAATTGCGAATCTAAACCATTTTCAAGTCCCACAACACACACAAAAAATTTCTACAAGATCGGTCCAGTCGTTTAAGAGGAGTTCAGTGACATACACACGCACACAAGAAATATATATATTAAGATTTACTAGACCAGGATATAACCCAGGGCTCCGTCCGCATGCGTGGTCTTCAGTTAGAAGCAACTTATTTCATAACGGTAAGAAGTAGTTTTTATAAATCTCCTAACTACATTTACATATAAAAAATGATTCTACCAGTATAAAATTGTCCGGTTACCACGTCAAAGAATGACAAACAAACACATATTCGCTTTTACGGTCATTACGGATACGGTCAGTACGGATTTCGTGTACAGAGCTGAATACGAAAATATCACTGTGCTCTATATTAATTATTAAGTGGTTACTTTATATAAAATTGACCAGTTTTGTCGTAATATAGTCCTTGGTTAGTATTGATAAATTATTTATCTTTACATAGCTATCTATTAATAATAACTCACAGACAATTTTCTTCGACGATAAAGCGAATTCAAATTAACTAACGGCTCATAACGTCAAGTGAAACTAAGAGATTATTAAGAAATTTGAATAAGTAGTAACTTTACTAGTACGCAGAAATTATTAAGGTGGATGAGAAATATTAATTTGTGCTTTGAACTTTAAGAAATCTTTGTAATTGTATAATGGGGTCGAAATTAATTTATTGAAGTTATACAAACTAAATTAATTTGTTAGAGAGGCTGCAGTGTGGTCTTTCATTAGCGTCCTTTCAATATGTACCTTATCAATATGTTTTTGAGCATGTGTCTGTAGAGAGCAGCAGAGAAAATAGCCGATCATATTGATCTAAGACATAGCCAGCATTTTTTTGGTATCGTGGTTTTTCGGATGAAGGTGGCTGAAAGGTAGTGCTATTTAGTAACACTTGGAAGATTAGCTAGCAGGCTTTAAATGTCGCTGCAATAGTAATACTTTGGATCAGGTCACGTCAAAATGCCTATTTGCCAATGTTTAAAGAAACCTATTTCATCCACTTCTCATAAAAATATAATTCTATCCATTACGGTTGCATAAAAAATAATACTCAGATTCAGCAAACTGTTCTTGGGTTATTATGCCTTAGAAATTTACACAGTCATGTTAATTCTCAAAGCATAGCCTGTAACAACAGTAGTAGTACTAATACCAAGACTAATACTAAGATATACAATCAAAACATTTAAAGAGCCTGCGCAGACAAAGTAAGTTTTGTCCGCGCGGGATAAATCGCCATATGTAATCTAGTCCCTCATATAAATTATTCTAAGCAATTTTATCGAGTATTCTATATCATCTCCGTAGGCCCTGATAATTTAGTTTTACTATGTACTTGCTCTAGCTGTAGAGAACATATTACTTTACTCTACACTTGCTTTAAATTCTCTCTCCCTTCATGCAGCATAATTTTATAATTTCTATATTTTTTATCAGAAATCATAAACTAGACTCATAAACTCTCTATCACTTTTTACGATTTCACATAATTATTCTACCTTTTTCATCAAACATCGCAAACTAAACTCAACAAAAGCATACTAGCGATCAAATAACGGGACACCACCAGACACTAATTGTCCCACAGAAACGGGATCAGGGTACAAAAAAATCGTTGTTGAACAAAGTGCGCTAACTGAAAACGTTGGTCTCAGATGAGATGAGAAAAGTTCCTGCAGACAATTTAATAACAGTGGGTGGACGGAATGCCGATGTGGAAATAACGAACTTTGGCGAGACAGATTTATCTCTAGTGTTTGGCGTGGTTGATGAAATTTCAGTGTATTTAATGCTATGATATTCTGAAAACGATATTTACGGAAAAATAGACTGGGCTGAACTGAGCCCAAATTTGATTTGTTTTATCCTTTAAATGCGCAGCGATTTGCTGATGATTTCGCTGATACACCTGAGCATTCACTTGTAACAGAACGGTGAGCATTCCCCGTTTTCTGTTTTGTCGAACCGAACATTTTCACGATCATTCTAGCGAACACTCGAAATTCAAATAGTCCGAAGAATATAGAAAAAATATAGAAATCGAACTACAACAGCAGCTTTACCCAATATGTTTACTTCAGTTTCACTTATGAATTATTTCTAGAGTAAGATTAAGATACTTAAATAAATGACGTTTCCAAATAATAAAATACAGATTTTAATTTGAACAGGTTTAATAAATCACACAAGTGTCCGTTCCTACGTTCAAATTTATTTATCGATATCGAGAGTTTATCAACATTCTACTGAAATTAATTCTGAGTAAAACCAAATCTGAGGATCTATTGTAAACATTATCGTTATTTTATCGATATTTATTCTAAGTAAGCCCATCACTAGTCAAGTTAAAATTAGTGACAAACTTCGAAGATTCTTCCCTAGATTAAAATCATAAGTCAAATTGAAGTAAATATATTGGGTTTAACCGCCATTGTAGCGCGAAGGTCAGCCGAATGTGCGTGAGAATGTTCGCTAAAACACACTCATTTGTTTTGTAACATTCGCGAGAATGCTCATTACAGGTGAATGCTCAAGTGTAGAAGTATTACCAAACATTCTAGAACAAGAACGCCGAATCGTACTTTTAATTGTATTTCGTTTACCGTTATTTCATACTATATTTTACTTGCTATAATCTTTACTTGTTTGGGCGCTGGGAAGTCAAAGGCTAGCCTACATTTACACAGTACAGTTGAACCCGATTACACTTGATAGAAATTTTAACAGTGTTATAATTCTTTTTTCTTCTCACACAGATACTGGTGACCTAATTAACCCCGAGAATGGCTACGAATGGGGCGGTCAGATGGCTCACGCTCCGATCGGCAAGGGCCAGAATGCCATCAACATCATCAATGCCGTGCTAATGAGGAAGAGTGCAGTGGCACAACTTACCAAGTAACTGTCTATTTCTTTTAAATTTTTTGATGTGGTAAGTTTTATGGAGGATCTACACGTAATAAAATGTTTTCGACCTCTGTTTGACTAATACTGTTTGACTATTACCCATAGAACTGCAAACGTAATAATAATATAATCAACGCAAAAAATAAAATTGAAATTATTCAATAAATTGTTTCTTGCAAAGCTAAAACTAATATTATAGTTAAGCGTAGCTATAATGTCACCTCTTTAGTGGGTAGCATGTAGTAGTCCATAATTTCTTATGAAAAGAGCACGTACATACCAATCAAGACATGCCCAATATTACTATTGGTAGTAAGATACATTACAGTAAAATATCCCAAATGGATATAATCCATTGCCTCTCTCTACAGGTACGATCTCATGCAGGGAGTAACAAAAGCAGAAGCCTACTTCGCCTTCAGCGGTGACGACGTCCAATACGGGATAGAGGCTGACAGAAGATCGAAGATCCTCAAGTCTTTCGTCAGGAATACGTACAGCTACCATCTCTCTGAAATTCTCGCGACAATTATCAATGAGTACACGGATTGGGAGAGGCCGGTGCAACACCCGATCAACATTAGGTAAGGAAAATAATTAACCTTAGGATGGTAACATAATTTAAATTAACGCGCATGGTAACAGGGGTGCCACGTCACCCCATAACAATAAATTGAATAAAAAATTTTTGTTTAATGAAGAATAAAACTTTTTATTCTTAATATAAACTAAATGAACACTCTTCTTGAGATCAAAGAGTAACTAAATCATATTAGATTAGAAAAAAAATGATTTTGGCAATTTAAATGCAATTAAAACAAATTTCCACACGACGGTCAGGGCACACAAGTTTTTTGCATTTTTAACAAAAAATCTTAACTTTTTTGTCATTCTCTCGAGGACACAACGCAAACCGAGCTTGCTTTTTAAATTTGGCGGGGGGTTCACTTGCAGGAACTTCTTTGGGGATATTAATAATGGCCCTTATGTTTCTTGTTAGTTTTTGAGGTAAATTTCACTCCAGACGTCGTTTCATGTGCGGCTCGGTTAGCTGCAATGCTAGATTTTTTAGAAAATTGCTTCTAAATTTCTTAGCTGGCATGTTCAGATGCTTAGCTTCTAGATAGAGAATCATATAATTGATCCCTGCTTGATCTAACATACCAAAAGAAAAACCTGAGAGGCCAGCGTCGAGTACCCCTTCCCACAGTCATGTAATTGTGCATCATTTTATCAAAGATATCGACACCTCCCTTTGTCGCGTTGTAGTCTCAAAACAAGCCTCAAGTCTCAAGCTTTTCATCATTACGGAACGCCATAATGAACTGAAAATAACATTACAAAAAAATACACTAACAAAAGATAATATCTACGTAAATGGTAACAGGGGTGACGCAACACCCCACACATACCTGCAGAACGAAATCTACGTGTTGCCGCTCCCACCGCGCAACGAGTATTGATGGCTCATGGTAAAACATAAGAATACACAAAATGCTAGAGCAAGGCAGCAAATAGTTTTCGCTAAATCGGCGCGTGATTGCTTGCGTGGGGTGTTGGGGCACCCCTGTTACCATCCTAGGGTTAAAATAGCAAAATAATAAAAGACATCGAATCCAGCACACTTGGCGTTGCGCCTAGGGTTGTGCGTTCGATTCCAACGCGAGACAACTTCTTGGGCGATCCATACAATGTTTTTCAAGTCTAGGTGTACTTTGTGTTCGTCGTTTTGTTTGCGAAGTCTCCCGCGACAAAATATTTATTACTGGGGCTAGATGACTTTAAATTAGAATATAAACTAGAATGTATTTTATTTGTTAATCATGTATATATTAGGTTTATGTATTCATCTATTTCTTTTAACTATTTATAATATATCTTCATGCAAGTAGTCTTTATGTTCTACATAATAAATAATTAAGTTACTAGTACATTGCCCTCACACTATACAATACACATACTTCTTCCTCTCTGCACCACTCACAGGTAGACTGGTAGATAATGCCCATGGCATTAAGTCCGCCTATGAACTTTGTAGTATATGAAGTTTTAAATAAATAATAAATAAATATATAGAGTAAGGTGTAATAATTGGTGTGGCTGAATGACTTATCTAACTATATAGCATGGAGGAAGCCAATAGGAACTGATAATGATTTAACTTCCATGATGGTTACCTTGCCAATGTGATACACTGATTTTTGCGGTTTTAAGTCCAACATGGTTGAAATTGTTGTTCTGAATCTAAAACGTGTGGCCGATTTAGCCCGATATTAGTATTTGAGTTTTTTACATTAGGTATATTCTATAATATACGTATTGCGTTTATTTTAGATCTTAACCAGCAACACGAAACATACATCAGACCGAAGACAATATTCTTATCCAACTTAAAACCGTATTTAGAGAGTGTTTAAAAGTAAATTCCGCTTTAATAGCCGGCCAAAAGCTTAGAACACAACACATTAAACAAGGAGTTTCACTCGGAAGAAACTTAGAACAACATCGGTGGAAGAAATGGGATTTATCTCTTTAATCCGTGGTAAATACTGTGCGGCACGATATACCCTCGAAATGTTTGTCTGACGATTTAATTTGCTGCTATTTTTGGATGAACCCCTTCAAAAATACAGGGTTATTTCTAATGATCTAATTTGATTAGTAGGCAGTGAGGAATCCGTTTGTAAACCCTTTAGGGAGGGAAATTAATAATTCTTAGCCTTCTTGAACTTCTATAAAGGTTTCAGGACTAAAACTAAGAGCTGAGACTAAATTGAATTACAGGTTAAGCTGTCTACACTTGTTGTCAAATTACGTTACACTTATTTTTAGGTTCGAATTGTTTTAGTTTGTATATTGCAACCACAGAAAGCAGCCTGAGAAAAACTTGGCAGCGATTTGGAAACGAAATGGGTAACACCCGGTGCGTCTAATGCTATGTTATAACAGAGTATAACGAAGTTGTCAACTTTATCTAATATCATCGAAGGTAACAGCAAATGTGACTTGTTGTTTATTTAATAGTTAATTTCCATGCGACTTATAAAAGCTTCGTTAGGTTGACTTCTAGAAATGTACAGCTTAATTTGTAACACAGAAAAATTCGTCTAAATAAAGTTTAAATGCGAAACGTTTATAATAAAATGATATCTAATCATACATTTACCTACAAAACTATAAAATCGATGCCAGATTTAAGGGGTATATTTTAACAATCTAGGGCACTCTTCAGGTTGCACTTCATAGAATGGAAGTAACATTTTCCTACCAGTTGACTCATACATTTACAGCACATACATACATGTCCCAGTTTTAATTTACTTGAAACAATCGTCAATGCAGCTGTGGCACAACATGCGTTAAGCGATAAAATGTTCAATAATAAAACAATCCAATAACCAAAAATATATTTTTTACCGAAATCTAAATACAATTAGATTAGATATAACCTAAAAGTCAACAGTCATTATTCTGTTTTAGTATCTAAAACCGAAAACAGCTTATTTGCTTGTAATAATATTAGTCTTACATTTATTATTCCCTCTGTAGTGAAAGCCAAAAAATGACATGTCGTTACGAGTTGACGACCTTCATTAATATTTCAATTAGATAATACACAAACACAAATCCTATTGGGGAATAATGACAAGACACTCTAGAAATGAGAATTAATTGTTTAGTAGCTACCTGCTCGTTGCGGCTTGTCATTTCCTTTGTTCTAATAAGATTGAATTAATAAAGAATAATACGGTATTATTTGAAGGAGGGTTACTGTGAAATAAGTTTCTTATAACCTATAAAAGTAAGTGAATAGAAGATATATAGTGCAGCTTAGTTTAAACACATCAGAAATATAAAGAATACTTTTTAATTTACATTTACTTTTAAGAAGCCTAAAAGCTTCTATCCATTACCTCTACCTATTTTCAAGACAACGATAATTAGAGAAAATCTAATATCATACCTACACATTCTTCAATTCATACATTTTATACTTAGATAAATTACACCCAGGCACAAAACAAAGTAACGTGTCTCTTGCAAAAATATTTGTTCTGGGTGAGAATTGATCCTTAAACTATGGTTTAGCATAGTCACTTACTACTTAACCAAGTCAGCCAGTCACTTCTCTTACAACTAACTATATTTAACCTATTTAGAAATCAGAACCTTTCATGACTAGTCGTAAACATAAGTGAAAACATACCCTAACCCCTAAATGTATAGCATCAGCTATTGGCTCGAAAATGAGATACCTACCTATTGCTAAAAATAAATTATCAGGTCGTCCCAACGCGGTGGTGGCTAACGGAGCGCTGAAGTGTAAAAATGAATGCGCTGCGCTATATTTAACATTTCTACACCAACACCTGGCAACACAGACTTGAAATATGAAGAACCAAATTACGTAGTTTGTGCGATGAAAGATAAAATTAAACTACTAGTAAAACAATTTGTATTTGTATTGTTTGCAAAAGTCTACTAAGAGAGCGTAGTAATTTCTCTCGAAATACAGAGAGCGAAATTGTATAGAGTGAGATGAAAAGACTTCGCTAGCCGTATATGCCGTCGTGCTCGCACTTAAACTTTAATAGTAAAGCCTTGAGTTTCAAGATTAATGGGACAGCTTGACCGGTGAAGTACTTTTCGCTGATAAATTATAATAAAAAAGTAATAACTGCGGACCACCAGCGTAGGGTAGTCATATTATAACATGGATGAGCCCGCGGTTACACCGGCGTTATTTACGGCTACTGCTCCGCTCCCATGGCGCATAGCCTAATGTTATAAATACTATAAGAAAATGCTCGCAGCTACGCCCACGCCTCATTTTTCTCGATTCCTTGGGAATTTTGGGAAATCCCTTCTTAGTGCACTCCTAGGTAAAACATACATGCCTTTCAGCTTCTTGCGACCAGTAGTTTCAACTGTCCGTTGTCTGTCAGTCAGTTAATAACGCAAGAATTTATATATACTGATAGCCTTCATCGATGAATGGTCTATCTAACACAAAAATAGTTATTCAAATCAGACCAGTAGTTCCGGAGATTAGCGTGTTCAAACAAACAAACAAATTTTAGCTTTGTTATATTGAAAATTAAAATGTAAATGTTTTATTTGCACCTCCACACAAACTTAAGAAACACTTAAAAACAAACTTAACAAACAAATAAACTTAAACTACAGGTACACTAAAAATATAAGTAGGTACATTATTAATGGTGGCGTTACGTGGAGGACAAATAAGGCGCTGCGTCAGCTATTGTTACAGTATAAACTACAACGCTGGTATTCTCGCAGGCCGAGTAAATAAATTAATACACCTAAATAATACACACACATATTTAATTACATAAATATATGACAAAGAAATTGGATGAAGAACAATAAAATATATAGCAGTCTTAGTAAATAATATATAAACCATATCAATATATTTCATACCTAATATATATGTTACCGGCAATATCTATAATCCGGTATTCTATACAATACCTAGGTAATGCATAGAATGCCTAAAACGTGTAGGTAATGTATGAAATATTATTTATTTTATACTTTGCCTAGGTATTTTATACAATACCGAATGCGCAGCCGGTAATGTATGTAAAAGACGAGAGACTGTATGTAATTCAAGTAACTAAATAGGTTATGTTAGGTTCTCTTTTGACCCTTAACCCAAAAATAGGAGCCCTGCGAAGCAGGGCTCCGTCAACTTAGTTTATATTATATTATATCACAAACATAATATGTAGGTAAGTAGACATCATGTCCCATTAAATAGTTTTTAATAAACTAAGTTGACGTAGCCCTGCTTCGCAGGGCTCCCATTTTTGGGTTAGGGGTCAAAAGAGAACCTAACATAACCTATTTAGTTACTTGAATTACATACAGTCTTGATAAATATAGACCAAGATCTATTTAATTTACACATTGCCGGTGGAACAGCAGGTACTCTATACAGTCCCTAGGAATTGTATTAATTACCTAGGTAAAGTATGTAATGGACAATAATATTCATAATATTTCATACATTGCCTGAACGCCTCAGGTATTCCATATATTCCCTAGGTATTGTATAGAATACCTGAATTATACAGATTGCCGGTAACATATATACATATACTAGCTGACCCGCCGAACTCCGTATCGCCTTTTTAAGGTCTTTTTCTCATTCCTTTTTTCCATCCATCCATCCATCAGGGCTTAAGAAATTGACCAAAAAATATTATTTCGGAGGAGTATTGTATCACTAATACTGTGAAATTGCTGAATTGTTTCACTAACGCAGCTGTAAAACGATTTATTAACTCCAGTATGCGACTGGCGCGTATGACTGATCGAGTGATATGATTAACTTACTAAGTTGGCTATTAAAAATAAGGGTAGGTGTTAGAAGGGTGAAAATGAAGAGTTGTTTGTATTTTCAATGCCATATCATAAAGAAAGAGACTGCCTCCGTGGTCCAGTGGATAGCGTATGCGACTGCAGGCCGGAGGTCACGGGTTCAATTCCCGGGTCGGGCAAAAGTGTTACTGGGTTTTTCCGAATTCTCAGTAGCAGCACGGAGTCTGGTGATGCGCCCGGTAACGGCAATAGCCTCGCCCTCTATTACGTGGAACCTAAAAATTCATGGCGAAATGTGGGTGTGATATTACACTTCTGCCTACCCTTTCGGGAATATACAGGCGTGATTCAATAAAAAAAAGTAAAAGTAAAGTAAAGTTGACTCAGTAAAACGATGCCAAATGATAATTGGACCAATTATATTATGATGTTAAAGATATTAATTTTACTAAAAATGTCCCGTCCGCCATCATGGATCCCCAAATAAATGCCATTTTCGTTATCAGAATGCATGATAACCCCGAAAATTATACTTATATTAATTTTATTAAAAATGGTCCGTCCGCCATCTTGGATTCCCAAATAGATGCATTTTCGGGACCAGAATCCATGAAAACCCCGAAAATGACACCCATATTAATTTTATTAAAAATGTCCCGTCCGCTATCTTGGATTCTCAAATAGATGTCATTTTCGTGATCAGAATCCATGAGAACCCCGAAAATGATACCCGTATTAATTTTATTAAAAATTTCCCGTCCGCCATCTTGGATTCCCAAATAGATGTCATTTTCGTGATCAGAATCCATGAAAACCGCGAAAATGATACCCATATTCATTTTACTAAAAAAGTCTCGTCCGCCATCTTGTAAATAAAGACACTAAAAACTTTTCCTGTGAGAATTTTGTGTCACACATGCGCATCGTAAAATGTGACTCTCATCATTCTTTCATAACGCGCCTTTTCAAAGAAGTATAACTTCAAAAATATATGTTTGGGTTGGCCCGTCCTTTTTACTTAGGGGTTTAAAAACTAAACTGCGGCCGATTCTCAGAACTAAAGAATATACGTTTAAAATTTCATACAACTCGGTCCAGCCGTTTCGGAGGAGTATTGTAACTAACACTGAGAAACGATTTTTTGACTCCGGTATGCGCGTGGCGTGGCCAACAGGATTGATCTAGTGATAAGATGAAATTACTTATATGGCTATAACAAAAAGAATTTGGTGATAAAGGGGTGAAAATTAAGAGTTGTATGTATTTTATACTGCCATATCATAAAAATATAAAAAAAATAAAAAAAAGATTTTTTGGGCTGGCCACACTTATGACTTAGAAGTTTGAAAAATAGATTACGACCGATTCTCAGGCCTACCAAATATACATACAAAATTTCATACAAATTGGTCCAGCCGTTTCGGAGGAGTATTTTAACTAACACCATGACACGAGAATTTTATATATATATAGATAGATAGATTTATACACACACACATACTTATTAGAAATATTTATAGAAATATGATATTAGTATAGGCATACATCTAATTCTAGTATTTACCGCAATCAGCCTCTTCTTGATCTATCGTTTCATTTCCATAGCACTTAGTATATTCCTTTAACTAAATTATGTTTGTCCCCAGGGATGAGACGCTGGAAGCGCTGAGTGACGCTCAAGTAGTGGCTCCGATGGTCCTGACGGCTGACACCCACTCTGCGCTGCGGAGGAACTCTTATCTCTACGTGTTCGACTACCAGACGAAGTATGGAGACTATCCTCAGGTATGGATGCAATGGACATGTATTGCCGTTGATACGTTTTGACAATGTAGTTAACTACTCGTCATTGTGGATTTCTAATGAAGTGTTTGTTGTACAAAAATAGTTCTTTAATAATTGTTTGTTGAAACAGTCGGAATAAGTACGCATTTTTAATTTTTAATGCTTAACTAAGTCAACTGCAGAGGTAGTATGAAAGCAACTCTAGGAAAAGACAACATTTGATTGCTATTCTTAAAAGTGCCAGTAAAATATTTTTTTACTTCAGACAATAAAAGGGTTTTTGCAAGAACATAAGACAATTTAGGATTTCTGGTGAACTAAAAACTAATCCTTTGGCATGTTCACTTTTATCAACGTTACTGAGGTGGTACCTAATTAGCAACTGCGATACGAAGGAAGCATTTACAAAATGTAAACTTACGAGTATTTGTTGAGCACAATCTGTAATTAATCACAAGTTGCTAACAATATTAAGTTCAAAATACACCAGTAACCCGAACTAATTTAGATTTGACATTTTCAATTTAAATTTGGTGAACTGTACGAAAATAAATAAAACTATTTATCAAACCATTATGTTCAAAAACTAAGTTGCAAACTCGAAACCTAAGTAATGCAAAAGTTCACGTAATGGTATAATTTGATAAATCTAATTTGTTCCGAGTTTGGCTCGTTAGCACAAAATGTGGGCATATCAAGGGCAAGACAATTGTTCGTAAAACTTCTAGGAAATAAGTTAGCGAGTAATTTGTTTGTGAAATACTTTGCCCACGCGTTAGACGTTTATTGAATACGTTTTGTTGTTAGTTTTATGTTTTTGTTCTAGTTGTTATGAAACTTCAAATAGGTAGTAAGCGGTTCCTGTCGTAATCACAATTCTAAGCGATTTTACGCGATCAAATTATTGAAGCCAATGAAATAGGGACGAGAGTCCCTATTTCATTGGCTTAAATAATTGAATCAAATGAGCTCATGTGTTTTGTCGTTATCATAGCTCATTGTGAGATGTTCCAAAATAAGTTGATTGCTTTCTAAATTGCTACTGATTATACCAGCTTCGCGCGGCCTAATACCAAGCTGTTAGCAAAACTCTATAGTAATGGCCAACATCTCCACTGTTAGCATAGCAGACGCAGTATAGCTATTCAGATGAGATAATTAGTGTTCCGCTTAAAAAATACAAGCAGTTGAAAGAAACATCTTGGTTGAGAAGAGGCTCCACATTTTAATGGCCACATTTTAAGGATAATTTCTCGCAGCGTGGGATAAGAGGCAACGGGAATCTAATAAACAACTAAATATTTTATTCATTTATCCAGAACTTATAGATTAAACCGTGCTTAATAATTTCCATTATATGATTAAAAACGCTGTTGCAATTTAGAAATAATTTACGGCCCATTATTTCCAATGCTAACAATTATCACATTCAGATAGTTCATAACTTGTCGCAAACAGTCGAAATTATTGGTTTAACGGACAATTGGCACAAGCTTCAGAGATTACATCCACTCATCCGCATAATAGTGTACATTAACCTACTGATTAACACCGATATATGACATAAACATCAAGCCATTCCCAACAACCTACAAACCACCCACATTTTGAGGAGCAATTGATACACGACCATTTAATGATGACACGTTTATTCCCATAACTGCTGCAGCATGGGGTATCTATCTTAATTGGTATAACACGCTGTGTGGCAGTATAACTGTTGCCTCGTTTGCGATAGGTTAACAAGCGCAATAAGGTGCCTTATGGAACAATTTTGTGTAGCAGGAATATTACTATGAAGGGTGCAGGCAATGACGACTTAATGGGGCTAAGTGAAATACTGCTTTGTGTAATTGAGTTTTGCTTAGCAAAAACTCATATATTGATTATAACCTGATGATAAAAGCGTCATTAAAAATTGCCTTTATTTTTCCTATTACTGTTCTTTAGTATTGATTACATATTTTAGTTTAATGATTGAATTCCAAAGCCTAACAATACTTAAAACTAAACGGAATTTAATATTGCCATTCATAAAACTAAGTAAAAATATTAAATTCATGAGACACAACATATTGTAATACATCGAAGATAATCTTAGTATCTCTATAGTTTTGAGTATCAACCTGCAAGCTATCATCTCTATTATGTCAAAGTTAATCTTAGTATATCTGATGTCTTGAGTCTCTCAACCTGAAACCTATCCACCTTTTATTAGAAAAGACCTCTTACTTTTAAAACACCACTAACAATAAACGTTTCTCCAGCGTCAAGGCTGCATCCACGGTGAAGAGCTGCCGTACGTGTTCGGTGCGCCGCTCGTAGGCGGCCTGGCACACTTCGCAAGAAACTACACGAAGGCCGAGGTCGCGCTGTCCGAGTCAGTCATGTTGTACTGGGGCAACTTCGCTAAAACTGGGTAAGTGGACTCAATGTAAATTGGATTTAGTTTTAGTATACGTTTGGCCATGCTCGGCATTTCTCTGAAGGATCGAATTCGTAATGAAGAACATAGCACAAAGAATTAGCAGGCTGAAGTGTGCTGGTCACATTTGTTACAGAACGATAACCGATTGGAGTAGTCGTGTCCTAAAGTGGAGACCGCAAAGTGGCTGGCAGCGGCTGGACACAGAATATCGGGCTCTGTAGCGTGCAATTGGAGTGGCCTATATTCAGCAGTGGAATATGGCAGATTGAAATTTGAAAATCGTTTTATTTATTAAAGTGTTTATTTTATATTATTCAAATAACAGATTAATCACCAATTTTATCTAAAGTCATTTACATTTTAGTTAAAAGAAATATAAAAGAAAAGCAGAAATAAATGGGTGTTGCAAAAACACTGAAAAAAATCTCAGAAATTATTCGTACAGTGTGAATAATATAATTTAGTTATAAATGTCTGTACTTAATTGAATAAAAAGACGAAACTAACGAGTTTTGGAATAATTTTGAATTTAATCATTATCTTTGTTGCAATTTAATTTTATTTGCAGGATTCATTTCAATTACAGTAACGGCTGATGTTTAACATAGTAATAAATTAGATAAATATTAGATAAATATTTTAATTCTAAGTAAAGATTTTTGGACCAAGTTTAAAGTAATTTTTTTACACAGACAATTGTTAATTTTAAACTGATTTCTTATCATTTTCTTTTGAACAGAAATCCTAACGAGGCTCAAGAAAGTGATCCAATCAGAGCTGGTAGACAAGAAAGAGTGAGAATGAAGAATATCGAATGGACTGCTTATGAAGCCGTTCATAAGAAATATTTGAACATTGATACCAAAGCTAAATTGAAGAACCACTACAGAGCGCACAGGTAAATCTACGTTTTTTCAGATATAGACTCTAGACTCTTCATGATTCAAATATATCTTTGAATCACTCTATAGCAAATTATTTTACTTTCAAATTTAGTTACTAAGTTTCTTCTTTTTGCTCTAGATTATCATTCTGGTTAAACCTGGTGCCAGATCTTCACCGACCGGGTGGTGAAGATGTACCACAGTCTCATCACCAACTCGAACACGAAGATTCAGCCCTACAACCAACCCTCAAGACATTCAGTCCGTCTTTTAAGAAGACCACAGATATGGTCATCACTGACACTGGTCTGGCAACTAAAATACCAGTTATGGGCGTGTTAAATATAACATCGCCTTTGAATTTCAACATAATCGGTATAAATCCTCCAACACAAAGCACTGCCAGTATGGATGTCCATAAAAATGATGCTACAACTGCCAATCCCCCTGAAGATGGATTTGCAGCTTATTCAACTGCCCTCAGCGTGACAATAGCCATAGGATGCTCTCTGCTAATACTAAACGTGCTCATTTTTGCTGGTGTCTATTACCAAAGAGACAAAACAAGAATGAATGGACAAGACGGTCATACTAATGGAACTCATTTGAAAAAACGTGTTGAGAATGGCCAAATGCCAAATAACATTTGTGGAGATCTGGAAGGGACGTTGACATACCAAACTAGTTTGAAGAATGATCCTGCTACTATTCTAAGTCACCATCATCATTCCCATCATCAGTTACCTCCGCCTGAGTTTGCTGATTTACCAAGTAATAATGTAGCTGGAATGGCTACATTGCCTCGAGCGCCGCCGCCGCCGAAATTAGGTAAGAGTAACATAAATACGCTCGCAAGTGGGCAGCTACAAGAGAATCAGCCGTTATTATCAGCGCATCAGATGCAAATGATAAACACGAGCACTCTGACGAAGAAGAACACGCAACTGAACGCCAAGTCGAACGTGACGATGGAGGAGTTGCGTGTGTGACGTCAGCGGGCATGACTGCAACGAGCCGGCAGTTGCAGCGACGTTGTCCACCACGACGAGATCGTGTGACTTGAGCCGGACCTTCTCAAGTGCGTTACAGACTACATATAAACTTTGACTGTGCCACTTGAACTTAGAAGGTTATTTATAAGTGACTATTTCAGTGACTAGACAGAGTGAACTGTGAATTGAGAAGTGAGAATTCCAAGACGCAATATAAGTGATAAGTGACGTTCGTGAATATCATATCTAAGACGTTTGAGTACATAGTGTGTTATCGGACGATTTATTAATGTATATGGTTGTAAATAGCGAAAATATAATTATAATTGTATATAATTCAGCAGCTCAGCCGCATATCCATCCTAATTACAATATGATATACTCAATAGTGAATTTAAATATTAAAGATTAATCGTGGTTAATTCGAGTGGCTGTTAAAATTTTATGAACAGTATTTGAATCTGCTGAAAAATATTCAATGCCATTGCATTTCTATAAATATATTCGTCTTGTGTGGGTCTAATTATACAATTTGCCATTTATTTGCTATTTAGTTTGATTATTCTTGCTAAAACTCAACATAAACAATTACCACTATAACGTGTACAGCGATAAGAATAATTCGTATCTTACGCATAGTTAGTCATAGAGGTTTTAGTTCCAGTCATCATATCAGTGTAAATTTTACTGAATTTAATTTCAATTAAAACTTTTTTTAAATTAATTTTAGCAGCCATCCGAACTTGAATTTAATATTGAATTTAAAAACTAGATATTTGAAAAATAACAAGACACCAATTTAATCTTCGCCAAAAGGTTTTATCGAAGTTAGAAGCAATAATGGTTCTTCGAAAAGTTGGTTTTTAAGCGAGTTTAGTTTTGAATGATAAAAATACTTGCTAAAGAAACAGATCAACGAATATTTTACGTACTTATTATTTTTAAAAGAAAAGAAATGGTAGGTTGAGTTGTATCTGAACCTAAAAGTTTTTGCAATAAAAATGATAAAAGTATATTGTTGAAATCTTTTTAAGTTACTGCAAAGAATATTGTCGAATAAATGAATGAGGCACAAGATATAATTATTATGAATGCCATCTGTTCTTTAGCAATGAGTCATTTTTAGTTCTTAACATAGATGGACCAATAGTGTTTGTAAAATATGTAAATAAACTTAGTAAACGGTATAACAGGTTGTAAAACATCCTATTTTATTTCTATTAAGAACCACGACTGAACCCGTTCATTTTTAAATATTTTTATGTAATTAATGTTTAATAACGATGTTATAAATATGTTTAAAGACGAATTGTATTGGAATGTCAATCAAAGTCGTCAAAATCTGACAATACTCTGGATATTTTAATATATTTTGAGTGTTATCAGAGCTTGACAAAAGATATGTAGTAGTAAAAAAAAAATCTGTTACATTTTTGTCCCTCATTATATGTTTTACTGTACTTATGTTTTCTTTGTTAAATTGTGATTCCTTGTATTCGTAAGCACTAATTTTGTTATAAAACGTAAGTGTATTTATAGATATCAATAAAGTCTGTGCAAAGACTTCACTATAAAGTACTCACCGGAATACAGACTAAAAATTTTAATAAAATAAAATGAAAAATTATTTTTGAAGTTTTATTTTGACCAACTTAAAATGTAATCACAGCGCATAGTAACATCAGTGGTGCAAAGAATAAAATAAATTACTGCACCGAACAGCAAAATATATTAATGAAGATAAAAGTCTTCTAAGCTTTCTGTGTTGAAGTTATTAAAATGAGTGTCGTTAATTTCTTCTGAGTTCTTATAGTAGCTTTCCACCAGAAACTGGATTAAAAATAATATTCTTTCATTCATAAATATTCCAGCTAAACCTGTTGAATTTTAGTTGAAGTTTCTAAAAATGTTCCTCAATATAGAGTGGCAAATTTAGTTATTTAATCCTAAAGAAAATTTCTTTCAAGTAAAGTGAGAAATAAAACAAGAAGTAGAAAAACTTGTGCAAAATGTACCTTTATTTTTTCACTGTTACGACTTAAGCGCACGATGGTTTCCGACACTTGAAAACGCTTCCAACAGAATCCTCTTTATAACAAAGCTCTTTATTATAACAGGGAAATATTTAGAGCACCGTCTATGCTAAGGAAAAAAATACGAGAGACTATCGTACTGTTACGTTAATTTGTGCTTCTAATATTGTTTGTATGTAAACAATAATTATGCTTTTTGCTAGCGTCGTATATTGGAATGGAAATTTCGATAGCCAAAATTATATTATTGATGCTAGAAACCATGAGAAACGGACAGAAATTGTCTACATTTAAAACACTTGTTTTTGCCTGTCTGTAAAGGGGCTTGTTCTATTTTCAATTATAATTAAAACACATTTTTATAAAATTGCCCGGCCTTGCTTATTTCACTTCACAATTCAGTTGTGGAGCCTTCATGTCCTTGTATTTGTCTGTGTGAGAGTGGCACTACTAATTTTGTGTTCAGATATATTTTGGGGAATTGGAATTGAAACGACTTATTAGCGTTGTGGTTTATTTGCGACTGAATAACTGCATGGCGGGCGCAGCCGCGCGTCATCGGTGAAGTTGCAAGTCATGCATAAAATAAACAATATGTCCCTACACAGCCCCCCTTTACAAAAGAAAATTTATTATACAACACAAACACCCTACTGAATATAATACATTTTATTGCAAGTACATTTCGTTTTACTTTATTTTAACTAATAGCTTTTTAAAATTAACTCTTGAGTTTATACAATTCAATAATAAATTTCGAAGTGAACCACACCAAACTCAATACAATACAACTTACTCAGTTATTATGCAACTGGGCCATTTTACAATTCTATGTAGGATACAATAAACACCTTAACACTAATATCCATCCGTATAACGCGGTACATTTTGCGATTGCGCAGTTGATGGTTGTACGGAGTGAACTTTGACCACAGGTAGGATCCACCCAGCCACCACTGCTTCCTTTTGGAACCAGACACGTACGCGTTTCTTACACTGATTTCTTATCAAATACAGTATCAAAATGCCCATGGCAACAGCGCACACAATCACCACTATTTCGAGACAACTAACTCTTTGTCCAATTACGTCGTTCGAAACTGTCTGGACAACAGCTATATTACTTTGCTGTGGTTTGCTTTGACTATAGCAATAATAAGTTATAAGGTTTGTAACATAAGTAAGGTGTTATGATTTATAGTGCAGTGCGCTAGACATAACGATACTTGAAATGTCACAGGTTCGATTCCGTGTGATAAAAAAATATTGTGTATTTTGTATGTTTTCATTTTGTGTCAATTATATAATTTGTTAGAGATATGGTATATAACTACATATTGCTATATTTAGTAAGCCTAATAGTGGATCATTTATTGTCTAAAGCAATTATGATCCGATCCCAAGGTCTATACCGTAGGGCTTATCGCTATCGCTAGTCGCACTATTCGTAATATTATTACTAGGTACACTATTTGTAGTTACATTTTGTTGTTGTTTTTGTGGAAAGGTGCCGTCATCAACCATGTATGCCGGTTTTAACCTGTCAATGGAAATTCTTACACGTTTACCTGCCATTTGTAACAGAAAAGACGTATCCGACCTCTCCAAGACCTGATATGGACCTTCGTAAGGAGCCTGTTACGACTTCCTCAGTAAATTAACTCTCACAAAAACATGTGAAAAAGTACCTAAATCTGAATGCACATAAATCTCTCTGTATTGTTGGCCTAGGTTTGAGACCTTCAATAACCGCTCTAATTTTTCTCACGCACTCATTAGAATCGCTCACTCTTATGCTTTGATTACCGTAAAAATTGCCGGGTAACCTTAGTGTTTTACCAAATGCTAACTCCGCGGCACTGACACCTGTATCGCTACGTGGTGTAGCTCGTAAGCCAAATAGTACTGTCGGCAACTCTTCCATCCAGGTACCGCTGTCCCTTCTAGCCATAAAAGCTGTCTTTAAAACTCGATGAAACCTTTCTACTGCACCATTCGCTTGCGGGTGATATGCTGTAGTTCTTACCCTTTGTATTCCTAAACATTTCAATAAGTCATTAAATAAGCTACTTTCAAATTGTCGGCCCTGGCCTGTCGTGATCGTAACTGGGCAACCGTACCTCGAAAACCAACCCTCGTACAACGTCTTGGCTACTGTACTGGCAAGGATATCTTTAATTGCGAAAGCGTCCGGCCAGCCAGTTGCCCTGTCTATTGCTGTGAGACAATACCTATAACCATCTGGAGATATAGGTAATGGACCTACTAAATCAACGTGTAAATGTTCGAACCGACCACTACTTTCGTACCTACCTAATCCGGATACGGTATGATGAATAACTTTACACTTTTGACAATGAATACAGACTTTAGACCATCGTCCTATGTCCGCGTTCATACCCGGCCAAAAATATTTAGCCGTAACGAATTTTCTAGTAGTCCTTATACCAGGATGACATAAGTCATGTACAGAGTGAAATGCCTTTTTCCTAAATTTTGCTGGTAAATACGGCCTAGCAACATTAGTTGATAATTCACACATTACTTCATTTTTGCAGTCGGGCAAAACAATTCCTTTGAATTGCATCAACCCATGTGGCTGTGACAAAAGCTTAGTCAGCTCCTCGTCCCTCCGTTGCGCCACCGCGAATTCTGCGAAATCGAGCGTCGTGAGACATGCGATAGTCTCTACCCGTGATAGAGCATCCGCTACAATATTATCGCTACCATTTATGTATTGAATATTTGTAGTAAACTGGCTGATAAACATAAGGTGCCTAATGCGTCTAGGGGTCTCCTTGTCACTTGGTTTTTTTGTAAACGCATAAACTAATGGTTTATGATCCGTGTAAATAACTAAAGTCCTACTTTCAATCATATACCGAAAATGCTCCACCGATAATTAAATAGCTAAAAGCTCCCTATCGTATGTACTATACTTAAGTTGAGTGCTACTGAGTTTCTTAGAAAAATAACCTAAAGGGTTCCAGTGCGAATCAAGAAAAAGATCTACCTCTCTGTTAACAAATAAAAAATTTGTTAAAAGAGAGGTAGATAAGATCTTAAATTTTTACCTGTCTATTTTATAATACGTGCCCTGAATTAGGAATCAAGATGCACCGCTAGTTATTAATAAAGTGATGTTGGTGAGTAGAAACAAATTTATTTGCTTACCATCCACACATTTTTTTTAAATTGTTTCCCTTATTCATATTCTCTAGTGTATGTTTTACACTGGAAAGACCTAGCCTCAATTTAGATTCTATCGCATTCCTTGGTTACGTCCATTATGAATAGGTTTATACCCCGTTAATACACTAATTCTTAACACCTAAATATTGTCACCATGATTGTTATCACTAACACTTCACGGCTCGCTAACAGAATAAAGCTCGTTAGTATAAACGGGTGAACATTTGTTTAGAGCAAAGGAGCTCGTAAACGTGCATTAATTTCGATAATGACCTCCAGATAGATGCCGGTAGACTTTATGGCGCGGCCTTTGAGCCGGTCAAGGACAAACAGCGGGTTATCTTTGGATCTTATCTTTTTGTTTTTTCTTTACTTGTTTGTTTTTGTGTAATGATAATAATATGCGTTTTCAAGATTTCTTTTTAGTCTTTTGGAAAGATAAATACTCTTTAATATATGGTTATGGCGCTGATACACCTAAGCATTCACTTGTAACAGAACAGCGAGCATTCGCCGTTTTCTGTTTTGTCGAATCGAACATTTTCACGATCATTCTAGCGAACACTAAATTCAAATAGTCCGTAGAATATAGAAAAAATACAGAAATCGAACTACAACAGCAGTTTTACCCAATATGTTTACTTCAGTTTCACTTATGAATTATTTCTAGAGTAAGAGTAAGATACATAAGCAAATGACGTTTCTAAATAATAAAATGCAGATTTTAATTTGAACAGGTTTAATAAACCACACAAGTGTCTGTTCCTATGTTCAAATTTATTTATCGATATCGAGAGTCTATCAACATTCTATTGAAATTAATTGTGAGTAAACCAAATCTAAGGATCTATTGTAAACATTATCGATATTTTATCGATATTCTTCTTCTTCCTAACGTGTCGATGGCAATCTAAATTGTGTCAGCCCAGAACTTAGCTACGAGTATGGCATTTTCAGTAGCGTCCATAAGTTCCTGTAGCGTGCAGGTATTAGGGCACGCAGGACAAGATAGTAAGTGTCCCGTTGTTTGTGGAACGGCACCACACTTGCACTCCAGATTGGAATTATCTATAAATCCCCACCTAAGTAAGTTTTCTTTGTTTCGGCCAACCTGTGTCCTGAGTCTATTTAAAGACTTCCAGGTCAGCCAAGGCGGCCCATGTCCAGGTGGAAGACCTTCAGCAAGCGGGACGAATGGGGTGGGTAGGGAAGCACTATCCCGCCACAGTCAACGCCTTGCCTCTTTTCGCTCTTCATTGAGTGGAAGGACACGCCTGAGAAAGCTATTGCGGCTTTTCAGCCATTGCGGCACCATGGTGTTGTTATGCAAAGGGTGTCGTGAGTCTCTTTCCATTCTCGTTCTTTTATTGGCGCTTGCCACAGCCATGCGAATCTCTGGTGGCGCTATTCCTGCAAGAGGATACAGCATTGGTACCGGGGTCGGTTTAAGGCATCCGGAAATGATCCAGCACGTTTCGTTCAGTGCTTTATCGACCAGTTTTGCATGGGCTGAGCGATTCCATACTGGGCACGCATATTCACCTGCAGGGAAGGAAAGCGCCAACCCAGTGGTCCGCATTACTGTGGGTGAAGCACCCCACTGTGAGAAGGCTAATCGGCGCAGCAGGCTGTTACGAGTGTGCACCTTCTCTTTTATGTACTCGCAGCAGCACAGTTCTTTCGGAACGTGAGTGATCTGTCCAGGGTAACACCAAGATATTTAGGGAAGTGGTTATGTTCAAATGGGACCCCGCCCCAAACAATGTTAAGTTTGCGGCCCGCTTCTCTATAACGGGGGTGGAATAAGCATGCTTGGGTCTTGCTCGGGTTGGGTTTGAGCGAGTTAGCCAAGTAATACTGGGCTAAACTGTTGAGACCATTTGCGAGATTTAACTCGATATCCTCAAAGGTGGTAGCTTGGGAAGTTATGGCGAGGTCGTCAGCATGGTGAAGCGTGACGTGTTTGGCTAGGATGGCTGGTCGTTGGTGTATATATTGAACAACAGTGGTGCCAATACCCTACCTTGAGGTAGGCCGTTTTTTTGTGCTCTCCAACGACTTTTGTCTGCAAGAAGGTGTACTTGAAAATGTCCATTGTGAAGGAATTGTCTCAGTATAGTGACAATTTTTTTATCACTAGTCATGCTCTCTATTTTCCACAACAACCGTCTCAGGTTTACTGTATCATAAGCTGCTGATAGATCCACGAATACAGCACCCGTGATCATTCTTGACTCAAAGCCATCTTCTATGTGTTGCACAAGTTTAAGTGTGTGGTTGCAGTAAGACTTGGTGGGTCTGAAGCCAGCCTACTCCGGAATCAATTTCTGGTCGATTGATTTTGTGCGTTGATTTTCAAAAAGCTTGTGTGTATGACACAGCAAAGATATTGGGCGAAAGTGTTTTGGATCATTTGCTGCTTTAGCTGACTTCGGTAGAGCAATGACCTTCTATTTTCTCCAGAGACGAGGAATTAAAGCTGACGGCAGACAGCGATTATATAGTTGCAGCAACCATGACACAGCAACAGAGCTCAGATGTTTTAATTGCTCAACTGAGATATCATCCACTCCAGAAGCTTTACCACACTTGAGATCTTTTAATGCCGCGACAATATCAGCAAGGTTGAACGGTTTACTGATATCGTCGCAGGCAACATCAGATCTTTTTAGCTTGGGGACATTGCTGGAGCACTCTGTTGGTTTGACGTTAATGAGTAGTTGGTGGGCTATCTGGTTGGCTGTGACCTGACTAGATGGTGCGGGTTGCGGGGGTTCACTAGTCAACTTTCTTATAGTACTCCATGCCTTCTTGCTGTTATGGGTCATGTCTATACCAGTAACGGTGTTGATCCACTTTTCTGGTCTGTTTTCACCTATTTTAGATAACAGCAATTCTCCAGCGATGGTAGTATCCGCTGAAAATGGGTCGGTGTTATAAAGGGTACCGTATTGATACAGCAGTTCAGCGGACTCCGCTGATAGTCCTGGGATGTATGACGTTCTGCAACCTATTGGGTCTTCGAGCGGCTGTTGAGACAATTTCAACAAATTGGTCGTAGTTTTGCGGGGTTGGTAAGACGTTGCAGAGGGCGTCGTCCACTTACTGGGTGAAAGACTCCCAGTTGGCCTTGGCATAGTTAAATTGGCGCTTAAATGTAACGGATGGGCCGGACTAAGGGTTCGATGGTGCACATAATTGGTCTATGCGGCGTGCGAGATATAGGGGAGCAAACATGTTTCGTACTCTGTGAGCTGATGTTGGAACTGACGAATATGAGATCTGGTTTGTATCCTCGTTTCCTCATTTCTCATTGCCACTATTAAAATAAGCAGGTTGTTTTGGGTCATGAATTAAAACCAGATCATCCGCCTCAGCCCAGCCTTCGATTGCTTGTCCGCTTACGTCCATGTTGTTGTAGCCTCAATTGGGGCTGCGGCTGTTGAAGTCACGTGTAACGGATGCCAGGAATTGAACCTTTGCTAGTCCGCTACAGTGCGCTGGTGGTGTGTAACTGGCGAATGTTCCTACGACGATGTATGTTCTTCTATAAGTGTGGACTGTATGGCTTCGATGGCTTCTATCTATTCGGGGCTTGAGAAATAAATCATCTTCATACGTTGAGAGCGATGCTGTTCAGGTGTTCGGTGCTTGATGGTTACAAATGGTTACTTGGTCACGAGATGTTGGTTGGGACGCCAACAAACTGACCGAATACATGGTCGCTTAGGTACTTCGAAACTTTACCTTAACGACGACTACCACACCGAACACGTGCACAGAGAATCTTTATTTATTTTTAATTTTCTATAAGGTACAAATGTGTATTTATCTTAGGTACTATGATACATACATATATGTTCTATACATAATTAGATAGGTCTCATAAAGTTCTATCTATCGGTATACAATACCGAAACCTAACTACTTGCGTCACTAAGTTATTCTAGAAAAACTGTTGAAAAATGTCGTCGCACAAGGGCCCGCCCACTATATTTTCTATTGAAAAACTATTAAATACTATAGTTACATATGTAATTTTCATAGGCCGTTGTGTGCAACTATATGGGGCATCTATTAAAATAAACACCATAAAAATATCTTTATTCAATTCGAAGTTATTACATGAAAACATACAATGCATAAGAAAAAATACAGATTTTCTTAAGTAAACACTTATATATCGTACATAAACAAAGTTTATGATAAACATGCAAATATTTATTATTATGTTTATTTTAACTATATAAGGTATTCTAACTAGTAATAATAAAGTATCTAGACATGATTTCAAGCCTATACGAAGCTAAAAAACACTTATAAAACTATAAAACGACTATATAAACAAAACAGCTGTTTATCAAATATTAGTTCTTATGATTCTTATCTGTTACAACTGATAACACTATTTATGATTCGATATCTAGGTCCCTACAGTTAGCACTAGTTTTAGACTAATGTTCACGTACTTTGTAGTACTTTATATTGACATTTTAACTATTTACACTATTCTAGCTTTATTTTAACACTTTGACGCGTCCGGGAACCGAACCCGGTGTACCGCACGATTGGATAGCACTGATTTTATACGATTTTCACTCGCGGTTTCAAATACACTATTCACTGTCATAGTTTTTAATGTCTGTCGCGAACATCACCGATTATAATTTTTGCCGTTTGGTTGTGAAAATTCTCACCACTTTATCGTAAGCCTTTTCCAAATCCATGAATGCGCAATAGACCTTTTGACCTTTGGCCAAAAACTTTTCGGCTATGCTTCGCAAGGAAGAAACCTGATCCGTGCATCCCATACCCTTTCGGAATCCCGCTTGTACATCCCATATTTTCTTGTCGGTTACTTCCATAACTCTTTCAATAAGTACCTTTGCATACAATTTGCCAACAATGCCGAGAAGACTAATGCCTCTATAGTTTTTGCAATCTTGTTGCGAGCCTTTTCCTTTATAAAGAGGCACAACTACAGCTGTGGCCCATTCATTAGGTACTCGGCCGGTGGTCCAGCACAAGTTATATAACCGCTGCAACTGACCAAGCCTATACGAAGCTAAAAAACACTTATAAAACTATAAAACGACTATATAAACAAAACAGCTGTTTATCAAATATTAGTTCTTATGATTCTTATCTGTTACAACTGATAACACTATTTATGATTCGATATCTAGGTCCCTACAGTTAGCACTAGTTTTAGACTAATGTTCACGTACTTTGTAGTACTTTATATTGACATTTTAACTATTTACACTATTCTAGCTTTATTTTAACACTTTGACGCGTCCGGGAACCGAACCCGGTGTACCGCACGATTGGATAGCACTGATTTTATACGATTTTCACTCGCGGTTTCAAATACACTATTCACTGTCATAGTTTTTAATATCTGTCGCGAACATCACCGATTATAATTTTTGCCGTTTGGTTGTGAAAATTCTCTGGAGTATCAAACTGAAATGTAGTCCCAGGAGGTTTAAATATGGATTGTGCAGGTGCCAACATCTACGGTGATCACTTCAATGCCATTCTGGGTTGAGCGCTTGGTGGATAGAATGCTTACGCCGGGAGCAGCAAGTACTGCGTTACCGTGCTTGGGGTGGCAGATCTCGGCAATAAGCGTAAGTCCAGCAATGTGTGGGCGACTTTGAGTTTCATCTCGGTGTGTCTCTTGGATGCAAAGTATGTCACAATGGACTTTACTGCATAGATCAGAAAGAATTTCTGACTTATCTTGCGAAAAACCTTCGATATTAACCGAGACTACACACAAAACTGGCTTTTCGGGTGGACTTTGGATTGCCATCGTGGTGAAAAGATTAGCCAACTAGCGTGGGTAACTCGCTAGTTGTCCAGGGTGCGCCGGACGTACAGTGTCTCAATTAGTACGTCACTCGGGGAGGCTCCTTTCATGCACCCCGTCGATATTTATTCTGAGACAAGTTAAAATTAGTGACAAACTACGAAGATCCTTCTTGTTTGAAATAGAAATATTGTCTATGATAAGTTAAGTCGAAAATATTAGTTGGCATAATTTTTTTTGTCTATTGTAATTTTTTGACTCTGGTCACACTGTAAGATGACACATCACTCTTTGTTCTTGCCTTGAAAAATTAACACGTTGTCGTCTCGTAAAATCATCGCCTTTGGAAACACATGGTTAAACCAGCTTCGCGAATTTAATTGTGTAAATACTTGTAATTACCGCTTTTGACTTCCAGCAAAGTTTGTGATAAATTTGTGACATATTGAACATTTGCAAAAATTGTGTAAATCCACACCTCGTGCAGCGGGACTTGAAGACGTCGCGTATGAAACCCGCACTAAGTAAAGGTATCACTTGCTAATATTGGCCAATATAGTCTTGTGTATTCTGTAGTTTAGTTGCAGAACCGATACCAGAACATCACCAGGTAATTGATTTGTTTAAATCTAAACACTGAGAAACTCAGTCTCATATGTTAGAGATTTGATAGCCTAGAACAACTGGATGAATCAAATTAACTTTCCACTGCCCTCTGCAAACAGTTCCCAGCTCGTCTAGGCAAATTCTGAACAAATCTTTAGGTAGCAAGCGCGGTTGAGTGTGCCTAACCTCAGATTAATATTGTAAACTTGTATCTGAGCTAGGCATTGCTACATCACATTTGTTAATAGTGTTGTAATGTTTGTTAGGTCAGTTTTGCTTAAATTCATAATAGTTATATGTATTGGTTGACCTACTTAATTTGAAATATATTTCTTGGTACCTGTCATGTATGCATAACCTCAAATCAGTAACTGTTACACGACTGCCCAAAAAAAGGAGTGCAAGGTTTTCAGGATTCATGACTGTATGTATGTATGTGAGTTTCTTTATTCCACTATAACTTCTAAATGCCTGGACTGATTAGGATGTATGGGGTATCATTAGAATCCTTGCATCACCCCGAGTAACACTGGATATATATTTTTGAAAAAGTCAAGATGGTAGGGGTGTGAAGCCATTTTCAAATAAAAAACATCATAGTGCCATCTAACGTACAACGGCGAAGGCAAATGTAATAACGCCATATATTATTTATTTGTGATAAACAAACAAATGTTGCTATTAATTTTTTAGTTCGTTTCTTTGCAGGACAGTCGTGTTTTTAAATTTTTTAATTATTAATTTTTAACTTGAATGTTGAAATCATATTTGAATTTGTTGTTTTAGTGTTAATTTGTCAGTTTTGATTGAATACATAACAGTTATATGTATTCATCGACTTAGTTAATTGTAAACATTGAGTTTTAAACATTATAATAACCACATTTGACTTTGCATAGATAATCTAGTTACATTGATAAATTAACTTAATAAACCTTGTTTGTTGTAATATATTGAAAGTATTAATATTGTTAGGTAACACAAACTGGTGCTTGCCTACGGCTGTAGCATAACACAGTTGGTCTGTCTGTTGCAAATAATTGATTAATTTAAAGTTTCAACTTTTAATTTGTTATAAGTTATAACTTATGGGTTTGTTCTAATATATTGAAACTATTAATTTTGTTGGGCAGTATATACCTGTTGTTTGCCTGCAGCTGTAGTATACAGTCTGGTAGCTTGTTGGTTTCAAAGAATAAATAAATTTTAAATTTTAATTTAACTCTTGTCTGACCCCCATTGAAAATTTATTATGTCAGCTATCAAGGATTTGTGTTCGGCTGCGGGTGCCATTTCGTCACATTTGCGCTGATTTGGCTCAGCTAGTGCTCTGGTAAATCGGCCTGATCGCCAGCAGGCCTTATTACAAAGATACATACATACATACATACATAGACTCACGCCTGTTTCCCGGAGGGGTAGGCAGAGACTACGGAACGCCATTTGCAACGATCCTGACATACCTCACTTGCTTCACTCACTCCCATCAAGTTTCTCATGCATGCTCTTCTGTTAAGGGTACTTCTGACTTGTCGTTTTTTCAGGATGTCTCCAATCTGGTCAGAGAACGTCCGCCTAGGTCTTCCCATTTGTCCTGTTCCATTCACACTTGCCTTATATATCTTCTTTGTCAGTCTATCGTCATCCATCCTCTCCATGTGCCCAAACCATCTTAACATGCCTTTCTCAATGCTTGTCACTACATCTTCTTTTACCCCACACCACTCTCGTATCACACGATTCTTTACTCTGTCGGTCAAAGACACACCACACATACTTCTCAGTGCTCTCATTTCTACAGCATTTATTTTACTTTCAAATCTCTTCTGCCATACCCAACTTTCACTACCATACATAAGGGTAGGCACTAACACGCCTCTATGTACAGCCAAACGTGCCTTTTTGGACACGTTTTGACTGTTCATAAACGCTTTCAGAGCTCCATTCACACTATTACCTGCATTAACTCTCCTTTCAATATCTTCTTCATTCTTACCATCTCTTGTAAACAACGTACCTAAGTAAACAAACTCATTCACTTGTTCCACTCGCTGTCCATCGATCAAAAAATTACAAGCCGTAACGCATTCCTCCTTTTCAAAAACCATAACTTTCGTTTTACTTACATTCACTTTCATTCCTTTCCTCTCTAACGCACCATGCATGATTGCTACCATCTCCTGCAACTCCTCCGCTCAAGATGCAAGTATTACCTGATCATCAGCATAAAGGAGGCATTTGACGAGTAACCCATTCATCCTTAATCCGGAGTCACACTGTTTTAAATCTTGCAAACAACTGTCCATGAAAAGGTTAAACAGCCACGGTGACGCTACACATCCCTGTCTAATACCTTTCTCGATGGTAAACCAGTCAGTGTATGCCCCGTTTATCATCACACAAGCTCTAGAATCCTCATAAAGGGATTTCAGGGCTCGAATGAGGCTGCTGTCCACCCCATTCATTGACAGCACCGACCACATTTCATTCCTCACCACTTTATCGTAAGCCTTTTCCAAATCCACGAATGCGCAATAGACCTTTTGACCTTTGGCCAAAAACTTTTCGGCTATGCTTCGCAAGGAAGAAACCTGATCCGTGCATCCCATACCCTTTCGGAATCCCGCTTGTACATCCCATATTTTCTTGTCGGTTACTTCCATAACTCTTTCAATAAGTACCTTTGCATACAATTTGCCAACAATGCTGAGAAGGCTAATGCCTCTATAGTTTTTGCAATCTTGTTGCGAGCCTTTTCCTTTATAAAGAGGCACAACTACAGCTCTGGCCAAGTCATTAGGTACTCGGCCGGTGGTCCAGCACGAGTTATATAACCGCTGCAACTGACCAACTATGACGCCCTGTCCAGCCTTCAGCATTTCGACTGTAATCCTATCATATCCTGCAGCCTTACCTACTTTCATACTTCCCAGTGCCTTCACGACCTCATCCACGCCAATAACGCTTTCATCATTGCTATCGTTACCATTCATTTCAGCTATCGGTGTCTCTATCGCCGACCTTTCAAATAAACTTTCAAAATACTCTTTCCATCTCTTCAGCACGCAAGATTCATCATTTACTATCTTTCCATTCTCGTCTCTGATGGATGTGTGTTCTGAAGATTGAGTTCTTCCTCGAACTGCACGAACGGATTTCCAGAAAAACTTAATGTTTCTCTGGAAATCGTTAGATAATCTGCTATCAAACTCATCTTTCTTTTCCTCTTTTTTCCTTTTAACCATTTCTTTCACTATTATTTTTGACCTAACAAACTCCTTTCTTGCTTCATCTATGTCTACACTCGTTGCTTTTCCCATTCTTTCATTTGCTCTGGCAGCCAACCAATCTGACCAAGCTTTCTTCTTCTCTGACACTGCTGATTGTACATCCTTGTCCCACCATGTATTCTTAACCTTTCGTATTTTCCTTCTCTTGATTACACCACATACTTCAGACGCTACACATACTTCCTCTTCTTTAAAGGCCTGCCATAATTCTTCCATATCATTTATGCAATCGAACCTCTCAAATTTTGCTATCAATCTTCGTTTATACTCATCTTTCACATCTTTCTCTTGTAGATTTTCTACCTTAATTCTTTCCAAGACCCTATTTTCATTACGCTCTCGGTGTCACCATCCTTTAAAGAGCCCACTTATCCGGCTCAACACCAAGAAGTGGTCTGTGTGGATGCCAATCCCTCGATATGCTCTTGTATCCAACACATTCTTTCTCAATCGTTCATCTACTATCACAAAATCAATCATACTTCTTCTAACATTTTTCGCCTCTCGCGTATACATATGTATCCTTTTATGATCAAACATGGTGTTTGTCACACAAAGGCTCCACTCCAAACAAATCTCAAGCAGTACTTTTCCATTTTCGTTCACACTCTCATCACCAAATGCACCTAACACCCTTTCAAATCCATCTCGCTTTACTCCCACCCATCCATTGAAATCCCCTAACAAGATCAATCTTTCATTATCCTTGCAGTTCCTCTGTCTAGAATTACCGTAGCCAGGCAGGAAGGTGTATCAGAAGTGCGCAGTGGAAGATGTAATACATCTACCTGACCACGATAGACAATGATCCAGACACAATGCACTGCGTTGCACAGTGATGAATTGAAATCAATCAATATCAATATTATGTTTCACTTACCCGCTATCCTTGCTGATGTCAGGCTTGAGCTAAATTAGACACATTCATAGAAGTACATTGGCCAAAATAAATGAATGAAGTATCTTATACTTAGCTATTAAGCTTCAAACGCGACGTTTTCAGGACACGTTGGCACGTGGAAGTCGATACCAGATTCACAATTTTCACAAATGTCAATCAATAGTTCACAATCAATTTACCGTTGCCAGCACTAGATCAGGCGGCGTTCAAAATGGTTTACTCAATTTAATTCAATTCGCGTTAATTCAAAAGGCAATATTTTACGTACGAGACGACACCCGGCGAGATAATTTTTTCAAGCGGAAGACGGAAGTGACAGTTCAGTGTGACCATTGTCAGAAATTTTCAATACACTAAACAAAATGTTACTTAATCGATATAATCGATTTGACTTATAATAAAAACTAATTCTATTTCAAACATCCACCCGCCCCGGACCCGCCTACCGGTCCGCTAATCGGTTGGTAGACGTGACAATGTTGCAACCGCTCTCCTCAGAATCGAACCGTCCACCAAGACCTCAGCAAATCGGGGAACTCCATCAGCCCCAGTTACCAAATGAAGGATGCGCCCCTTGCGCCATCTGAGTGGCGGAAGGTTAGCCTCCTTGATCAAAACGAGGTCACCAATCTTGGGTGGATCGGTCTTGTCGGTCCACTTAACGCGTTGCTGGAGTATGTGCAAATATTCCAAGTTCCAGCGTTTCCAAAAGCTCTGAGTAATCTGGCGTACCAATTCAAAACGCGAGAGACGACCAGGTCTCGTATCAATATAGGGGTACTCAGGCAAGGCGACAAGTGGGCGACCAATCAAAAAATGGCCCGGCGTAAGGGCCTCCAAATCATTCGGATCTGAGGAGATCGGGCACAATGGCCGAGAGTTCAAAACGGCCTCAATCTTACAAAACACAGTTGCGAGTTCCTCAAATGTAAGGACAGATTCACCGATTGTCCTGCGCAAGTGTGTTTTGGCCGATTTTACGGCGGCCTCAAATATACCACCCCAGTGTGGACAATTTGGTGGGGAAAACAACCAATTTATCCCACGTCGGGCAAGCCTATCACCACCTATATCAGCTTTGTTGGTTTCAAGAAAATTAACAACATCATTCAGATAATTATAAGTGCCCTTGAAGTTAGTGCCGCAGTCAGAACGGATCAAGGAAGGCAGCCCTCTGCGGGATACAAATCTGTCGAATGTGGCTACAAACGCCTCGGTCGTAAGCGAGGAGACCAGTTCTAAGTGTACGGCCTTTGTGCAAAGACAAACAAAAACACACAAGTAGGCCTTGACAGTCTTGCTGTTTCGAAGTGTCGACGTTTTCACCAAAAAAGGACCAGCGAAGTCCGTGCCAACACCGTCAAACGTCCTGCTTTCAGTTACGTGATCTGCCGGTAAGTCCCCCATCAAGGGCTGCATGGTAGAAGCCTTGAGCTTATAGCAAGGGATGCAGCGAAAGACTACACTCCGAATAATTCTTCGGGCAGACAAAATCCAAAACTCGCGTTGCAAAATGGCCAACAAGGCATTACAACCAGCATGCGAATTTTTAAGGTGACGTTCAGTTACCAACAAGCGTACCAAATGACCGTCCTTAGGTAACAAAAGGGGGTGACGAGCCCCGTAAGGGAGGTTGGCGTTCTTGAGACGCCCTCCAACGCGCAAGAGACCCGTTTCGTCCAAAAAGGGGTTCAATTTAGATACAGCTCCCGACAATTTCGATTTCCCCGACTTGAGGATAGCAATCTCCCTTTCAAAATGCGCCAATTGCACAGAACGAACCCAAAAGGTGAGGGACTCCTGTCGTTCCTGTGGTGAGAGAAACGGTGTCAGTCGTTTCTGTTGTGGGTGCCTAAAATTAAAAACAAAACGCTTTATCCAAGCAGTGACACCTAACAACTTGTCGAGTGAGCTGTAACGATTCAACAAAAAATCGGGGTCGAAGGCGCATTCCACCTTCTCAAGAGCGAGTGTTCGTAGACCCGGCAAATTAGAAGTATTCAAAACTGGCATTTGAGGCAAATCAATTTCTGGTCTACTCAACCATTCCGGACCCCACCACAGCGAATGACCTATCAAACTAGGCGTCAAGCATCCGCGCGAGGCACAATCAGCGGGGTTGAGCTCACCTGGCACGTGTCTCCAAACAAGTTTGACTTCGGATTTCTGGATTTGGGAAACGCGATTAGCGACAAATACCTCCAAGGTGTGGACAGAAGCCTTCAACCAACAAAGAACAATTTGGCTGTCTGTCCAGGCGTAGGTCCCATTAATGCAAATGCTTTTACCCAAAGTACTGGACACGTGGTTCAACAAGCGTACAAGTAGGGCTGCTCCCGAGAGCTCCAATTTTGGGATGGTCAGAGATGTCCGAAGGGGTGCGACCTTGCTCTTCGCCATGATCAGGGAAACTCTCACCTGACCTGAGGCACTGACTGTGCGCAAGTACACCACAGCCGCGTGACCACGTTCCGAGGCATCACAAAACCCGTGAAGGGTGGCCTTGTACTTCCCGGGAGGAAGGATGGGACGAGGCAAAGAGATCTCGTTGACGGCAGGAAGTGAGGATACAAAGGAGGTCCATTCCTCAACAAGAGTGCCGTGCAGTGGTTCGTCCCAGATCAATCCTGCTGTCCAAAGCTTCTGCAAGAAGCATTTTGCCCAAAATATAATTGGACAGATCCAACCGTTCGGATCAAAGGTTCTGGCGACAGTAGACAATACGAGACGTTTAGTCCAAGAACAAGGCAGTTTCAAGTCTACGTTATACGTAAAGATGTCTTGGACTGGTCTGTAGTGAACGCCGAGAACAGCCATCATGGCGGGGTTGTCAACAATCTCAAACAAATGTGGATCTTGCTGATGATCCTCTGGCAAGCCTTCCAAAAGCGCTGGTGAGTTGGAAATCCATTTGCGCAACTCATAACCAGCGGAGGCCAAAATACCTATCAATTCGTCCCGCAGGAGGATCGCCTCATCCGCTGTGGAGGCGCCCGAGCAAATGTCATCGACGTAAATATCGTCCTTCAAGATGGCGGAGGCTCGTGGGAAACTTAAGCCTTCGCGGTCTGCAAGCTCCCAAAGAGAACGTATTGCCAAGTAGGGACTTGACCTTAACCCGTACGTATTGGTATTGAGCTCGTAGACGACCATGGGATCGCGAGGAGACTCTCTCCAAAGGATCAGCTGGAAGCGACGGTCATCAGGGTGGATAATAGTCTGCCTGAACATCATTTTTATGTCGGCCACAAAGACAACCTGATGTCGTCGGAAGCTGGTGATGACGTCACAAAGGTCCTTGACCAACTTGGGACCAGAATGCAAGCACTGGTTCAAGGATACGCCTGTTGAAGTCTGCGTAGAACCATCAAATACTGTGCGCAGCTTCCCAGTCAATGGCTAGAAAAGAAAGTAATGCTCCACCGAACGCCAATCCAAATTTGACACAGACATGTGTCCCAACTGTTCATATTCCCTCATGAACTCAATGTACTTCTGTTTGAGCTCCGGATCACGACCCATGCGGCGCTCCATGGCCAACAACCTCTTTTCGGCTAAAGGTCGTGACTCACCAAGCGGAGGCCGAACAGACAGAAAAGGTAGCCTCGTAATAATCCGACCAGAACGGAGTCGACCAGTGTTGTTCTGGAAGAACAGCTCGCACTCCTCATGTTCTGGATTCAAACGGGCAGCTTGAGGGGGCTCCTCTATCTCCCAAAACCTCTGAACCGCATCAGAGAGAGCGGAGCCTACAGCTAACAAATTGTCAAGTTCAGGTGGAGAGGGGTCCCTAGGTACAGGTCCCATCAAAGCAAATCCAAATATGGTCGGGATGGCAGTCAAACCATTTGGCACCAAGACCCTTTTCCCACCAATCAAAATTCCATCGAGGACATCAGAGCCAATCAACAAGTCGATTTGTCCCGGTGTGTCAAATTTGGGGTCTGCCAGTTCCAATCCCGATGTCAAATTCACCACAGCAGCAGGTAGCTGCTTCTGTGGATGCATACCCAAAATATTCTTCAGCACAATAGCCGAGGTTTTAATCCTCGGGTGTGAAGATTCAACAGGGCCAAACAAAACCTTAACTTGCCCTTCAACATTAGAGGCTACGTCACCTATGCCCCGTATACAATTTGGAAAAGAGCCCATATTTAATTTAACCTGCCCTACCAAATAAGTGGAAACAATGCAACCTTGTGAACCTGTGTCCAATATAGCACGGACAACAACAGAGGTCCCCGTGGGTCCCCAGACCCGAACAGCAACCGTTGGTAGGATAACGGTCTCAATGGGGGAGGTTGGCGTTATAGGGCAGGGATCTATGACCTATTGTTGCCTGGGCGGCGACCGTTGGCCAGGACCAGGCAAATCAAAATGAGGGTGCGGCTTGAAGTCCTCAAAAGAGCGATGACTCGATCCGCGCGCCATCCGTGGGGGGTCATAATGACGCACTCGCCCAAAACGAGGTGGGCGCGAGTCAAGGCGGGGACGCTCCGCCAAAGGAGGGGAATACCTGGGGCAGCAGTCATGGTGCTGGTGACGTTGCGCGGTCGCACATTCAGGTGCGCGAGAGAGAGGAGGCGTGCGCACGCTACGGTTCTCCAAGCGGGGCGAGTGGCGATCAATTGAGCGAGGCGACTCTCAGCTACGCGCCGGTGAGCCTCGGCTGCCACCTACAAAACACCCGCCCGTGCGCGGCGTCGGCTCGTTGGACAAGCGGCCAACCTCTCTGGCATTCATACAGAGAATGTCCAAATGCTGTCCTCCACAGTGAGGACAGGGGCGAGAATTTGGGCAGTCTCGCTGGTAGTGGGACCCCAAACAAGAGAAGCAAAGGCGGCGGGCATTCGCGATGCGCCTACGAGAGGCGACATGTAGGTCCAAGAATGCCCTACAACTGGCCGTTCTGTGCCCCGTGACCTTGCAGTAGGAGCACTCCGCTGGGCTCTGCGTGACCGCAAAGCGAGGAGGGCGCCGGTCAACATTGGCTCGGGTGTGACCGCGAGCCTGCTCCTTGACCTTGGGCGGCTGCGTCTTAGCCGGCGTATCACCACCGGAGTTGTCCAAGACCCGGCACTCATCCTCCAGGAACCTCTCCAGGTCAGCAAAGGGGGGCAAATGGGTCGCGCTATCCCCACCAAAGCGCTGTTCAAAACGCGACCTCAGGTCGGCAGGCAGCTTCTTCAGCACAATGTGCACCAATAGATAGGACCATTGGTCCACGGGCAGGTCAAGGCACTTAAGTGCGTTGATGGCCACCAAAAGCGGGTTCAAAAGTTGGGTGCGCAACCCAGAGACCCGGGTGAGCGTCGGCAAACCCAAAATCTGCTCGATGTGCGTGTCGGCGAGGCCACGCTTATTATGGTACCTACGGGTGATTAGGTCCCGAGCCGTCTGGTACGCCTCGTCAGACACAGAGGCCCTTAGCCTCCCCATCCAGAACCGACATTAGATAGGCCAACTTTTGTGCCGGCCGAAGGTCAGCCCTATCATTGACTAGGCTGTCGAACAAATTAACGAAGCCCAGGTAGCTTCCTAGGCAGCCATCAAAATGGGGGAGGTCCAAAGTAGGGAGCCTACTCACCAGCCCTGGTGCTGACCTAGGAAGCTCCTGCTTCAGGCCGGGTTGCCCTTCCCTATCGGCAACTAGTTGTCTCGCACTATTGGAGACAGCATCATACAGGTCTAAGACCTGGGCATAGACTTCGCTGACCTTATTTCGCTGGTCAGCGGTGAAATCATTGATTGACACTTCAAGACAGCAAGTGCTGAAAGTGCGGAATTGCTGTTCCACACTTGCCAGGCGATCGTCAATCCGCTCGTACCTCTGAAGTAAGGCCTGCTGGCGATCAGGCCGGTTCACTAAAGCATTGGCCGAGGCAAACCAGCGCAAATCTGATGCAATAGCACCAGCAGCCGCACGCAAGTCCTTGATAGCTGACATAATCAAAATTCAAAAGAGCCCGGACAAGCGCTAAATAAAATTAACAATCAAAACTTAATTTTTCTTAATTCTTTGAAACCAACAAAGTATTAGCCTGTTTACTGCAAGTGCAGGCAAGTGACAGGTATCTACTGTCCAACAAAATTAATAGTTTCAATATATATTGACACAAAACAAAGTCAAAGTTATCAAAGTTGAACCTTCGAATAAGTTAATTAAAGTTAAATATTCAAATAAATTAACTAATTACTTGCAACAGACAGACTGGCTGTATTATTTGAGATATACAATAGTAAGTAAGCACAGAATATGTGTTACCTAACAATATTATCTATATTATAACAAAACAAAGTTTATTAATGTGACCCGCCCAAGTGGCAAGGTCAAGTTAGTTGTTATGTTTATGAATATATGCAATAAACTAAATTTACTAAATTTATTGATACATACAGCTGTTATGTATCCAAACAAACTGACTTATTAATGCAACAACAAATTTAAGTTAGATTTTTCAACAATACAAATCAAAAATTACTGATTGAGGTTATGTGACAATGTGTTTCAAATTATCTAGGTCAACTTATACAATTAAATATTATGTATTTTAGACAATAAATGACCTGACAAACACTACAATACTGTCTACAAGGTGATAAGGTACAAGCTTATACCAATCTGAGGTTTGTACTCAGTAATGCAACAGTGGCTAAATTTCAACTACAGCTCTGCACCAAATTTTTTGTCTAGAATTACCGTAGCCAGGCAGGAAGGTGTATCAGAAGTGCGCAGTGGAAGATGTAATACATCTACCTGACCACGATAGACAATGATCCAGACACAATGCACTGCGTTGCACAGTGATGAATTGAAATCAATCAATATCAATATTATGTTTCACTTACCCGCTATCCTTGCTGATGTCAGGCTTGAGCTAAATTAGACACATTCATAGAAGTACATTGGCCAAAATAAATGAATGAAGTATCTTATACTTAGCTATTAAGCTTCAAACGCGACGTTTTCAGGACACGTTGGCACGTGGAAGTCGATACCAGATTCACAATTTTCACAAATGTCAATCAATAGTTCACAATCAATTTACCGTTGCCAGCACTAGATCAGGCGGCGTTCAAAATGGTTTACTCAATTTAATTCAATTCGCGTTAATTCAAAAGGCGATATTTTACGTACGAGACGACACCCGGCGAGATAATTTTTTCAAGCGGAAGACGGAAGTGACAGTTCAGTGTGACCATTGTAAGAAATTTTCAATAGACTAAACAAAATGTTACTTAATCGATATAATCGATTTGACTTATAATAAAAACTAATTCTATTTCAAACATCCTCTAAATCTCTCTTAAACTCTCCCAGAACTCCTGCCTTTCGTCTTGCTCATGTTGTGACATACCCGTAACTATATTGACCGGGGCGTACACCCCCACAATAAAGAGACGAGTAAGTCCTACTTTCATTCTCATCCACAGTAGTCTAGCATTTACACATTCAAACTCTTTTACACACTCATTCATTCGCGCAGACAGTATTACACCAACTCCCTTACAGGCTCTGGTGGTACTATCTACCCCAGACCAATACGCCGTATATGCGCCATGCTTGGTGGTTTCACACCCTTTTCTTTTTGTTTCATTCACTCAAAGAACATCAATCTTTTTATCATCCATCATCTGACATACTTCATCCAATTTGCCGTTCATTCCTCCTCCAACATTCAATGTTGCAAACCTGCTCTCCGTAGGCCGCTTTTCGCCCTCGCGGGAAACGAGACGTGATGGGTTGCGAACCGCGTCGCCGCCGTGTGAGGAAATATTATTAATTGTTCCCATTGCGTTCCCACGAGATTTAGGGTTTTTAAATGTCCATCCCCATAGAGCCCTTTACGGGGGTAAGGCGGAATATCACGTGTGCCCTGTGACCACCAACACAGGCACCCTCCGTTTGCGACCAGCTTACCCTCTGGCCACGAATCTCTTGGCACGGGTCGGTTTACACCTTAGATCGCGGTTTTGTGTCGGGTATGCTCCCTGAAAGTTGGTTTAATTTCGGAGTTTTCCTTCTCCTAGACAGGTTGCCAACCAAGGCTAACGAGGCCCATCTCCCCGAACGTTTGGTTTAATTTCGGAGTTTTCATTCTCCTAGACAGGTTGCCAACCAAGGCTAACGAGGCCCATCTCCCCGAACGTTTGGTTTAATTTCGGAGTTTTCCTTCTCCTAGACAGGTTGCCAACCAAGGCTAACGAGGCCCATCTCCCCGAATTACAAAGATATGAGCAGATTAATGATCGGTTGGCAAGCGTGGAACAGCAATTTTGTGCCTTCAGCGCTTGCGGTCTCGAAGTGTCAGTTGTTGACTTCACGGTGAACCAGCGAAGCAGAGTCAGTGAGGACTATGCCCAGATACTGGACATATATGATGCTGTCTCCGACTGTGCAAGGCAGTTGATTGCTGAGAGGGACGGGCAACTCGTTTTGAAGCAGGAGCTTCCTAGGCCAGCACCGGGACTTTTGAGTCGGCTTCCCACGCTAGACCTCCCACATTTTGATGACTGCCTAGGAAGCTACCTGGGGTTTATCAGCCTGTTCGACAGCCTGGTCGATGCCAGGGCTGACCTTCGGCTGTCACAAAAATTGGCATATATGTCGGTTTTGGATGGGGAGGCCAAAGGCCTCATCCAGCATCTGTCGGTGTCTGACAAGGCCTACCAGACTGCTCGGGACTTGATCGCCCGCAGGTACCACAACAAGCGTGGCCTTGCAGACACCCATATTGAGCAGATCTTGAGTTTGCCCACGCTCACCCGGGTCTTTGGTTTGCGCACCCAACTATTGAACCCGCTGTTGGTGGCCATAAACGCCCTAAAGTGCTTGGATCTGCCCATGGACTAATGGTCCTACCTGTTGGTGCATATAGTGCTTAAAGAAGCTGCCTGCCGACCTAAGGTCGCGGTTTGAGCAGCGGTTTGGTGGGAATAGTGTGACACATCTACCCCCTTTTGCAGACCTCGAGAAGTTTTTGGAGGACGAGTGCCGGGTCTTGGACAACTCCGGTGGTGATACGCCGGCTAAGTCGCAGCCGCCCAAGGTCAAGGAGCAGGCTCGAGTTCACACCCGAGGAAATATTGATCGGCGCCCTCGTCAATTTGCATTCACGCAGAGCCCAGCGGAGTGCTCTTATTGCAAGGTCACGGGGCACAGAACGGCCAGTTGTAGGGCATTTTTGGTCCTTCATGTCGCCTCTCGTAGGCGCATCGCGAATGCCCACCGCCTTTGCTTCTCCTGTTTGGGATCCCACTACCAGCGAGACTGCCTGAACTCTCGGCCCTGTCCTCACTGTGGAGGACAGCATTTGGACATTCTCTGCATGAATGCCGGAGAGGTAGGCCGCTTGTCCAGCCAGTTAACGCTGCGCACGGGCGGGTGTTTGGAAGGTGGCAGCCAAGGCTCACCGGCGTGCAGTCGAGATACGTCTCGCTCACTTGATTGCCACTCACCCCGTTTGGAGAACCGTAGCGTACGCACGCCTCTTCTCTCTCGCACACCAGAATGTGCGACTGTTCAGCGTCACCAGCACCATGACTGCTGCCCCAGGTATTCCCCTCCTTTGGCGAAGCGTCCCCGCCTTGAGTCGCACCCACCTCGTTTTGGGCGGGTGGGTCATTATGACCCCCCACAGATGGCGCGCGGCACGAATCATCGCGCCTTTGAGGACTTTAGACCGCACCCTCGTTTTGATATGCCTGGTCCTGGCCAACGGTCGCCGATTCATACAATTAAATTATTGTATTTTTATAAATTTAAGACTTTAAGAGTATTCTTTAGCGCCGTAGTATAAGAAATTTTAGTGTCATGTCCCTCTTATCTTTCTTTTCGTAAAAATGTGCTTATAATAGAAATGTATTCCTAGCTATTTTACTTATAGAAGCTTACAAGATTCGGTAAATCTGTAATAAAACAAACTTAAATTATTGTTCGCAATATCATAAACAGGCAACAAAATAAATTAGTGCCTGTAAAATGCCTAAACGACAGCTCTGAAATACTGTTTAAAGCGGATAGATACCGAGAAAAATGTCATTTCAACAGCGTGGTTTAGTACTTCTAAACGCTTATAAATTATATTTAGAATTTGACAACCTAAGTAAACCAAAGCGACGAATTCCATGCTCAAAACTGCTTGTAATTTGGTACCTTTCTCAATTACAAATTTTATTGTAAGGACCAAAGCGAAGGACCAAAAAAGGCTTCTGACCTAAAACCGTAACTAGTGTTAGGAACCGTAGTTTAAGCTAGGTGGCGTGACAATTTGCGTAGACAGCTAGCAACTGGATACTAAAACCGCAAAATGAAGTCAAATGGCGCATACTGGGGTACCCACACTGCTGATCGCAAAAGCACAATGTCTGCCTAAGGATGGGTGACGTACTTTTCTGTGCACAGCATGATATTTATATAATATAATACTAATTAATACAAGTCTACCACATTCACACAATACCATCTAGTCCCAAACTAAGCAGAGCTTGTACTATGGGTGCTAGACAGTGGATAAACATACATATATACTTATTTTTTTGTAAATACAAACATATTGTTACGGACGGGGTAACGGGATTGGAAGGAAACACCGAGTAGCACTGATGACACTTTATTCGCCTTCACACACGACGCGCCGTTTAATTTCGACGCGGACAGTACCAACACTAGCGTCTGTTGCACTGCACTTTTCACTGCACTTCACTGCACTTTACTGCACTATACTTTCACTTCACTTTATTTTACTACTTCTTCTTTCTTCCTTTTACTCCTTCACTTTACCACTTTTCAACTTAAACTGGCGCTTAGCGCGTCTACACCGCCTTATATACCACTAGGAATATTCTAGATCTGCTAATTTCGATTGTCTTTTCGTTATTCAATTGTTTTTCCAGCTCCTGTCTCTTTTTAACCTTTCCATTCCTTCCTGAAGTTTCTAGAATTTTCTAATTTTTACTCGAAATATTTAAATATTTTTTTAAATATTTGCCAAATATTCATAAACATTTTCCAAATTTCATAAAAACCATAATCCACATAACTGTTATGACTGGGATTTGAACCCACGCCATCAGAACGTGAACGGGATGTGTTATCCGCACGGCCATCGCCTTGTTGTCAATGACTGGTGAATTTGGCGAAAACTTGACAGAGTGTATACGACATCAAACTAAAAACTCATTTCCAAACAATAAAATAGTCTTCAAACCTCTTTGCTAATTATTGTGTGTGACGACCGGCTAGTTGGTCGTGTAGATGTCAGGAGTCCTTGGCAACCGTAGCTGTTATGACAGCTTGACATGACACCGGCCGTCACACTACCCCCTCTCTAAAACATGCTCGTCCCGAGCATTGTTGGATCCATGATATACCGCTATCCTATCAACATGAACAATCTTCAGTGGACTTCTAGGTGTCTTCTGAATTCTGTAGGTTACGTCATTAATCTTCGTTATAACGGTATATGGTCCTTCCCAGCTTGGCTGTAATTTCGTAGATTTTCCCTTAGATCGGAACGGATTATGAAGCCACACCAAAGTTCCCTCTGCGAATTCTCTTGCATTTGCGCGTCTGTCATATCGAGTCTTCATTCTTACTCCCGCTTGCAAATTCTCTTCTCTAACGTGTTCATGAATTTCTTCGAGCTTTCTTCTTAATTCACATGCATAATCGGTAACACAGCTAGGCGTTCCCGGAGGACATCCAGCAAGGAGTTCTACTGGAAGTCGTAGCTCCCTTCCTAAATTTGTTCGTGCCGGGGTTGTTGCCGTACTTTCATGTACTGCGGCTCTGTAAGCCAGAAGAAATAGTGGGATATATTCGTCCCAGTTTCTCTCATGGCTATCGACTACTTTAGTAAGATGGCGCTCCAATGTCTGGTTAAATCTCTCCACCATTCCATCCTATTGAGGGTGATACGGAGTTGTCCTAGTTTTGTGGATTCCCATCATCTTGCAGATTTCTTTAAAGAGTTGCGATTCAAAGTTTCTCCCTTGGTAGCTGTGGATTTCTAACGGTAAACCAAATCGGCAAAATACTTCATTTACTAATTTTGTCGCAACTGTAATTGCTTCCTGATTGGGGACTGCAAAAGCTTCTGGCCATCTCGTGAAATAATCCATCACCACCAGAATGTAGCGATTACCACTTTCTGTCAAAGGAAATGGTCCAGCTACATCCACAGCAATCCGTTCCCAAGGAGCTCCTACACTGTATAGTTTCAGTTCTCCACGGCTCCGAGTTTGCGGTCCTTTAACTGAAGAACATTTAACGCATCTCCTGCGCCAGTCTTCAACGTCTTCCCTACAGTGCGGCCAATAAAAACGTTGACGAATATTCAGCAAAGTTCTTCGTACTCCAAGATGTCCGCCAGGTGGGCCATCATAAAAAACTCGCAAAACTTCAGGAATCATTGATTTCGGTACTATTGTTTGAAGATAACTGTCTCTTCCAGAAGCACTTTCCCAAATTTGACAAAGTAGTCCATCTTGTATTATTAGGCTGTTCCATTGCGCCCAATAACTTTTCGTCACGGTACTAGTATCAGCCACCTCACTCCATCCTGGCCGAAGAGAGTTATACTTAATCCACTCCGGTATCGGTTTCAAATCTTTATCTTCTTCCTGGGATTTAATAATGAACTCCCTGTTCCATCGCTCGTCGATGGTATCCGTTCTGATTACCTTGACGGCAGCGTCCTCTTATCCTTCTTGTCGTACGCAATACTTGAAGTTCTTATCACAAGGACGTCTTGATAAGGCATCAGCATTACCGTGAGATTTTCCGCTACGATGCTCAACTTCGAAATCGTACTCTTGAAGTTGTTCAATCCATCGAGCTACCTGACCCTCACAATTTTTAAACTGTAACAGCCACTTAAGCGCTGCGTGGTCCGTCCGGATCCGGAATTTTCTTCCGATCAGGTACTTTTTAAAATGCTGGAGAGTTTTCACTACTGATAGAAGCTCCTTGCGTGTGGTACAGTAGTTCCTTTCAGGTTTAGACAGCGATTTGCTAAAGTAGGCAATAACAGCCTCCTGGTCTCCTTGTCTCTGGGCAAGAGTTCCACCAATACCCACATTGCTTGCGTCCATGTCAACAATAAATTCCCCATTGACGTCGGGATATGCAAGAATTGGCGCTTCACATAAACGCGTCTTCAACTCCTCAAAAGCAGTTTGACATTTTTCATCCCAATTAAATGGTCGTTTTTGCTCCGTCAGCTCATGTAAGGGTTTTGCGATGCTCGAGAAATTCTTCACAAAACGTCTGTAATAAGAGCAAAGCCCCATAAATGAGCGCACCTGCGTCTTGTCCTTAGGCATGGGCCAATCTTTAACCGCCGAAATCTTGGCAGGGTCCTTCTCGATGCCTTTTTCAGAGACGACATGACCCAAGTAGTTAACTTGTCGCTTGAAAAATGATCATTTTTTAAGACTTAGCTTCAGATTTGCATTTCTCAATCTATTGAGTACACTTTCTAGCTTCGTGAGATGATCATCAAAATCTCGTCCCATTACAATTATGTCATCGAGATACATCAAACAAGCTTCCCCTAAAAGCCCGGTAAGGATGTGTTCCATTAACCTTTCGAAAGTAGCTGGTGCGTTGCACAATCCGAAAGGCATAACATTGAAATGCCAAAGCCCTCTGCCCATTGAAAAAGCTGTCTTCTCCTTGTCTTTTGGGTCCATTTCCACTTACCAGTAAAGACTTTTTAGGTCTATTGTTGTAAACCACTTCATTCCGCATAATGTGTCTAACGTGTCGTCTATTCTAGGCAAAGGATAACTGTCTTTCTTGGTTACATAATTCAATCTTCGGTAGTCAATACAGAATCTAGTCGATCCATCCTTTTTCTTTACCAATACCACCGGCGAACACCACGGGCTAGTCGATGGCTCAATAACCCCGTTTTTCCTCATATCTTCAATCATATCCTCTACCTCCTTCTCCCTGGCAAAAGGTACACGTCGTGGGCGTTGACGGATCGGTTGTTCATTCCCCGTATTGATGGTGTGTTTTACTACTCCTGTCTTTCCAATGTCACCGTCGTTCTTTGAGAAAATGTCGACGTACTGCGTCAGCAATTTTTTGGCTTTTTCTGTTTCAATTTCTGTTAGATCGTGTTTGCAACCCTTTAAAACACTATTCACGTTAACGTTAGTCTCAGCCAGACTCTTGGTTTCCTGGCAGTTTCGTAACCAAGCGACTTCTACGGACTCTCCTATTTCAGAAACCCTTTTCAAAACTTTTTCTTCATCACTTAAATTTAGGACAGGTATAACAGCCATTTGTGAAGAAGCAACTACTACACATGCTGGCAACCATGGATCGTTAACTCAATTGTCTTCTATCATTATGCAACGTCGCTGACTCGAAGTGGCAAGTAATGTGACAGGAACAAATGTCTGTGACCTAGGTGCGAGCTTACTCTCCTTGAGGCACAAAACCTTCCCCGTGCCTCCACCTCTCATTGGAATCTCCACGTCTCCACACTTGAGGATACCACACTTAATATCCAATCTACATTGGTGATCTCTGAAGAAGTCTAGCCCAACAATGCAGTCGTCGACGATGTCTGCAATCAGTGCTATTTACCAATATAATTTGTCACCTACTTTGAAAGCCACCATTTGCTCTCCCCTGACTGGAATTTGCTGGCCGGTAGCCGTTGTCAGTCGAGGTCGAATTGACTGTTTTAGAATCTTCCCATTCTTCCTTAGCAGGTGAGTCCCTATAACAGTTCGTGACGCACCGGTGTCCAAGGTCAGCAAACAGGTTACGCCATTGACCACTCCATCAATGGTTAAGCTGTTCCCATCCGTGCTTTGTCGGATACAAACTTTAGGGGCTTTTCGTCTACCGGCCAGCGCTTGCCCCGCAGCTCTGGCTGGAATTAGTTTTCCTGGTCGTGTTCTGACGTTTGAACAGTAGCGTCAGTCTTACGTTTACGTTTCGGACAGCTACTGCTGACATGTCCTGGTTCCCTGCAGCTATAACATTTTGGGACAAATCTTTGGTCTGTTCGCTGCGTTTCTGCAGCCACAACTCAGACTCGTTCACCCTTGATATCTCGACGGACAGCCTCCACTTCGAGAGCATGCGCTAAAGCGTCCTTAACGTTGTCGTGGTGCTTCAGACGAACGGCAGACCTGATCTTATCATCATAAATGCCATCAATGAGCGCCTGGAGACGCATGCTTTGGACTTGTGCCGGGGGTGCAGACTGGTAAGCCTTTCCTACCATCTTCTCTACTACTAGAGACCACTGCTGCAATGACTCGTTAGGGCGCTTACAGCGGTTACGCAACTGAGCACGGAATACAAATTCCAAATGCGCCTCTCCATACCTGGACTCTAGAGCCTCGATGAGCTGTTCATATGTGGCGTCTTTCCCCACAGACTGTAGCACTGATATAGCACCATCTCATAAAACCAGAGCGATTGCAGTCTTGGCCTGCTCTCTGTTCCAACGGTTACTAGAAGAAGCGGCTTCAAACTGCATCCTGTACGCCTCTTAGGATGAGGTACCATCGAAAGAAGGCACTTTAAAATTACCAGCATCTGATGAGGTGACTGCGACTGAAGGGACGTTAGCTTTAATCCTCCTGAACTCCTCCTCTAAGTGGCTGTGCATCCCATCCGATACTGATGCCATGCGGGACTGCACCTCTTCCGACACTGCCGCCTTGCAGGACTGTATCTCTTCCTCTATAGTAGCCATGCGAGATTGCATTTCACCGATATACATCTCCATCTCGGTAATCTTACGAGCGTTCTCGGATATATAATGGCGAATCTCATCCTGGCTCTCCATTATCTCGCTAAGCTGAGATTGTAGCTGCTGCGAGTTTTGCTCGAGTCGAGATTGTAGCTGCTGCGAGTTTTGCTCGAGTCAAGATTCAAGCTGCGATTGTAGCTGCTGCGAGTTTTGCTCGAGTCGAGATTCAAGCTGCTGCGAGTTTTGCTGGAGTTCGGATTTAAGCTGCTGCGAGTTTTGCTCGAGTCGAGATTCAAGCTGCTGCGAGTTTTGCTGGAGATCGGATTTAAGCTGCTGCGAGTTTTCGTTAAGTGATTGTTGGAATAGTGCTGCGAGGTCTGCGAGAGATAGCGGGTTAGCTGCGCTTGCGGACGTTGATACCCCCCCTTCAGATCCACTTCCTTGTGAAAGATTCGTCAACGTTTTTATTGGCTGCACTGTAGGGAAGACGTTGAAAAACTGGTTCAGGAGTTGCGTTAAATATTCTTTAGTTAAAGGACCAGAAACTCGGAGCCGTGAAGTACTTAAACTATACACTGTAGGAGCTCCTTGAGAACGGATTGCTGTGGATGTAGCTGGACCATTTCCTTTGATAGAAAGTGGTAATCGGTACATTCTGGTGGTGATGGATTATTTCACGAGATGGCCAGAAGCTTTTGCAGTCCCCAATCAGGAAGCAATTACAGTTACGACAAAATTAGTAAGTGACGTATTTTGCCGATTTGGAAAATCCGTTAGAAATCCACAGCGACCAAGTAAGAAACTTTGAATCGCAACTCTTTCAAGAAATCTGCAAGATGATGGGGATCCACAAAACTAGGACAACTCCGTATCACCCTCAATAGGATGGAATGGTGGAGAGATTTAACCAGACATTGGAGCGCCATCTTGCTAAAGTAGTCGATAGCCATCAGAGAAACTGGGACGAATATATCCCACTATTTCTTCTGGCTTACAGAGCCGCAGTACATGAAAGTACGGCAACAACCCCGGCACGAACAAATTTAGGAAGGGAGCTACGACTTCCAGTAGAATTCCTTGCTGGATGTCCTCCGGGAACGCCTAGCTGTGTCACCGATTATGCATGTGAATTAAGAAGAAAGCTCGAAGAAATTCATGAACACGTTAGACAAGAGAATTTACAAGCGGGAGTAAGAATGAACACTCGATATGACAGACGCGCAAATGCAAGAGAATTCGAAGAGGGAACTTTGGTGTGGCTTCATAATCCGGTCCGATGTAAGGGAAAATCTCCCAAATTACAACCAAGCTGGGAAGGACCATATACTGTGATAAAGAAAATTAACGACGCGATCTACAGAAATCGGAAGACACCAAGAAGTCCACTGAAGGTTGTTCATGTGGATAGGATAGCGGTATATCATGGATCCAACAATGCTCGGGACGAGCATGTCTTAGAGAGGGGGTAGTGTGACGGCCGGTGTCATGCCAAGCTGTCATCACTACCGTTGCCAAGGATTACTGACTGAAACTAGCCGGTCATCAAACACAATAATTTATTAGCAAAGAGGTTTGAAGAGTATTTTATTATTTGGAAATGAGTTTTTAGTCTGATGACGTATACACTCTGTCAAGTGTTCGCCAAATTCACCAGTCTTTGACAACAAGGCGATGGCCGTGCGGATAACACATTCCGCTCACGTTCTGATGGCGTGGGTTCAAATCCCAGTCATAACAGTTAAGTGGATTATGGTTTTTATGAAATTTGGAAAATGTTTATGAATATTTGGCAAATATTTAAAAAAAGATTATTTAAATACTTTGAGTAAAAATTAGAAAATTCTAGAAACTTCAGGAAGGAATGGAAAGGTTAAAAAGAGACAGGAGATAGAAAAACAATTGCATTATGATATGACAATCGAAATTAGTGAATCTAGAACATTCCTAGGGGTATATAAGGTGGTGTAAACGCGCTGAGCGCCACTTTAAGTTGAAAAGTGGTAAAGTGAAGAAGAAAAGGAAGAAGAAAGAGAAAGAAAGAAGAAGTAGTAAAAAAGTGAAGTGAAAGTATAGTGCAGTAAGAAGGAAACACCGAGTAGCACTGATGACACTTTATTCGACTTCACACACGACGCGCCGTTTAATTTCGACGCGGACAGCACCAACACTAGCGTCTGTTGCACTGCACTTTTCACTGCACTTCACTGCACTTTACTGCCCTATACTTTCACTTCACTTTATTTTACTACTTCTTCTTTCTTCCTTTTACTCCTTCCTTTTCTTCTTCACTTTACCACTTTTCATCTTAAACTGGCGCTTAGCGCGTCTACACCGCCTTATATACCCCTAGGAATATTCTAGATCTGCTAATTTCGATTGTCTTTTCGTTATTCAATTGTTTTTCCATCTCCTGTCTCTTTTTAACCTTTCCATTCCTTCTTGAAGTTTCTAGAATTTTCTAATCTTTATTCGAAATATTTAAATTTGTTTTTCCATCTCCTGTCTCTTTTTAACCTTTCCATTCCTTCCTGAAGTTTCTAGAATTTTCTAATTTTTACTCGAAATATTTAAATATTTTTTTAAATATTTGCCAAATATTCATAAACATTTTCCAAATTTCATAAAAACCATAATCCACATAACTGTTATGACTGGGATTTGAACCCACGCCATCAGAACGTGAACGAGATGTGTTATCCGCACGGCCATCGCCTTGTTGTCAATGACTGGTGAATTTGGCGAACACTTGACAGAGTGTATACGTCATCAAACTACAAACTCATTTCCAAACAATAAAATAGTCTTCAAACCTCTTTGCTAATTATTATGTTTGACGACCGGCTATAGTCCGTTCACAGTTATTTTACCTCTAGCTGTTAGATTGGCCAACCTGGGCGTTGTGTTGCTATATTTAGTATCTAATACTCCTATTTTAAATATACAATATTGCTAAAAACGTACCTATTTTTTTTATTGCCTACGCGATCGTATTAAATATTTGGAAGTAATATTTGTAACAAAACCTCTTGATATCAGCATCGGCTATACGCATGTACATTTATTTTCTTACGAAATAACTAATTTCCTATGAAGATAAATAGTTACAATAAAAAATCTGTCTATTCAATGTGAGGTTTTAATTATCAAATACGAAAACTGCTAATTTAATTATCACATTTATTTTGAATAAGAATGATCCATGCGGACTGCCAATGACGATTCGTAGCTGATGTCAGATTCTCGGACTGCCAATGCTGATTCGTAACTGCTGTCAGATTCTGTATCAGACTCATAGTTTAATTCTATTATGAACCTGTCCATCGCAGCATCCATATACCCATCTGTTTCACGAAACTTGTCTACAATGTGGCGCACATGTTCGCATTGTTTTTGCCAGTCTTCTGCAGTGATAGATTGAAAAGCTTCTTCAGCTAAATTGACAATGTTGTTTGCCTCTTGTCCTACATTTTTGCTTGCGACTCGCCTTTTAATGAGACTCCACATAAATTCAATTGAGTTTAGCTCGCAGTGGTATGGCGGTAATCTAACCACTTTGTGGCCATGCCCGCTATTAGGACCTTTTATCTGATCCTAAAAAGATTCTCGGCACCTCATTCCTGTCAGTTGTTGGTCTAAGCGAAATCTTCTTTTCTTACACTTTGTATAGCCTTATACATTCTATCTGCATCCCGAATCCCTCGTTCAGTCACTCTTGCCTCAAATTTTGGCATTTTTAAGTCTGTCTGCAAAAATCATATAGACTACAATTACTTTCCTTATCATAAAAACCTATTTAATACAAAAAACGCGATAGACGTATTTAAATAAGGATTTTCTCTCCATTAAAAAAATGTCTATATAGATAAGACTGACATTACACACACTCATGGTGGTTACAGATGGACATTCTAGTTTCCACTAAAATTGGGTAAAATGTTATGCACTGGTAACATACCTGTCACCACAGAGTACCATACCAACATAAAGCAAACAAACACCGACATTTGTCAGAGGTAAAATAACTGTGAACGGACTGTAGTTTGTCGTGTAGATGTCAGTAGTCCTTGGCAACCGTAGCTGTTATGACAGCTTGACATGACACCGGCCGTCACAATATTATACATAGAAAATATTAAATTCTGTGATTCTATTGTGCAGGACTACATAATATTCGACTTGCTGTTATGCGCTATTACTCCAGCTATCTTGCTTGCATCTTCTGTCCTTCTGTCTTCTGTCCGTGGCCACGCCCGCGTGAATTATACACACCTTACACTACACCTGCCTTAGGAATTTCACCATCTACTGGTGAAAGCCATATCAAAATCTTTTCATGAGTTTTTAAGTTTATCGTGTTTATACAGATACACAGGACAAAGAAGGGACTACATTTTAAAATATTTAAGTATAGAATAATGCGTTATGTTATAGAGGTGTCTAGAATATAAACATTTTCGTCGTAATACAAATGTTTGAGTTTGAACCGCCTATTTCAAAGTCGCCGTTTTAACACAAATTAAATGAGGCGAACTCAATTGTAAATACCTCTCAGTAATAAATAAATAAAAAAGGAAGTTGGCTGCAGTGAGTTTTACAAGTCGTTGAAAGGGTAAAGCGTCTATACTTTTCTTTAATTAAGAGTTAACTCAGGCATGAAACAAATTTCTTTTAACTTGTACAACTGAACAGCTACGTTTTGCTTCTTTTTAATGTTTATATTTTTATTTACGCTGCTTTCTTGAAGACATGGATGTTTAAAGTTTCAACAAATTGTTGTAATTAAAAAGAATTAAATGAGTTTAATAGTGTTGTGTTACTTTAAAATATAATAATGTCAGCTCTTTTATAACAAAAGCCTTTGCTTTAACCAAAACCAAAGCCAGATGGCTTCGGTTTTGGTTAAGGCCCAATGTCAGTCTGCAAACAAATGAGCAAATAGGTATATTTTAGTAAACCAACAGATTGACACCCTAATGTGTGTGGATAGACCTTCAGACGCATCTCGCAACAGACAATAGCTACGAAATTTAGTTTAACGTCCCAAAAACATCATCTTGCCTTTTTCACGTGCGTGTTAATGTTCAAAAATTATGTGGAAGCAGACAGATACTCTATTCCAAGTCGTCTACCCAGCGCGGTATGGTAGGCCAAATTAATTTATTGCAGTACAATGCAACTATGATGCGAATTCGGACAGGCCTATCTCCAGCAGTGGATTGCCAAATGCTTTAACGTATTGAACTGATTCACATTCGGTATAGGTTTTATTCCGGCGTATCTAAGGCATAAAACATTTCTCCAAAAAAATATATTCTTACCCACAAAAATATATATCCGGATGAATATAGAACACATAAAATCTATTTTATCCGTGTCATTTATACGTTAACCAGTATTTTAGCTCAGCCGGTTCAAAGCTAAATCGTCCCGTGTCCTAACGGATATTAAGTTCTCGCCACCGGATTTGTACGGAAGGGGAAAATTTTTAATTTCCACATACTGCATGCGTAACGCGGCACGGTTTAACAAACAGTTATCCGGGTAGATACACTGACGTCATGAGTCTAACAGATTTACAGGTTGGAAAAAAATATTGGTTTTTGTGTGCAGATAATGTATATATCCAGGAGCGGAATATATCCAGCAGTGGACTAAGGCAGGGTTATAATAATGATTACTGGTCGTTAAAAAAATTACGTTCATACGTATTGCCTTGTAATCTTTAAATAATAATGAATTCCAATTTTATACAGATACTACTGCATAGTGTAATAGTCTACACTAATATTATAAAGAGGAAGCATTTGTATTTTAGTTTGTTTGTAATGGATAAACTCAAAAACTACCGGACCGATTTTAAAAATTCTTTCACCATCAGAAAGCTACATTATCTGCAAGTAACATAGGCTATATTTTATTTTAGAAAAAATAGGGGTCCGTAAGATATTTGTATTTTTCGGGTACGCGAAGTAGTCCCCTCAGGACGCGGGTGAAACCGCGGGAAACGGCTAGTACCAAATATACAGTGACGCTCATAGCGAGACTTGACTTGCCATTAATAACAGATTGGCAAAGATAAGCAATGCTTACACAAGTTGCCACTTGGATGGGTGACCGTGTGTGCCATTTACATCTGAGCGCTACCGTGCTTCGGAGGGCACGTAAAGCTGTCGGTCTCGGTTCTTGTCTAAGGATAAGGATGGTTAGGCCATGTCGGAGGCCTTAAGGCGGTCTGAAAACTCCGAGACCAGAGTTGGCCACACACTTACACGAAAAACAAAACAAAACCAAATATACAAAATAATGATCAGCACGGTTTTCGGCTTGAGATTCGGAAAATCCGAACCCAAGACGTTTGGTGTGACAGTCATCAACACTCCTGCTACGCCACCGTTTCGTCAATTTTATTATAGTTGGATTTGAGGGAGACCCACAGCTAGGGGATTCCATACCGGAACTAGAAATATCAGCAATGAAAATTGGTTTTTGTCCGTCATGAGATTGCCAACTGATCATGAAAAAATTGCGCATTGATTGATATTCTTCATTATTATTGCAATATTAAATCGACTGGACTATCGAATATATCCATAGGAAAACTTTCAATTATTCAAAAAACTTGTGTCGTTGACTGTACAGATACACGTGGGCAGATTTTCCTCTAAAACGGGTTTCTTCCAAATATTTGTAAGCATTTTCAATAGATGTAAATATATGCAATAATTTGGAACAACGGTTGCCTCACGTTACAAAGTTATATGACTCGTTTTAATATTTCGGGTAAATTTACTGTTGAAATTATTGTCGCTTTTGTCTGATGATTGATAGATGGGATGATTTTTAAATGTAATTCTGACAAATTATGAACAACTTGACTTTCAAAGAACAATGGCAGGATTATACCTGTGAAGTGTTAGAAGCGTCTATAAACGTAATTTATGAAAAACTTATTAATATAATTATTTCGTATTTTGTACGTTTTTAGTTTCAAGTTTAAAAGCGTACGTTAAATTATCTAAATTGATAAACTATTTATTGAATACATTCATTTCCGGTGCTTGTTTAATGTCATTTTCAGAGTTACCATTTACAAAACAATCGTATTTGTTTAATAGAAAAAAGGTACATAAGTAATCTTTTTAACCTAGATCTAGAAACAATTCACGATAATGTTAAAAAAATATTTTATGTATATTACCTATATTTTATAAAAAGAAGATTTTATTTATGATATAAATAAATATATTTTTTTTTACTTGATCTGAGATATCATTTAATTAGAGACATCAGTAGGCAATTGAAAGATAATTAATGACAACACTAAGTGAAAATGTCTACATTATCAGTATCCTTACTCCTTGCCCTTGTCTATGATCCCTATAGACCGTGCCACGAGAACTAGACTTTTTGAAACAAAGAATTTCTACTAAGTAACTTAGCGACAGATCTGTCAAAAACAAATAATGTCAAATCCAATGAGCGCAACGGTACACAAACATGTGTCATTGCAAAGTAATATGTCAATTGATCGGGTTTTTATCGATATGTGCGCTACCAACAGTGTTTTGTGGTACTGGAATATGTCAGACGCCTGGAATGTCAACATTTTGCGTTAATCCATTATTTTTTTCCATTCTTAGGCATTTATCAGAGGATAAAACATATTTTTTGGATGTTAAGAATATTTTTGGTGTCGCAATGCTCGTCCTACGGTCGGCATCTCGGAAAAGCGGGTGCAGAATTGCAGATAGCAAACTATTATGTAACGATTATGTTGAAGTTCATTGTGACGTTTTCATTCATACACAATGTAAAATCTCTATGCCTAGACATTTTAATGTAATGTACTAGCTAGTGGTCTGTAATATTATTCATTAGTGGTATTTTTTTATATTTTACGATAGCTTAGCTATTGACTATACGATCGAGTACCATGTTTGTACTCTATTATTGACATAATGGCTCTCTTTAGTTGTCTTGCATTTACAGAATTACTTACGTGTAAAAACTAAAAAAAATCGGCAAATTCATGAAAATACTTCCGGAAAATTCGATTAAAACAAAAATTGTCACGACAAGAAGTCATAGATAATAAAATATAAATTCGAATACTTAGTAGCATAATTGAGCATTGATACAAAAAAACTACTGTTCAAAAAGCATAAAAGTTCACTAAGGCATAAAACCTCAAAAACCACTATTAGAAACAAAGGTTGTGAAACCCTGAATGTGTGTTTGCAAAAGTCTATCTTCTCGTGGCACTAACTATAGTCTGTGACATTGTCAACGTTCTTTTCTTTCCGAAAAGCTTGTTTGGTAGCGTTCTCATTGTTTTCGCATTTTTTGTTGAATTATCCTTATTTTTGATTATTGCTTACCCCCTGGACTTGATTCGCTGCCCCATACGACGACTTGTGCTTTCGTACAGACTATCTGCGCTCAAAACATCTGGACCTATAGCTTTTTCTACACGGACTTCGATTGTGCCTTAAGATTTTGTTATGATGCGAAGTAGCACTGGCCTTCACGCATATTGTGCGTGAATTGTAACATCTGCGTCAATACTCTCCGGCGATATCGCATCTTAGATCAGAACACTAGAGTTTGTACTTTGCTCTGCCACTGGGTTTATCCACAAATCGTAAGTTTTTGAACTTTATTATACTTACTAACCAATTTAGCGTTAGTAAGTTTCAGTGAATTTTCAAAGTAGTTTAAAATATTACAAAATTCGGTAACATTAGTCTATCTAGATGTAGTGTGATGCGTTTTCTCTGCCTGTAGTAATAATTGCTATTCTTAATTTTTAGATTACTGATGATGATTATGTTTGTGAAGCATGTTGGGAACTCGCTATGGATTGAGTAAATCAGAGTTTGCAGCAAGATACTAATGAAGGTGAACAAGCTGGACCGTGTCCACGAGGCCATAGAAATGTGTGCCTTCTGTGTGGATGTTCATTAGTACGAAGGCAAAGTGGCAAAATATTAAAAGATAGCCCGACCGAACTACAACAGAACATGATAAATATTATCCAATTGAAAATAGAACCACGTCAGGTCCATTCATCTTTAATTAGTATTTATTAAATAATAAATCCTTTTGCAGTGTTTTATTACTGAAGAGTTTTATCAGTCTATTGGTGTCTCTTTTAAAGCAATCTAATACAAATTGTCTGTTTTTTATCAATTATGGAGTAAGTATTTGATTACAAAAACATTCCTTTATTTCATTTGCAGCGGTCACCTTCAGATAAGTTTTGCCATGCCTGTTGGCGGCGCACTAAGAGAGATCCCATATCCTTATCCTTACTAATATTATAAATGCGATGTTTGTTTGTCTGTTTGCTACGCACGAAAAAACTACTTAACGGATTAGAATGAAACCAGGCGCACAGATAGACCGTAACCTGGAATAGGATATAGTATACTTTTTATCCTGGTATTGAGTTCCTGTGGGATAATTTACGACTTCCACGCGGGCAAAAGCTAGTTCCTTATAAAAGCAAGTGACTTGTACCTATTTATTAGAGAGATCTAACATCATGCCAAGTGAGTTAGGTACCATACATTTCAATATAAATTGTACGATAGCTGGCGACGTCGCCATGGCCTCATAATGAGGTGGGGCTCTAATACTCAATAAAATTGTGAAAGATAAAGGATTACATAAATCCTACATAGTCTAAATCCCTATTTCGTGATGGAACTTTGATTTTTTAATATTAGGTACTTATCAAGTCTAGACACTGATCTTGAATCAGTCTAGGTATATCCTATCAATGCTTTTTGAACATCACCACCCCTTATCTAAATGTATTTAATGCATTTGTGTAGTTACAAAGTTGTTTTCTATTAACATAACCTTAAAATATAAACAATGTTCATATATTTTTTTACGGCCTCCTAAAATAAAATCTCTTGATGATTATGTTTAAGTAATAGAACTCCTTTGTTTTTAACATTTTCTCATACATAGACGCTTCGAATCGATTTCAAATAAAGTGTTGTATGGGAACTTGCCATTGTTCTTTGCATATATTCACTTTTTAAAATGTTGCAACTTGTGACTTCTACAGACAGTAATATTTATATCTATATTTTCAAATTTAATTTAATTTAAGTTTTTTAATTTTCAATTCTTGTATATATTAATTAGTTTTATTAAATTATTTTAAAACTTAATTTAATAATATTGTTATCGTTGAATTTTTCATATTCTGAACATGTTACTTTTTGTTCGCGATTGTTCTGAAATAAATCACAAATATGTATTATTTTCAAATAAAGTTACATAAATATTACTGAACATCACCTTTTCACCTAAATGAATAAATTATCTTGACTTCTAATTTTACGATAAAAATTGATGTCCCACAATTCGACGAAGGTTATGGCATTTATTATGTGTATTTATATTTGCGGACAACCGTGAAACTCTGTATTTGATTTCCATTGTCAGCTATTGTGTAATTTTCAGCAACTTTGAGCCTAGAAATATGTCGACAATAGACTTGTCCTTTAGAAAGGGCCTAAAATAGCTTTTTGTGCGAATCTAATCTTTTACGGTACCTACGTAATAGTCTAACATAAATTGACTCTACAAATTTATATAAATAGATAGTAACTCTTTATTGTACACCAGAAAAACAAGAATACATGGATCAAAAGAAGAACTTAAGTCTAGTGGTACAAGGGCGGTCTTATCGCAAAATGCGATTTCTTCCAGACAGCCACGAATGGAATACAATGATTTAGTGACTGAGAGAGTGGGTAAATTATGGTGTACTTTATGGAATAGTGTATTCATAGGAGCTCAGCAAGACTAATAACAATACTATTCACTTACATACTAAAATTACTATAAACATAAATACATACATTATTAATATATATTTAAATATATACCATAAATATATACAATATTAGTGCAAGTTTAAGAGCAGTCAAAGAATATCTGCCAGGTAGTGATTGGTGACGAGTTTCTTAAATACTGTTAAGGACTGAGCCTGTCGGATTGTCTCAGGCAACGAATTCCACAATCGTACAGCCTATACAGTAAAAGATTTGTTGTAGGAAACCGTAGTGTGTGAAGGAACTTTCAATCTAAGATTCTCCGATGATCTTAAGCACTTCTTATGTGTGTCGTGAAGGTATTCAAAGCATGTTTTGAGATATAAGGAAAATGAAGGATTGTATAGAATATTATAGAGAAAACAGAGAATGTGAGTATTCCGTCGAAGGCGGATAGGCAGCCATTTGAGCTTCATGCGAAATTCAGAGATATGATCATATTTGCGTAACCCGTATATGAATCTTACACAGAAATTTTGGAGTTGCTCAAGTTTATCAAGCTGATCATTGTTGTGATTGAAATAGCTGGCATCGGCATAGTCAAGAATGGGAAGAAGAATAGATTGCACAAGTGCAATTTTAGTGGCAGTCGAAAGGAAATTACGCAGTCTTCTCAATGATGCTACGGCAGCAAAAAGACGTCGACTAATGTATTGTAGCTGGATGGTCCAAGAAAATGTTGTGTCTATGTATATCCCCAGATTCTTAACATCTTTACTAAAAGCAATAGAAGCACCTGCAAAAGACAAGCAAGAAGAGCAAGACCTGCAAAAGGGAAGCATTGACCAGTTTATCCTAAAAATAAGTCTAGAGCTGCCGATAATTATAGCCTGTGTTTTAAGGGAATTAACCTTAAGACCATACGTTTCAGTCCATTCAGATATAGCAACTAGATCTTTATTAATACTGGCGATGCCTAACAACAAATTTTCAAGCTTCGCTTGAGTGTAGATTTGCAAATCATCTGCATAGAGGTGGTAGGAACTTGAAATCGAATTAGCTATTGAATTGATAAAGATTGAGAAGAGCAGAGGAGAAAGAATGCCGCCCTGAGGTACACCCGCAGTATTGTCACACCAGGACGAATAAGTTTCATCCAGATGGACACGCTGCCGGCGGCCAAACAGGTAACTACGAAACCAGTCAATCACTGATGGAGATATGCTAAGAGAGCTTAAAATGGCAAGGAGAACATCGAAGTCAACGGTGTTGAAAGCATTGCTGAAATCCAACAAACAGAGAATTGTGAGCTTGCCATTCTCCATGCCTGACCTGATGTCATCCGTAATATTGACAAGTGCAGTCGTGGTACTATGACCTGAACGAAAACCGGATTGAAAAGGATTGAGGATGTTGTTTTTAATAAGGAATGAGTTTAGTTGATTATGGATAAGACGTTCAAGGACTTTGGAAAGGAAAGGTAGTATGTATATGGGCCGAAATTCTGAGAACGATACAGGATTGGATTTTTAGGTAGTGGAACCACATGAGCATACTTCCAAGCTGTAGGAAACACGCCACTAGTAGTTGAGAAGTTGAACATGTGTGTGATAATAGGCAGGATAACATCAAGGATGGGGAGGATCATATTACGGGTGATACCATCAGAACCAACAGCGTTAAAGCTAATAGATAAAACGCTCTTCTTAACATCACATGCAGTAAACCGACTAAAGACAAAAGGGGTATAATCAGCAGTTGAAAGCAATGAAAGATAATTCATTGTACTCAATTTGACTGTCCTTTCAAAATTGGATGAAGCAGCGAAGTGCTGGTTAAGCAAATTAATATCAAAATTGTAAGGATTAATATTCTGACTTTGCTTTCCAACCCCTAAATATTTGAGAAATTTCCATACTTTCGCTGGATCTCCGTTTTCTACAGAGCTATGGATATGCTGGCGTTGTGCATCCCTACACATTCTGTTGCAGTGATTTCTGAGTGTAATGTATTTTAATTTATTTACCTCAGTAGCTTTTGATTTTAACTTAGACTTGGCCGCTGCTTTTTTCTGAATAAGTAATCTTATTTCCTCAGTAAGTCAGGGTGAAGGCGCATGCTTTAATTTAATAGCACGAACAGGTGCATGAGCATCGCAGAGGTCGATAATATTTTTCTCAAATAACTCGATTTGCTGTCTATAGTTTCAGCATCCAGTAGGGGTTTCCAGTCAATTGCCTTAGCATCATCAATAAGACTATCAATATCCATACCACTAAAATTGTGAAGCAAGAGAGTTCTAGACTTTTTTTTTTGAAAGAAGGAACACTTATGTAACTGTCATTGTCGCTACTAGCAGAATAAAAATCGTCACTGTCACTATCCATGCACTAATTAATAACTAATATATATAAAATAATATAATATAAATAAATATGAGTTATATATAAATACTTTATCTTAGTTAAATAAATCAGTACTACTAATCGACACAGTTTTAACAATTTAAAATACTATTATACATACATACAATACAGTAAAATATCAGATAAAAAATTAAATTTAATCCCAGGTAGTGTAGTCACCCCCCCCCCATAGGATCTCCACCTTGTCGTGGTGGGGGGGCTCAGTAACCGGGGGTGAGGTCCAACACCCACGGTGAAGCTAAGCGGGATCCCGGTAGGGGACGCTCCACGTGGGCTTGCGTGGGGCCTGCGGAGGATGCGTCCAAAGTGCGGGTGCGGTCACGGGAGGAAAGGTGTGTCGGTGTTGCGTTGCCGCGCGCCCTATCTCCCGCGACCAAATGGGGGCGTACCATCGTTGCGTCGCGTTGGGCCGCAGAGGAAGAGGAGATGCGGTGTTGCGTTGCCGTCCTCCCTATCCTCTGCGGCCGCTGGATGTTTTGGCGGCGGAGCTCAACACCTTCATCCGCCGCCAAAGGGGTTTCGTTCGGGGCCCGCCTGACTATCTGGCGGGCCAATACCCGTCGAGGGGTAGCGAGGAATGCTTCGGTGAAACCCTACCCTTTGACACATGGGTACATGAGGAGCACGGGTTGGTTTTTAGTCAGTAAGAGTCTGACAGTCCCCTTCGTCCTTCCCCCCAGGGCGGAGGGACTCCATGAGGATTTTCCAACCCGATACCGAGGTAGGTACGTTTGAATTATCAATTAACATATGTCAGATTGACATCAAAACGCGGAAGTGTTTTGTAGCATCTAACTGTCACAGCCAAAGACAAAAGCAGAGCTGCACATTTTAAATCGATTTTATGTGAAACCGATACAACATTAATACGATACTGTGACGTTTTTATTTGATTTAAACGTTGTTTTGCTTCAAAAATATTAGCTTATTGATATAATGTTGATTAAATATTAAATAACTGCATTTTAAACCAAACCAATTCTATAAAGGTCGATCGTATCGATTACTTATTTAATAATCGATACGGATATAGCACTCACGTCTATTCCTGTCATACCATTGTCTATGGCAACAATCAAATAATAAAGTATTCGTAATCAATTGGAATGCTTTTTATCATCATAAAATACTCCAGCTTTAACGAGACAGAGTGAAAATATTAAAATTCGTAGAAAAAAAAACAATTTGTTTTGTTCATATGAAGTTTAAGGTCGCCACAACAAACCCAGACCAAATTCTGCTATTGTTCTTTACGTTCTATGCTTTAAAATTAAAAATATAAAATCCTTCTATTAAATGAATAATGGTACAAGTTAACCGCAGTGGCGTGTGACAATGGCCCAACATAAACGCAAATGTCATCGGTTACTATTTCCGAACGATACACATTGACAAGTAAATTTAACATCAGAACTGTCACTGTCATAAGTGTCATACCAATATTATCAATACATTATAAGTAAATAGTCGGTAACGAAATAAAATTAAAAGAAAAATATGTCAAGTAGATTATCTACCGTACCTGCACTCGCAATATTATTACAATTTATGGATTACAAATATACGACCACCCACCTGGGATTCGACAAAGAAAAAGATTAGAAGATGAAAGCCAATACACGACACTACTTCTTGGACGCTGCAGTTCTTCTAGCTTTCGCTGGCTCGTTCTTCAAAGTAGGGACCGTCTGCCTCTGCTGTTCCACGGAGACGAGGCAAAGATTTTGGACATCGACCAGACAAGTCATACGATGTCGCTCGCCGTTTGTCCCCAGGACATAAACAACGCCCTCTTAAGTCCAACATTTGGATATGCCAAACTTCTCCCGCGCAGCCATAAAAACGTCATGACGGCTCTTGGTCAGAAATTCAGAGGCAGTGATGCCTGAGCCCTTAAATTTGGGTTTGGCAAACCAGACTTTGTCACGCATCAAGACATCTTGGAACTTAACAAGTATGGGACGGTGCCTGTTAGGAGCGGCAGGTCTCCCCATCCGGTGACAGCGTTTAATGCAACAAGGTGTGAAATCCTCAAGCTTCAGATGTGTCTTCACTAGCGTATCAATTGTCTGCACAAGGTCTTCTTTCTTCTCTTCACTGATGCCATGTAGCAGGAGAATTTTGCGACGACCTCGCATTTCTAAATGATCTACACTCTGTGCTAGTAGCTCTCTGTACTTGCTGTTGCAGACCCTTTAACGTTACAGTGACAAATGCACGGAATGAAGCGAATTCAGAAGTGAGACCAGCAACATTGGACGGAGGAGTTGTGTTGCTTTGTAGTTTCTCTTCAAACTCTGACATTCTTTGATGAAACATGGTGTTCAGGTTTTCGATAGTGTGATGTATTGACTCCATTCTAGTATGTATTGAAGTGTATATGGAAAGGAGATAACACTCTCTGGCAGGTAGAGTAATGTAATAAATTAAATTATATCATTAAATTACTTCAAAACGTTTAAAATTAAATTATAATTAAATAAAAAGCGAGAGCTAACTTTTTTTGCTGCTGTGGCCACTAGCTAAATAGAATACGGGAAAACTATTTTCAAGGCTACTATTTGTCATTGGTGAGTTTTAAAACCATATGTTGTTATAAACATTACAACACAAACATTACAACAGTTTGGAAACTTACCAGCAAAATTTACATTGGAATATAAAACTGTAAAGTATATAATATCTCAAAGATTTGAGAATAAATTGAAGGAAGTGGGCTAAGGTGATCACTTTTTAATAATTATTAGACAAATAACTTTTCATCTTGGTATGAATCAAAATTTTGTTATTTAATGAAATCATTTTAACTAAGTATTGAGTTTATTTTTTTAAATAGGCTACTTTGATATATACATAAGGACAGACTGATGATACGGAAGTGTGGCATAAATAGTTCCACTTTGTGTCATGTGACAGAGAGATAAGTATGATACAACATAACTAACATGTCATTTTCATATCGTAATCCTTCGAGGAATGCGATGCATGGTTGACCCTAAGACCCTCAACAACTTTATCATTCCGCATCTCATAGCGCGTCAAACTTCAAAGGGATACCCACATCCACCGAAACCATCCATCCTTGTCTCATACTTAAAATGCGAAAGAGAAAACAATAAAGATCCTCTCAAATCCTTCAACTCTAAAGCAAACATTCAAAACATTTCACTTGAAACAATGGGAGCCATTGGGGTGTGATGTGGGCATCATTTTTTCAGCCTAACACCCGCTAGAGATGTTTCTTTGTCAGCATAACGGATCCGCAGAAAACATGCAAATATTCGAAGCGAAAAGCATTCGACGTCACCCCTTTAATAGTTAAAGAAATACAAGAGCGTTGGCTTTAAGACTCGCTCCAAAAATAAAAGTATTTTCGAGTTCTGACAAAAGAAGCTGGAAGCCCAACAGAGTCTTTCTTAATGAAAAACTCTGGGGTATTTGAATACGGAGTCTAATTGGTCGAAAACTTTTTAAGTTAGTTAACAAAAAATTATATAACATTAAAACTTTCTCTTTACGGTGAAATTAAATAGAATATTGTCAGCGGCGGTTCCTGTTTCTATTGTGGATGGATCTTGGAGGCGGCGTAGAAGGAATCGCTATGCTTTCAATATTCCAACAGCACTGTTGAATATAAATTTGAATTAGCTGGTATAAATAATGTCCCAAGTTCTGACACTTAATTTTTGCGGCGTGTGATTTAAAGCTCTAATTTGGGTATGTGTGTATTTTTCCACAGCTTTATGAACAAAATCTTGGTAAAAAAGTGTTTGATTTTCATTTTTGTTTCTCTATTTTCGCATGCAGCGTCGAAGTAAATGTTGACTCAAGATAGGAAAATCTTGTTCAAGAAAAATCTTGGGCATCAGCATAGTTTTACAATTTCTGCTATATAATATAACAATTTTCATATTTTGACACTATATCAAGTAAGCCAACCTTCACATGGTATACTATGGTCTAAATTTGCTTAATTTACACCTTGTTACCTCGATAAATTAGAAAGACAAGTATTTTTAGATTCAACCGTATACCTAAAATATAAATTTTCTATCAAATCCAAAACACATAATAACATAAGAAAGATCTAACCCGCCCTTGTCTGCAGAGGCATTTTGAGGTAAATTAAAAAAGTAAAACTGTAGGTATAGTGTAGGTATACTGTATATATATTATACATATAGAAATGCAAAATTTACTCGCCTGTATATATCTTAAATCAATTATTGATTTAACAAAACGAATAAAAATGTAAATCAACCGCATCGTTCTTTCAACTAAGTATTCGATAATAAAAATTAATAATTAAAAAATTAAAAAACATGACTGCCCTGCAAAAAAACGAACTAAAAAGTTAATAACAAGTTTGAATAAAATTGTTATTGCAGTCGGGGGCCGTTTTGTGGAACACCAATTTAAGAGGTCCCCCGACTGCAATGACAATTATATTCAAACTTGTTATTAACTTTTTCGTTCGCCTTTTTGCGGGGCAGTCGTGTTTCTTAATTTTTTAATTATTAATTTTTATTTGATACATTTTAGTGACAACTTGGTCTAAATCCCGACAATACTCCAATAATTAGAACGAATACGAATGAACTAGATGGCGTTGTTTTATAAATTACTTAACGTCGGTACATTTCTAATCAAAATATAATGTTATATTAAATGTAATTATTATTTACGTACTCACTTTATTATTTTCTATTTCTCGGTGACACTTATTTAGAAATAAGAAATATAAATTAATAACACTTATTTGGTTACCACAAATAAATAATAGATGGCGTTATTACATTTATCTTTGCCGTTGAACGTTAGACGGCACTATGATGTTTCTTATTTGAAAATGGCTTCACACCCCTGCCATCTTTTTCAAAAATATATATCCAGTGTTACTCGGGGTGATGTAAGGATTCTAATTATACCCCATACATCCTAATCAGTCCAGGCATTTAGAAGTTATAGTGGAATAAAGAAACTCACATACATACATACATACTTGAATCCTGAAAACATTACACTCCTTTTTTTGGGCAGTCGTGTAAAAATATGTGCTTTCTCATTTTCACACCGACCCCTAGTTTCAATACATCTGTACTATTAATTTTATTACTATCACCCGAGGGTCTAGTACGAGTTTGCACTCGATCGTCACGGTGGACGATAGCCTAGTCGACGGGAACAATTTCCATACATTTTCTAAATGCCCCCTAGCGGTCTCTATCGATCGCTACTCTCCGTTAGGGGCGCTTTTACAAAATGTATGGAAATTGTTCCCGTCGACTAGGCTATCGTCCACCGTGACGATCGAGTGCAATTTCGGGTTTAAGATTATATAAATATATATTATAGAAATTAATGTTTCGAAATACGTCGCCGTTTTTAGGAGTTGTGTTGGGGAGTGAAGGGAGGAGGTCTCGGAACCACCCCTCACCATTTTCACTTACCAGAAATACTTGGTTTCCTCTAAAATTTTTTTTTATCTCCAAACATCGGTGTGTATGGCACTGCCAACTTCCACATTCTTCACACTAGTTTAATAAACTAAGATTGACGGAGCCCTGCTTCGCAGGGCTCCTGTTTTCGGATTAAGGGTCAAAAGGGAACATAACATAACCTATTCAGTTACTTATTACAGTCGCACCTAACCCTAGGGTTAGTACCTAGGTACTCGAAAGCAATGACGCACAAATTTGACATTAGCTGTCAATATAATTCATACAAGATGGCGGTTTCGTTTCGTTTCACGTTTTTCACATAAAACCTAAATATCGCTTTTATTGATTCCACTAGTTTAATAAACTGAAGTTGACGGAGCCCTGCTTCGCAGGGCTCCTATTTTCAGGTTAAGGGTCAAAAGAGAACCTAACAAAACCTATTTATTTATTTTCAATAAAATCTAAAATTACGTTCCGTTTTGCATATTTGAACGAAGCATTTTGGAAATTGTTTAAAAATGTTTAGACGCAATTCCGGCAGCCAAAATTATTTTTAAGGGATTAAAAATAACTCCCTTAAGCCCCCTACACCATCAATACCCTCAAATTCGGGCGACGCGTTTCGTAACCTGACACCAAACTCGTACTAGACCCTCTGGTAATGGACAAAAACTCTCATAAAAGTCAATGAATTTCTATAATGGCGCTCCCGCCATTTTTATGACAATTGTAATAATATTTCTGTTATAGAAATGAAAGGAAAACAGACTACGTTTCAGCTGTTTATCTTACTTCGGGAACTGTATTTAGGAGCTATTAAATTTCTTGCTAGCTTTTTTGCCAAGTCACCACTTTTGGACATCAAAGTTTTTATATTCATTTCGTTTTTAATTTGGAAAATTGGAATGTGCTTAATGGTTGCAGCCATTTTATTATTTGTAAGAAAGTTGATAATTGCATATTGATATTTTGTGTGATGACTTATTCTTCTTAATAAAATAAAAAATAAAAAAATCAACCAGTTTCTTGAGGGGTGGCGCAGTTTTATTCATTTAAAATTGGCAAGCTAGAAGTTCCTCTGCCAACGATGTCTTTAATAGGCAATAAACACTGATCTCATCCTCATACAAATTAGTTGCAAAACGCTATTAAGTTACACAAAAATTCCATCGAATCGTTGAAATCATTACAGCACGGAGTCTGGAAATGTGCCCGGTACAGCAATAGGCTCGCCCCTTATTACGTGGGACTATAGTATATCTGGCGAAAAGTGGGTGTAGAAATACACCTCTGCCTACCCCTTCGGGGATAAAAGGCGTGACGTTATGTATGTGTATGTATGTATGTATGATTGAATTTCTTAGGGAACCCGTGTTGACTAACTGATACGTTTCAGATCAGATGCAAGCCTTTTTTAACCGCTACAAATGCTGGAAACGCAGGCAAATAATAATAATACTGCAGTAAATGGTCATAGGCCAAGAGCCTTGACCACCATCTTAAGAGGCTCGCGTTAGATCTTTGGGTCAAGGGTCTGATACAGAAGGCGGTAGTTTTCGACATGGCGCGCATAGTGAAGAGGTTTCTGTCTCTGGAGCCCTAACCCTGTTATATTTTTAAGTATTTTCATAAGTGATAATATATTTTAAAAAATTATTTTATTATTATGAGTAAATAATAAATATAAAGGAATGTGATAATAATGCTATCAGTCATACCATCCTGATCCACTTTTAGGCAAATTGTAACAGCCCTGTGTATAAACTGAACTATTATTATTGGACCGTTTCTTATTATGAGTAGCGTTAAGCTGCAGTCCACTACGCTTGCAAAGTGCGGGTTGGTAGACTTCTTAACTATGTCTTTCGAAAACATTATAGAAAATTCAAAGACAGGATAAAGGTTTCCTCGTGCTTAAAAGCAAGGCATAAGTAAACAAATAAGAGGAAAAGATTTGTAATTCTTTCAGCGTGTTGGGACAGTTGGCTCGAAGATGTTGCAGCAAAGATTGATCCGTTGTGACTCTCCTGGTCTAGGAGTTAATGTCTCTTACTACTCATCATCATCAGCCCTATACATATATTGTCCCACTGCTGGGCACGGGCACTGCTTCTCACTATGAGAAGGGTAAGGCCATAGTCCATCACGCTGGTCAAGTGCGGGTTGGCCGACTTCATATGTATTTCCAGATCATTTTGGAGAACTCTCAGACATGCATTCCTCACGATGTTTTACTTCACCGAGAAGCAAGCGATAGATAACAATTTAATACGCACTTAACTTCAAAAAGTCATTGGTTCGTGCCGTGGATTCGAACCCAAAACCCTCTCCGTAGAAGTCTGTCGGTCTCTCCACTCGGCCATCGCTGCTCTTCTCTTACTAATAAGTTATGGTAAAACCAATAACCATTGCTTGTTGCCGTCAGGGGCATCGTAGTGTAGGACGCCTTCCAGCTAGGTGGAGGGACAATATTCGCAAAATGGCAAACTGGTGGCCGGATACAAAGAGCTAAAAATCGAGCTCAATGGCGTGCCATAACAAAGGAGTATTCAGTAGTGGACTACCGTGGCAGGCTGATGATGATGGTAATCAAATCTGTTTGTTATGAGCCCGATTATTATTCTTTACAATATGTGTGAAAGACAGCCTCGGTGGTCCAATGGATAGCGTATGCGACGGCTGATTGGAGGTCCCAGGTTCGATTGCCGGGTCGGACAAAACTGTTACTGAGTTATTCCGAATTCTCATTAGCAGTACGGAGTCTGGTGATGAGCCCGGTCACGGCAATAAGCTCGCCCTCTATTATGTGGGAGCTAAAAATTCATGGCAAAATGTGGGTGGAATATTACACCTCTGCATACCCCTTCGGGGTTAAAGCGTGAGTTAAAAAAAAAAGTATGAATAATACCGATATGTTTTTTTAGTTATTTGGTTGTCTTTTCTCTGTCAACTTTTGGGATTAGATGCCCGTGTGTTGTTCTAGGATATTTAAATTATTATGGATTATGTTTACTTTCGTTTCGGTGTTTGATGGATGGTAGCACTGGGTACGCTTACTCCTTTAACCTTAGGGTGACATATTGAATTACTGTGTTTTGTAGGCATTACGTCAAGTTATAGTTCCAGGAGAATAAAGTCATACACACATAGGTTACAAACAGAAGCTTCGCCAGTTCTATTCAACGTCACCCACAAAATGAAACTGCTGCTAAACAATAAAAATGTATTAGTTATCCAACAAGTATTTTTTTTAATTTCTTAGAAGTAAATTTGATGTAGGTTGAAGACCAATATCTATTCATTTCATTTAACTTAGGCAGAGATAAATTAATAAAATCTGTCGAAAATTGTAGGTAGGTCAAACCCGTAGGTAGTAAATAAGTGTTGCAGTAGATGTTTGACACATATTTGGCTTTGCAGCGTGTAACATCAAGATGAAGAAAAGAATTTGTAGTTTACAAATCATACATACATAGACTCACGCCTGTTTCCCGGAGGGGTAGGCAGAGACTACTGATCGCCATTTGCAACGATCGTGACATACCTCTCTTGCTTCATTCACTCCCATCAAGTTTCTCATGCATGCTGTTCTGTTTAGGGTACTTCTGACCTGTCCTTCTGACCTGAGTTTACAAATCACAAAATGTAAATTAACAGTGTCTATGCCTTAATCGTTATAGGCCATAAAATCATCATGGATTTTTGTTTTAAATTTCTTCAATAGATAATGACATTTCCTCATTAACCACTTGCGTAATGCGCTAAGTACAGAAATTATTGTAAGGTAGCACAGTTATTGAATTCGGCAGTGAGTTATAAATTAATGGGACCATAAAGACACAACTTATCCTGAACAGTTCTGATTTGGGGGTGGGTATTTTGAAGTCCTTTTTTATTATCTACACGATCAAATAATTGTTAGTAGACTTTGGAAACTTTGAAATCGCATTAATAATATGCAGGGTGGTTTGTAAAAGCTCGTACTCCCTTCCTCCCTGGCTGAAAAGCAATCCAAATTGATGAATTAGGCAAACCCCCTTTAAGTAGGTGTTGAAAATACTCCATTATGGCCCTAGAATCACCCCAAAGGGAATATGAGCAATAACAAATCATCCTGTATAATTATGCAGTAAGAAAATTTTGTGACTTAAACATAGGTTTACAGGAATCACACCAATGTATGTCAAAGATTGCGCAAATGCATTCTTCCCTACTATACCTAATCTATATAAAACTATAAACCATTTAAAGGTTTTTACTTATCGTTAATAATTTTAACCCAACTAACTGAGAGGCGATTAAACCCATAAATGAAAGAAAACCCATTCGGATATGTCTTCGACTGTTAAACGGTTCATTGGCGCGCTGTCAGCGCAGGAAATTAAAATCTGAGCGTTAATTAAACGACGGTATCCAATAGTCAATACTGCAGTGTCTAGAGTACGGGAATTATTTACGTACGATTCGATACTGGAAAGGAGTTAGGATTATTCCGTAGCTGGAGAGTATTTTAAGTTGTATGAAAATTCCCTCTTATCTTAGTTACTATCTTCAATATTTAAGTTCTAATCATGACAAACATTTAAGATCAGCCAATAATCGTCTCCTTTTGTGTCCCTCTCATACTTCAGGGTTAGTTAACTCTTCCTTCTGCGTTCAATCTGTTCTGTTATGGAATGCGCTCCCTCTCGAAATCAGGATGTGCAATAATCGGTTCACCTTTAAGCTGAAGGTTCGCAATCACTTGTTGTGTAAATTGGCGGAATCATCTCAAGTTTAAGTATCTTTATTTATATTGTTTGAAATAGAATTAGTTTTTATTATAAGTCAAATCGATTAGATCGATTGAGTAACATTTTGTTTAGTCTATTGAAAATTTCTGTCTGGTCACACTGAACTGTCACTTCCGTTGCCGCCTTGAAAAATTAACACGCCGTCTTGGTCTGTCTCGCGAGAATTATTGTAATTGATATAAATTGATCGCCCTTTTGAAAGTACATAAACCAGCATCGCGAATTTGTATTGTGAATTCTTACCCTGCCGCCCTTGGTTTGCCCGGCAAAAGTTGAATTAAACATTGAACTTTGTAAAACACGTGTGTGAATTCCTGATTGGTGCCCGAGGAGGACTACGCTGAACTGGAGACTGGTATCTATTCGATTCTCTTGTTATTTTGGCCAAGATTATGAGTTAATCCTATAAGTCCACTTCAAGAATATCACCAGTGAAGATATCAGGTGAGTTGAAACATTTTATTAATGTTGGTTGTGACGCGCTGTGCAACGCAGTGAAAGTGTTTAGATATATTGTCTATCGTGGTCAGGTAGATGTATTACACCTTCCACTGCAACTCTGTTCTGAAAATCCCTACCTGGATACGGTAATTCTAGACATCAATTTTTTGGTGCAGAGCGTGGTTGTATTTAGCCGCTGTTGCATTACTGAGTACAAACCTCAGATAGGTATAAGCTTGTATCTTATCACCTTGTAGACAGTATTGTAGTGTTTGTCAGGTCAGTTAATGTCTAAAATACATAATATTTAATTGTATAAGTTGACCTACATAACTTGAAACACATTGTCATACATAACCTCAATCAGTAATTGTTTGATTTAAATTGTTGAAATCTAGCATAGATTTGTTGCTGTTACTATTAATAAGTCAGTTTGTTTGGATACATAACAGCTGTATGTATCAATAAATTTAGTAAATTTAGTTTATCTCATAATATTATTAAGTTTGAATCATTACTTAAAACAACCAAACTTTTGATAAACCTTTGTTTGTTATAATATATAGATAATATTGCTATATTACTTACTTACTTACTATTGTATATCTCACATAACACAGCCAGTCTGTCTGTTGCAAATAATTCATTAATTAATTTGAAGTTTTAACTTTTAATTTGTTATAAGTTACAACTTTGATAACTTTTGTGTTTGTTTCAATATATTGAAACTATTAATTTTGTTGGACAGTAGATACCTGTCACTTACTTGTACCAACAGTAAACAGGCTATTACTTTGTTGGTTTCAAAGAATTAAGAAAAATTAAGTTTTGATTGTTAATATTATTTAACGCTTGTCCGGGCTCTTTTGAATTTTGATTATGTCAGCTATCAAGGACTTGCGTGCGGCTGCTGGTGCTATTGCATCAGATTTGCGCTGCTTTGCCTCGGCCAGTGCCTTAGTGAACCGGCCTGATCGCCAGCAGGCCTTACTACAAAGGTACGAGCGGATTGACGATCGCCTGGCAATTGTGGAACAGCAATTCCGCACTTTCAGCGCTTGCTGTCTCGAAGTGTCAGTCAACGATTTCACCGCTGACCAGCGAAATAAGGTCAGCGAAGACTATGCCCAGGTCTTAGACCTGTATGATGCTGTCTCCAATAGTGCGAGACAACTATTTGCCGATAGGGAAGGGCAACCCGGCCTGAAGCAGGAGCTTCCTAGGTCAGCACCGGGGCTGGTGAGTAGGCTCCCTACTTTGGACCTCCCCCATTTTGATGGCTGCGTAGGTAGCTACCTGGGCTTCGTTAATTTGTTCGACAGCCTGGTCAATGACAGGGCTGACCTTCGGCCAGCACAAAAATTGGCATATTTAATGTCGGTTCTGGATGGGGAGGCCAAGGGCCTCATCCAGCATCTGCCCGTGTCTGACGAGGCGTACCAGACGGCTCGGGACCTAATTACCCGTAGGTACCATAATAAGCGTGGCCTCACCGACACGCACATCGAGCAGATTTTGGGTTTGCCGACGCTCACCCGGGTCTCTGGGTTGCGCACCCAACTTTTGAACCCGCTTTTGGTGGCCATCAACGCATTTAAGTGCCTTGACCTGCCCGTGGACCAATGGTCCTATCTATTGGTGCACATTGTGTTAAAGAAGCTGCCTGCCGACCTGAGGTCGCGTTTTGAGCAGCGCTTTGGTGGGATAGCGCGACCCATCTGCCCCCCTTTGCTGACCTGGAGAGGTTCCTGGAGGATGAGTGCCGGGTCTTGGACAACTCCGGTGGTGACACGCCGGCTAAGACGCAGCCGCCCAAGGTCAAGGAGCAGGCTCGCGTTCACACCCGAGCCAATGTTGACCGGCGCCCTCCTCGCTTTGCAGTCACGCAGAGCCCAGTGGAGTGCTCTTACTGCAAGGTCACGGGGCATAGAACGGCCAGTTGTAGGGCATTCTCGGACCTTCATGTCGCCTCTCGTAGGCGCATCGCGAATGCCCGCCGCCTTTGCTTCTCTTGTTTGGGGTCCCACTACCAGCGAGACTGCCCAAACTCTCGCCCCTGTCCTCACTGTGGAGGACAGCATTTGGACATTCTCTGCATGAATGCCAGAGAGGTAGGCCGCTTGTCCAACCAGCCGACGCCGCGCACGGGCGTGTGTTTTGAAGGTGGCAGCCGAGGCTCACCAGCACGCAGCCGAGAGTCGCCTCGCTTAATTGATCGCCGCTCACCCCGCTTGGAGAACCGTAGCGTGCGCACGCCTCCTCTCTCTCGCGCACCTGAATGTGCTGTTCAGCGTCACCAGCACCATGACTGCTGCCCCAGGTATTCCCCTCCTTTGGCGGAGCGTCCCCGCCTTGACTCGCGCCCACCTCGTTTTGGGCGGGTGCGTCATTATGACCCCCCACAGATGGCGCGCGGATCAAGTCATCGTGCCTTTGAGGACTTCAAGCCGCACCCTCATTTTGAGTTTCCTGGCCAACGGTCGCCGCCCAGGCAACAATAGGTCATTGACCCCTGCCCTATAACGCCAACCTCCCACATTGACACCGTTATCCTACCAACGGTTGCTGTTAGGGTCTGGGGACCCACGGGGACCTCTGTTGTTGTCCGTGCTATATTGGACACAGGTTCACAAGGTTGCATTGTTTCCACTTATTTGGTAGGGTAGGTTAAATTAAATATGGGCTCTTTTCCAAATTATATACGGGGCATAGGGGACGTAGCCTCTAATGTTGAAGGGCAAGTTAAGGTTTTGTTTGGCCCTGTTGAATCTTCACACCCGAGGATTAAAACCTCGGCTATTGTGTTGAAGAATATTTTGGGTATGCACCCACAGAAACAGCTACCCGCTGTTGTGGTGAATTTGACATCGGGATTGGAACTGGCAGACCCCAAATTTGACACACCGGGACAAATCGACTTGTTGATTGGCTCTGATGTCCTAGGTGGAATTTTGATTGGTGGGAAACGGGTCTTGGTGCCAAATGGTTTGACTGCCATCCCGACCATATTTGGATTTGCTTTGATGGGACCTGTACCTAGGGACCCCCCTCCACCTGAACTTGATAATTTGTTGGCTGTAGGCTCTGCTCTCTCTGATGCAGTTCAGAGGTTTTGGGAGGCAGAGGAGCCCCCTCAAGTTGCCCGTTTGAATCCAGAACATGAGGAGTGCGAGCTGTTCTTCCAGAACAACACTGGTCGACTCCGTTCTGGTCGGATTATCACGAAGCTGCCCTTTCTGTCTGTTCGGCCTCCGCTTGGTGAGTCACGACCTTTAGCCGAAAAGAGATTGTTGGCTATGGAGCGTCGCATGGGTCGTGATCCGGAGCTCAGACAGAAGTATATTGAGTTCATGAGAGAATATGAACAATTGGGTCACATGTCAGTGTCAAATTTGGATTGGCGTTCGGTGGAGCATTACTTTCTCCCGCATCATGCGGTATTGAAGCCATCGACTGGCAAGCTGCGCACAGTATTTGATGGTTCTGCGCACACTTCTACGGGCGTATCCTTGAACCAGTGCTTGCATTCTGGTCCCAAGTTGGTCAAGGACCTTTGTGACGTCATCTCCAGCTTCCGACGACATCAGGTTGTCTTTGTGGCCGACATAAGAATGATGTTCAGGCAGACTATTATCCACCGTGATGACCGTAGCTTCCAGCTGATCCTTTGGAGAGAGTCTCCTCATGATCCCATGGTCGTCTACGAGCTCAATACTAATACGTACGGGTTAAGGTCAAGCCCCTACTTGGCAATACGTTCTCTTTGGAAGCTCGCAGACCGCGAAGGCTTACGTTTCCCACAAGCCTCCGCCATCTTGAAGGACGATATATACGTCGATGACATTTGCTCGGGCGCCTCATCGGCGGACGAGGCGATCCTCCTGCGGGACGAATTGATAGGTATTTTGGCCTCCGCTGGTTATGAGTTGCGCAAATGGATTTCCAACTCACCAGCGCTTTTGGAAGGCTTGCCAGAGGATCATCAGCAGGATCCACATCTATTTGAGATTGTTGACAACCCCGCCATGATGGCTGTTCTCGGCGTTCAGTACAGACCAGTCCAAGACATCTTTACGTATAACGTAGACTTGAAATTGCCTTGTTCTTGGACTAAACGTCTCATGTTGTCTACTGTCGCCAGAACCTTTGATCCGAATGGTTGGATTTGTCCTATCATATTTTGGGCAAAATGCTTCTTCCAGAAGCCTTGGACAGCAGGATTGACCTGGGACGAACCTCTACACGGCACTCTTGTTGAGGAATGGACCTCCTTTGTATCCTCACTTCCTGCCGTCAACGAGATCTCCTTGCCTCGTCCCATCCTTCCTCCCGGGAATTACAAGGCCACCCTTCACGGGTTTTGTGATGCCTCGGAACGTGGTCACGCGGTCGTGGTGTACTTGCGCACAGTTAGTGCATCAGGTCAGGTGAGGGTTTCCCTGATCATGGCGAAAAGCAAAGTTGCACCCCTTCGGACATCTCTGACCATTCCGAAATTGGAGCTCTCGGGAGCAGCACTACTTGTACGCTTATTGAACCACGTGTCTAACACTTTGGGTAAAAGCATTTGTATTAATGGGACTTACGCCTGGACAGACAGCCAAATTGTACTTTGTTGGTTGAAGGCGTCTGTCCACACCTTGGAGGTATTTGTCGCTAATCGCGTTTCCCAAATCCAAAAATCCGAAGTCACTCTGGTTTGGAGACACGTGCCAGGTGAGCTCAACCCCGCTGATTGTGCCTCGCGCGGATGCTTGACGCCTAGTTTGATAGGTCATTCGCTGTGGTGGGTTCCGGAATGGTTGAGTCGACCAGAAATTGATTGGCCTCGAAAGCCAGTTTTGAATACTTCTAATTTGCCGGGTCTACGAACACTCGCTGTTGAGAAGGTGGAATGCGCCTTCGATCCCGATTTCTTGCTGAAACGTTACAGCTCCCTCGACAAGTTGTTAGGTGTTACTGCTTGGATAAAGCGTTTTGTTTTTAATTTTAGGCACCCACAACAGAAACGACTGACACCGTTTCTCTCACCACAGGAACGACAGGAGGCCCTCACCTTTTGGGTTCGTTCTGTGCAATTGGCGCATTTTGAGAAGGAGATTGCTATCCTTAAATCAAGGAGATCGAAATTGTCGGGAGCTGTCTCTAAATTGAACCCCTTTTTGGACGATACGGGTCTCTTGCGCGTTGGAGGACGTCTCAAGAACGCCAACCTCCCTTACGGAGCACGTCACCCCCTTTTGTTACCTAAGGACGGTCATTTGGTACGCTTGTTGGTAACTGAGCGTCACATTAAAAATTCGCATGCTGGTTGTAATGCGCTGTTGGCCATTTTGCAACGCGAGTTTTGGATCTTGTCTGCCCGAAGAATTATTCGGAGTGTAGTCTTTCGCTACATCCCTTGCTATAAGCTCAAGGCTTCTACCATGCAGCCCTTGATGGGGGACTTACCGGCAGATCACGTAACTGAAAGCAGGACGTTTGACGGTGTTGGCACGGACTTCGCTGGTCCCTTTTTGGTGAAAACGTCGACACTTCGAAACAGCAAGACTGTTAAGGCCTACTTGTGTGTTTTTGTTTGCCTCTCCACAAAGGCCGTTCATTTGGAACTGGTCTCCTCGCTTACGACCGAGGCGTTTGCAGCCACATTTAACAGATTTGTATCCCGCAGAGGGCTGCCTTCCTTGATCCGTTCTGACTGCGGCACTAACTTCAAGGGCACGTATAGTTATTTGAATGATGTTGTTAATTTTCTTGAAACCAACAAGGCTGATATAGGTGATAGGCTTGCCCGACGTGGGATAAATTTGTTGTTTTCCCCACCAAATTGTCCACACTGGGGTGGTATATTTGAGGCCGCTGTAAATTCGGCCAAAACACACTTGCACAGGACAATTGGTGAATCTGTCCTTACATTTGAGGAACTCGCAACTGTGTTTTGTAAGATTGAGGCCGTTTTGAACTCTCGGCCATTGTGCCCGATCTCCTCAGATCCGAATGATTTGGAGGCCCTTACGCCGGGCCATTTTTTGATTGGTCGCCCACTTGTCGCCTTGCCTGAGTACCCCTATATTGATACGAGACCTGGTCGTCTCTCGCGTTTTGAATTGGTACGCCAGATTACTCAGAGCTTTTGGAAACGCTGGAATTTGGAATATTTGCACATACCCCAGCAACGCGTTAAGTGGACCGACAAGACCGATCCACCCAAGATTAGTGACCTCGTTTTGATCAAGGAGGCTAACCTTCCGCCACTCAGATGGCGCAGGGGGCGCATCCTTCGTTTGGTAACTGGGGCTGATGGAGTTCCCCGATTTGCTGAGGTCTTGGTGGGCGGTTCGATTTTGAGGAGAGCGGTTGCAACATTGTCACGTCTACCAACCGATTAGCGGACCGGTAGGCCGGTCCGGGGCGGGTGGATGTTTGAAATAGAATTAGTTTTTATTATAAGTCAAATCGATTAGATCGATTGAGTAACATTTTGTTTAGTCTATTGAAAATTTCTGACAATGGTCACACTGAACTGTCACTTCCGTTGCCGCCTTGAAAAATTAACACGCCGTCTTGGTCTGTCTCGCGAGTATTATTGTAATTGATATAAATTGATCGCCCTTTTGAAAGCACATAAACCAGCTTCGCGAATTTGTATTGTGAATTCTTACCCTGCCGCCCTTGGTTTGCCCGGCAAATTTGAATTGAATATTGAACTTTGTAAAACACGTGTGTGAATTCCTGATTGGTGCCCGAGGAGGACTACGCTGAACTGGAGACTGGTATCTATTCGATTCTCTCGTTATTTTGGCCAAGATTATGAGTTAATCCTATAGGTCCACTTCAAGAATATCACCAGTGAAGATATCAGGTGAGTTGAAACATTTTATTAATATTGGTTGTGACTCGCTGTGCAACGCAGTGAAAGTGTTTAGATATATTGTCTATCGTGGTCAGGTAGATGTATTACACCTTCCACTGCAACTCTGTTCTGAAAATCCCTACCTGGCTACGGTAATTGTAGACATATATATATATATATATATTATATTTATGATTTTTTGTATTTTTTATTATTACATGTATTTATTTATAATTATATACCTAGTATGTATGTACCTTTTTAAATAAAAAGTATTTATTTACACTTATACCTAGTATTTATTCAAGTATAATTCTTTAATATAATTTTAATTGATTATTTAACATATAAGTTAGTATATATTGATAAAATAGTGACAAGAAGTTATTGTTAAAATTGTGTTTGTAAAAAGTACCTATAATAACTACACGGCCAAAGTTCGAGCGAACAGAACGGAGACTTGGTGTCAACGGACGGATTTGAATTTACATCTGCTACGACTTAAACCCGTGGCGTATAATACTTATTAAAACTTATCCAACACTCCACAACACCGAATTACTCGGCTCACCCCCGTGTGAGCTACGTCCAACACACATCTGGCTCAGTTCTGTCTCCTTTTGCTTGACTATATGTGGAAAGAAAATTCGAGGACTAAACAACAGCCCCAGACAAACACAATCTACAGATACACTTCACAATAACTACACTGTTTATTCTTGTCTGTACTTCATATATTTGTGTACTTTTCTGTATTAGCTATTATTGGTTTAAACCTGTAACTTGTATACCTACTTACATTTTATTAATAAGTTGATTAAGTTCATCAGCTGAGATATTTCAATAGAAACCTTGTAAAAGTATTAGATAATTACTCTAAAGTATTCAAATTACCTAAATTGCTCTCAATTTCTTAGTTTCTACAATTAATTAATTTAATATATTTTTTATCCATATACCCCCCTTTTCTTTTGTAACTTTTCTTATTTATTCTGTCTATACAATAATACTCAAGCCCCATCACATCTCTTCTCTTCTTTGACTTTACTCAGCTGTTTTCTTATTTTTTAGGTAATTTGTAATCCTTGGCAATGTCTACCCATATGATGACTCGGAAGGCAACGGCCAAGGAGGCGGAAAATAAATTAAGAATAACTCTGCTTGAGTTAAAGAAGTACAAGGATGACAACATTCAACTATTAAGGGAACGCGTTGACTGTGAAGAAGAAATTAAAATTGTGAATGACCGTATATCTGAGCTGAAGACACAACTTACGGAGCTGCATATAGAGCATATGGATGTCTTGGATCAACGGGACAGACTACGAGAAGAAGTTAGGTGTTTCAGCAGCTGCGACGAAATTTACTCCAGACAACTTAGCCGCAATGCGGAGTTAGAAGCAAGTCTCAATGGGCCTTATGGCAGAATTTCAACTCTAGAAGACACAATTGCGGCCTTTAACAGTACTGCTACTCACAACTTATTCTCTGAGCTCCTGGTGACAAAATTAATGTGCTAAAAGCTCTTAAATGTAACTGTTTCAAAAAATGTCTTAGTAAGAATAAATTTAGAAAATTGTTTAAGTTAAATAAATTAATTAAGAAACTTAGATCTGGTCCTAAGTGGTCTACCAAATTGAGTCAGTATGCACAAGATAACTGTAAATTAAATAAAGAGTGTGAGTCTCTTTTACTAAAGCTTGAGGAAATAAATGAAGAATTAGTTTCTGGTAGGTTGTTATATGAACAACACACAAGTGAGTTGCAAGCACAAATATCAAATCTACAAGCTCAACTCACTAGAACTATAATGGAACACCAGAATGAGACTCATGAATACATCTTAAAATATGAAGAAATTTCAAGGGTTGGTCGAGAAAATTTAAAACAACTTATCTCATTATCCAACTCTAATAATTACTGTTCCAGTTGTACAACTAAGTATGCGACTACTCCTGCTGAATCAATAGAATTGAATGTACATGAATGTCAGTATAATACACAAAACAAACTGCATCCAGTAAAGACTGACAGTAAGAATGTAATCATTTTTTCAGACCAACTGGGAGTGGGTTTAGGGAGCTTAATTGATCATTACAGTGAGCAACCAGTACAGAACTTTTGTTCACCTGGAGCTCAGTCTTGTACCCTAGTTGTTAAGATTAAGAATGCCGACTTGAATGCACAAACTACTGTCATCATATTGTATGGTGACAGCTCATTAGTCTCCAAAAACAGTCTCATAGAATTAACAGACTTAATGATAGATGTTAGCACAAAAATAGGATGTAGCTTTATTATTTGTGCATTGCCTTATTCATATGCTCTCACAGATGACCAAAACAGGCAGATAGGCAAATTAAATCTATTATTGTACAATAGGACATGTCATAGTGACAGTATTTTATTTTTTGACACTAATATTTTTATTAGTAATTTGTTTTTGACAAAAGATACTATATATCTTTCTTATATACATAGGCGACAACTTGCTAAATTATTAGCATTTAATTTATATACTGACAGGAGTACTACTAGAGTACTTAGGAATTTGGTAGATAATAGTTATACCAATAGTAGTATTGACACATCTATTAGTTTAAACTATTAGATGAGACAACAGATAGGCATTCATGTGTTTTAAACTTAGTTCATCAAAACATACAAGGCCTATCTGGCAAAGAATTAGAAATAGATTTATTTTTAAATAAACATAAGATTGATATCTTATGTATTACGGAAAATTGGTTGCGAGGTGACCAATTAATATTTAACAATTAACATTACTCAGTTATAAGTGCATTCGTAAGAAAGAAGGCTATTCGTGGTGGCTCTCTAATATATGTATGTAATAGTTTGAAATGTAAAGAACGTAAGGATATAGCTAAACTTTCTATCGAGCGCACTGCTGAGATTTCTTGTGTTGAGCTTGAACAACATATTATAGTGTGTGTGTATCGACCACCACAAAGCGACTTTCATCATCATCATCAGCCTTTAACAGTCCACTGCTGGACTAGGCCTCTCCTTTGAAAGGAGGAATTGGCCTACTATACCACGCTGGCCAAACGGGTTGGTATAGAGTTTGTATCAAGTTTTCCTTCTCTTACAGTGCTGTTCTCTGTATAATACGCTCCCTCTGTCGGCTCTTACGACACCCACGGGATGATATGGGGTGGTGACATTACGTATTCTTAATCCGTCACCACACGGAGAAAGCGACTTTACTCAGTTTGAAAGCATTATAGAGGATGTCTTAAAACACATACTTTCTAGTAGGAAGTCTATAATCGTATGCGGCGATTTTAATGTAAATTTGTTAGAAAAATCACCAATTTGTACTAGGTTAGTTAGCTTATTTAGGTCATTTAATTTAAATGTTTTGTTCTCTGAACCAACCAGAATAACCTCACATTCGTCTACATGCTTAGATAATGTTTTTTGCAATTGTCTTTATTTAAGTAAGGCTGTTTTAACTGACTTGACATCGGATCACTGCGGGCAAAAGGTTGTAATTCCAACTAATACAACCCCTAAAGTACAAGAAATTACATGTAGGCCAATGACCTCTGCTCGCCTCAAACACTTTAGTAATGATGTTGCTGCCAAGATCGCCAGTATTGACTTAACCGTTGATGATCCTGATGAATTATATAAATGCTTATTTAAAATTGTTAATTATGAGTACAGTAAAATTTTTAAACTGAAGACGTTTGCAAGGAGCATTAAAGTAAATTTTTGTGACTGGGCAACAGTAGGTATATATAAAAGTAGAGCTAAGTTGTATGATATATATGGTATGAAGAAATACAATTTTAATCCTGAATTTATTCAATATGTTAGAAATTATTCGAAGGTTTTTAAGAGGACATGTGCTTTAGCCAAATCCTTATGTTTAAGCAATAAAATCAAAGAATCCAAGAACAAAATTAAAACTACTTGGAGCATTATTAACAATGAGACTGGTCGAGCTAAATTGGTAGATAACAATTATGAATTAAAATTTAATGGTGAAATTATTACTAGGAAAACTGATGTTGCTCAGACATTTAACAATTTCTTCATAAACATACCAGTGAACACAACCAGCTGTCTAGATTCATGTCCAAGCAAAGCAGAAATGTTGGTTAGGGGCAATGTGAATGAGTGTGATGTGCTTTTTAATTTTAAATATATTGACACCAATGACATACTGAAGGTATTCAAGACGCTCAATAATAAGAAATCTGTTGACTTATGGGGCATTTCTGTTAAACTTGTGCGACAAATTATTTCTAGTTTAGCTCCATATTTAGCTGCAATATTCAACAGATGCGTAGATATAAGAGTATTTCCTGATCTAATGAAACACAGTAAAGTAATACCATTATTCAAAAAGGGTTCAAAGAGCGACCCTAGTAATTTTCGGCCAATTTTTATCTTGCCTGTTATTAGTAAAATTTTTGAAAAGATTATTTTGCATCAACTAGAGAGCCACTTTCACACAAATAATTTATTTCACAGTGAACAGTATGGCTTTACTAAGGGTCGCTCCACCGTTGATGCCGGTGTAACTTTGTTTAAGCATATTTTTAATGCTTGGGAAAACTCGAAGGATGCCATTGGTGTTTTTTGTGACCTATCAAAGGCCTTTGACTGTGTGGAACATAATACGCTTTTACTTAAATTGAAACTTTATGGTATTAGAGATACCGCACTCAATCTTGTTGCCAGCTACCTTAGTGATAGAAATCAGTATGTAGATGTTAATGGGAGTAGGTCTCTAGGTTTGCCAGTAGGAATGGGCGTTCCACAGGGCTCTATTCTTGGTCCATTTCTTTTTTTAATATATATTAATGATTTGCCGTTCTTTGTACAAAATTTATGTGATATTGTTCTGTTTGCCGACGATACGTCACTAATTTTTAAAGTTGATCGTAATTTAAGTAACTTTGATACCGTCAATAACACACTTGCACAAGTATTAGATTGGTTTTCGACAAATAATTTGGTACTCAACTCAAGCAAAACCAAATGTGTTAGATTCTCTTTGCCTAATGTCAAAAGTGTTCCTACTAATATAATTTTAAATAAGGAAACAATTCAACTAGTCGAATCAACCGTATTCTTAGGTGTAACTTTAGATTGTAAGCTTCAGTGGGGCGCCCAAATATCCTGTCTCGCAGTAAAACTTAGTTCTGCAGCGTTTGCAGTTAGAAAAGTTAGGGAATTCACAGATATAGATACTGCTAGACTAGTTTACTTTAGTTATTTTCACAGCGTAATGTCATACGGAATAATGTTATGGGGTACAGCTGCTGATATACAGACTATTTTTGTCATTCATAAAAGAGCCATACGTGCAATTTATAAGTTAGGTGCTTGAGATTCTTTACGTGATAAATTTAAAGAAGTAGACATATTGACAGTTGCATCGCAATATATATATGCTAACTTAATGTACATTAAGAAAAACTTAATTCTATACCGCAAAAATAGTGATTTGCACAACGTGAACACAAGGAATAAGCATAAACTGGTGGGAACTAACTACCGTCTACATAAAGTTCAGAACTCATTTGCGGGGATTGGTATACGATTTTTCAACAAATTGCCTCTTGAAATAATGAATTTACCCATGCACAAATACAAACGGACAATTAGGAACTTTCTTTTACAAAGGGGTTATTACACTATTAAGGAATTTTTAAATGATAAGACACCGTGGGGATAGGTTTAGGCTTGTTTAACTCACGATTATTTTATTTACATGTTAAGTGGAGGTGCCTCGTGAACACATGATTTTTGCAGGATTTGGATATTTTTATGATTTGTTGAAAGTAGTTTAACATTATTTATCCCTGATCATATCATTGTTCACTTGTCACCTTCACAAAATTCTTTCTACATTTGCATTCCTTCACGCGTTCCACTAACTTGTGTTAATAATAACGATCTGGAAAATGGAGGTAATTGGCGGTCATAGTCAGTATACCAATAGATTGTTTCTCACTGCTGGTTCGTATACCGTTGTCATCATGCTCACTAAAATGTCATTTCTTGTGGTGGCGTCGTGTGTCGGGTCATCCCTGTCCCTCTAATATGGCGAGAGGGATGATGGCTGGCACATGCGTCATACTCGTGAACGGGTGCTACTTGCGATGACTGGTCGATGACGATATTGCGGGCTGGTATTAGATTTTAATATTTAACTGCATCATTTCCATCATGGTTCTGATCACTTTCGCGGTTTGCCTGCATTATTAGGTATATATAATGTAAGTGGATGCTCCTGTTTCACCATGTCTATTCTGAGGAGGCTAACCAAAAATATTATGCTTGAGTATTATTATGTACAGTAAATATATACAAGTGATATAGAAGGTGTAACAGTTGCAGCACCTTACAAAATGTAAATTGTGTATTATGCAAAACCTGGCGATGAAAAAGAGTGACCGTGAGTTTTATTGCCCGTTCTTTCTCATGGTTCTACCTATTGCTTTGCGAACGTGGCAGTAAATGTAAATGTAGAAGCATACAGTAATAATGTTTTAAATTTGAGTGTAAGTAATTATTTTATAAATTTATTATTTTGACGTTCATAAGCGTCACATTGTGACCCAAATGAATAAAGGATTTTGATTTATTGAATTATTGAATTATTGAATATCATTACTCATATAATTATCGAATGTCGCACCTACTGTTATATTATCTCTGCACCACCCTAGGTTGACTGGTAGAGTATGCCTAAGGCATTAAGTCCGCCAATGTACCACATTTTTGTAGTTAAAAAATTATGAGAATCTAAATGTTAGTTGAATAAAAATCAATCCAAAATCCAAACGATAATATTTTGTTAGGTAGCCGAATATGGTTTTGTTAAAAAAAAAAATGTGCAATGGCATTATAACCTTAACTAAAATGCCATTGCATAATTTTTATCTGACCTGAATCTACCAATGGCCCAGTGGCTTAGAATAAATATTATATTGGTGCATAAATATAAAAAAAAAACTCTTAAATTGTATTACACCTATTTCAATAATTCGTGATGTTAAATATCGTCTAATGGACAGAGAATCAAAATATTAGTATACAAGTATAGGTAACCTACTATCGAACTTTATCAACACGATGTAAATCCTGCAAAAAGTTTCCTTACAGAAAATAGTGACAGTTTTAAAGCTAAAAAGATATTTCGTAATAGAAACCACAATTTAAAATCATCATAATTTTAATTTGACTCTAGGGATTGAAATCTAAAGAGAATCCACTCTTTAGGTTTCCCCTCGGTCATATCCATGGGTAAAACTTACCTAATGATTAAGGATGGAGGATAATGACAAACATAAATAAGTCACAGTTGTTTTACTTTATCACATTTAAAGTGCTAAAATGACATGCGAAATTGACAAAGAGACAGCACGAATTTGTAGTTTTGTTTGACATTAGTTTCTAATAGTCATAATATTATTAAAGTTTGAACTAGCTGAGCCCACTGTTATACCCGCAGTATATTATAGAGCTACATCTGCGTACTAGTAGCTCATAGCTTGATGTTATATTGCATAAAACCTTCCTCGATAAATGGACTATCCAAAAAAAAAATCCATCGAATTGGTAGGAAGGTTTTCCATAGTGTTTGTGTAAACAAAAAAGTAATTTTTTCGCTTTTATAAAATGTGCTATATTTCAAAAACTGCTGACTACATTTCGTTCAAACCAATTTTTGTTGAAAGTTTTTATTGTGTCAGTCTCGTGTGCGCATCCGACCGTGACGAGCGTGATGTACCTACGGTAGCAAACATGACGTCAATAGTGAAGTGTAACTCGTGTAATGTAGTTATAAACGAAGTGTTAACTTATTTACAAAATAAGTTATCTGTCGCCGACGAGAATACGCTAACAAAAATATGTGTGTCTACGTTTACGAGTACCGAAATAAAGCAAGCGAAAACCTTACTGTTCGAAACTGTGCCCACAACAATTAGAAAAATTGTACGTAACAGTGGCAAGAAAGAACAACGGGATGTGGCGGACATTATTTTGCTTCTAATAGTGGTGGATCCAGACGCTATCCCCATTTTTGCCGCTCATGACCTGGGATATTGCCCCCTATCACATTTGATCATCTAGATGTGTCAGAATTTTTGAAAGATTTGGCTGTGTTGCGTGAGGAGGTGAAGACATTAAAGACTAGCTATGTTACGCAGGACGAACTCGCTGTACTTAGAATAGACATGACCAACAAGGTAAAGCATAGTGACGATACATCCTAAAAGTTGCAAAATCATCCTAACGTAACGATTCGAAGGCGAACGGGAGGATGTGCGACAGTATACCCCCCTTCACAAAATGTAACAACGTCTATGAGACCGTTACATACTGAATGCGAAGATCATTTGTGTTCATCATTGAATAATAAGCAATGCATATCGTCCTCTGATATCATTGAGCTGCGCGATGAAACCAGTTTCTTGACGGAGCAGGCGACACGATCGCATGAGTCTACAAATCAGCTGTCCAGTGATAACGGTAATGGGCCGGACTCAGAAAACAGTGTGATATTGGTAAATACTCCGGCTCAAAATAAACACAGAAATGGTGATGAGGAAGGATGGGTGACAGTAGAAAGTAGAAAGAAAAAACCAAAATATAGAAATATGGGCAGGATGGGCAAATCAAATGACGTGCAAGAAAAATTCAAAGTGGCAGAGATAAAAGTACCTCTCTTTATATCCAATGTCCATATAGATACACAGGAGTCTGACATTATTGATTATATATTAAAAAAAACGGAAGAGAAGGTTAAATTAAAGTTGAATATAAAAAGCGGAAATACCATTACAAAGCATACCAATTGTATGTTTCAAAACACAAGCTACCGGTATTTTTGGACGAACAGTTATGGCCTTCAGGCAGTATATTTAGGAGATTTGTGCATTACAAACACAAAAATATAAAAGATTACAATGTCGAATCCGGCCCTGCAATAAAACATAATGGATATCACCTACAAACTTGCTACATATCATTGTAAAAACGTTAAACGTTCTAAACAATAAAGAGCTATGTAGAACCATAGATAGCATTGCGTTGCAGGAAACATGGTTGCTCCCAGGTGAAATATCGTATCTAAATTGCATAAGCGATGAGTTCGGATGTACGGGCACGTCGGCGGTTGATGATGAGGCGGATATACTGCGTGGTCGGCCGTGCGGCGGTGTGACGCTCCTCTGGCGCAAAAGTGCGTTTCCTAATGTCTGCGTTATACAGTTTTCGAATCCGCGAGTGTGTGCGATTAGAATATCCATTGATGAAAGGGCTTTTATAGCGATTAGTGTGTATATGCCTACGGATAAATTGGTTAATTTACCGAAGTTTTGTGAATGTCTCGGACAGGTGAGTGCAATTATAAACAATGACAATGTCGAATCACTGTATGTCCTTGGAGATTTTAACGCCCACCCGAATCAGTAATTTTTTGGTGAGCTTATAGATTTTTGCAAAGATACTGATCTTATTTGTGTGGACACTTCAATGTTGGGGACGGGGTCTGATAATTTTACATTTATACGCGATGCGCATGGCTCAAAAAGATGACTGGACCACTGTGTGGTCACGCAGTCTGCTTTATTATCAATTAAAAAAGTGTATGCGCAATATGATATGAACGGAATGTAATATGAACAGCATAAAAAGAAAAGTGATAGATACTAATGCAAGTTGTAATCGCGTAGTATGGGGTGAAAGGGATCTGGACCAGGTTGAAATGTATAAGATTAAGTGTAATGAATTGCTAGGCAGTATTGTTTTGCCACAGGATGTTCGTAATTGTAGTAATTATATTTGTGAGAATTCACACCATATTAATTTTATAAAGAGTTTGTATAATTCTATTGTTTGTGACGTCGCTGTGACGTCGCGATGACACTTTCCGCCCGCTCCTCTTGGCCGGCCGCCTGCACCCCCGCCCCTCACCTCAGACACCACACTTCGGGCTCCAATAAATACCGAGTCGTTGGAGCGCTCGCCCCTTTTGGATAGGCTGAACAGCGGCGAACAGAGGCTAAGTACACCTCTGCTATCCTGAGCGACGCCGGAAGCGGATCCCCAACAAGATTCCCTACTATCGTCGAATCACGCGACCCTGGTTCTATCTCTGCAACTAGCATAAATATTTTATTTTTCAATTAAATTCATTTGCTAAAGGATGTGTTAAATTCTTTAATGAATTAAACAGATTTTTAATTGTAACAGCAATTACGATTTTCATTTAGCCACACCCATGTAGTACAACGTTACAGTGGCGCCCACGGGAATATATAAGTAGGGTTTCGTTGGGAATCCGTTTTCGGTAAGTCTTTTTAATTTGTTTAACTGTGTATGTGTGAATTCGTTCCAAAGCAGTGTGTGATTATTTTCGTGGCATATATATTTCTTACTAATCTTGGTAAGCCTTTTTTATATTATAACTATTTTCTGTTGCCGCGTGTGATAATTAATTGTGTATCAACCGCATAAGTAACAAGTTATAATCGTTCGACTGCGGCCACGCGTCCTCTAAAGACGCGCTATGGTCACATTCGTCGATCACATTCTTTGTCTTGCGATTTAAGGCCTCGCGTCCTCTAAAGACGTGCTAAGATCACTTTCGTTGATTGTATGCTTCGCGATTAGTTTTTTTTAATTGCCTACTAGGGTAATTAATTGCTACTGGTAATTATTGTTAATAGTTACTGCTTTGGCTGACTTAAGGAACGAATTCACACCCTTCTCTTTTCCTTTTTTCTAATTTTTATACTATAACTTTCTGCTTGCTTCTGCTTGTGATTTTTTACGGCAATACAATTATATTTCTATATAGTCGGTATTATTAAATACTTTTACCGCCTACTACGGCGATTATCTTTTAAAATTAAATATTCTTTTCTTTCTTACTAAGAAAGAAGCATCTTTATCATACCACGTGTACCTACTATAGTTGGACTGATTGAAAATGAACGTACCTAAAGATGCTAGCGTATTAGATACTAGGTATTTAGCTAGATTTCCCTGGTCATTTGTTAATCAAACGTACACGTGTCACATGCAGGTAGCTCACTGACAATAATGAACAAATTAAATCTTTGTCTATTTTGTATAAAAGTACGAATATTATCGTAGAATTATTGGTTATTCGTTTTGTTAAATGTTTATTTTTCTACAATCGTTGTTTTTGGTCTTTGATCTTATCTTCTTGTTACTGCCTATCGGTATGTTATTTGCAAATGCATATATTTATGCATTTACTGTTCGTTGTGAACTCAAACGTTTAAAATTCCTGCGTCGCTGTTGTTGAATTTTTTGCTTAGCTGGTGATTGTTTTTTTTAATGTCTGGTTTCTATTGAAATAAACAAAAACATGTAATGATAAATAAATGATAAAATAAAACCGCCGACTGCCGTAAAAATACTTAATTGTCAATATGTAACATGTTCCTTTTTAAAAAATGCTATACATCATAGGTTATACTTAACCATTTTAAATAGTCAGCACTATTTAAAATGGTTATGCTTATAATAAATTCTTGTGTTTACGTAAATATTCTATCAAACTCAATTATTGGAAACATTTATTTACAGTTGAATTAAAACTGACTATAACTAGTGGCTATTTATACATAAATTGAATCAATACTTTCTATACTTAAATAACTAAAGTGGCTGTTTACTCACAAAATAAAGCAATAATTTCTATACTTAAATAACTAATGTGGGTATTAATACATAAATCAATAATTTATATACTTTAATAACTAAAGCAAATTAATTGATGTACAAGTTTAAGTAAACTCCCCTTTCGATTTTCACTATCGTCCATTTAAAACCTAAAAACTGAATAAAATAATTAACCCTTATATTATTACAGCATAAATATGTTTATAAACGATTGGGTACAGTTTTATTAATAACAATGTGAGACGCTTTGGTATACGAAGTTATAATTACCTACACATTTGTAAAAGCCACCAATAGTGCCATTGTTTCTGAGTTGGAGGTCACAAGATAACGCATTGTGTTGTGTTAACGATTTATATAAACATGCTTACATAAAACATGAATAAATTATCTAATATATATAAACTGTCATAAATTATCGCAAAAGATTACGAAAGGTAATATTGTTACAAAGAATCTGTTATTTATCTAACTAACTATCTAACTATCAGATAACTATCGGGAAAGCCCCTAGGTTATTTCCATAAAAAAGATCTTAAATTAACTCACTACATAGTTTAAAAATGAAATGATTAATGCCTATCACTAATGATCTAATAACTTAACATTTTGTTACAAATATTATAAAAAACTTTAACTCCAAATTACAGCTTAAATATGTACGCAAATATCTTGTTACATATAGCTTTAGTAATGACTAATCGTAATGTGAAAAATATTTTTTTCCCTTATGGCTCAGTGGTTAAAAGGTTGTTGTCTGATCAGTCTGTGGTTCGATTCTCGCCTGTGTTTCTTTTTTGTTTTTTTAGCTATGGTTGTGTATACTATTTCATCGATTGTCTCCTGCGGTGATATATTATTCATTACAACCTATTCCGAATTGTGTATTTGCCGTTAATGACTTTGTATCATGTTCGGAAACTAGTTAATTGTCGCTGATCCGTGACAATGGAATACGGCGCGGCGCCACGTGCGTGGTGATAACTCACGTGTTTACATGAGCCGCTCGCTCGGCACAAAACTTTCCATCGCCATAATTATTGTTTATTTTAATTATAATGAACATATTTTGCCCTTGCAATTCGCATCGAGCGTGTTAACGAGCAATTTTCTTGTGATATTGCCAACTGATCGTAAAATTATTGGTTTACAATATATACATTTTCAATTTACTTTTCACTTATCCAACCCGGGTTGTCAGGTGGTGCCTAGCAACCTAGGCTTGGTGGCTACTTACTCTAAACCTCAAGTATAATACCTCTTCGCGTGTCCTGTATTATTTAGAACACGACTTGCATTGGGAATGAATGCTGGCTTGTTCACACGTATGGCTGTGTGTAGGTTTTTTGTATGGGATGAATGTCAGGTAATGGGAACGTTCAGTGCTTGGTGACGTATAAATGGTCGAGGGTTATACCTTGTTTTTTTTTCAGGGTTAGTAGATACCTTGTACTTAGCCTACTGACACTACCACTCATCTGTTTCAGGGTCCCGGAATGCAGTTGCCATCACCAGCCACAGAATTATCCCTCTGGGAAAATTCTGGCCTAATGGGGGGAGTGTGTGACGTCGCAGTGACGTCGCGATGACACCGTCCGCCCGCTCCTCTTGGCCGGTCGCCTGCACCTCCGCCCCGCACCTCAGACACCACACTTCGGGCTCCAATGAATACCGAGTCGTTGGAGCGCTCGCCCCTTTTGGATCGGCTGAACAGCGGGAAACAGAAGCTGAGTACACCTCTGCTATCCTGAGCGACGCCGGAAGCGGATCCCCAACAAGATTCCTTACTATCGTCGAATCACGCGACCCTGGTTCTATCTCTGTAACTAGCATAAATATTTCATTTTTCAATTAAATTCATTTGCTAAAGGATGTGTTAAATTCTTTAATGAATTAAACCGATTTTTAATTGTAACAGCAATTACGATTTTCATTTAACCATCCCAGAGGTGAACAACGTTACATGTTTCGGTGTTGAGAGATTCAGCTATATCAAGCCGTAAACAAAGTAGGAAAAAGGGGCGGGGAAAGGAGCATAATTAGCTGGAATAAATACGTTGCTGATGACAGGAAGGCTAGAGCTAAGTGTAAAATATGGAATGACCGTGGTCGACCAAATCATGGCATTATGTTTAAAAAAATGTGTGAGAGTAAGAAAATCTTTAAATCTCGATTGAAATGGTGTCAGAATCACACTGGTCAAGTAAAAATGGACGTTATTGCCTGATCATCATCATCAGCCTAAAATAGTCCACTGCTGAACTAGGCCTCTCATTTGAAAGGAGGAATTGGCCTACTATACCACGCTGGCCAAACGGGTTGGTATAGGGCTTGTATCAAGTTTTCCTTCTCTTACAGTACTGTTCTCTGCATAATATGCTCCATCTGCCGGCTCTTACGACACCCATGGGATGATATGGGATGGTGACATTCCGTATTCTTAATCCGTCACCACACAGTTATTGCCTCACATCATCAGAATAAGGACTTTCATAGTGTTTGGAAATCTACAAACAGAACTTACTTAAAGCCTGGGCTTCCTGTGAGTATCCAGGGAGTAGATGATCGTAAACAAATTGCTGATTTGTATAGAGACCATTTTCGGGTGCGATCGCCATTGGGACCATTTGGGACGGGGGTGTTCGGCGCGGGATTGAGTGACACTTTGTAACATTCACATCGGAAAATATCACAAATGCTATAAATAAAATGAGAAGGGGCAAGTCGCCTGGTCATGACGACCTAAGTGTTGACCTCATCTGCCAAGAGTGTTGGCGTTGTTGTACTCGGTATGTATACGTCATTCTTTTTTACCGGAGGCGATGATGAGACCGATAGTTATACCAATAACCAAAAATAAGACCGGTGACGTGGCTGGCTGATAAAAATAACTATCGTCCTATATCGTTAGCCACAATTATTATCGCCAAGGTTTTTGACAGTCTGCTTAACACGGAGCTTGATAAGTACCTGAACTTACACGATAACCGTTTGGCTTCCGGCCGGGTTTGTCAACAGAGAGTCTAGTCTGAGAGAACTGCACAGTTCTCAGTCTTAAGCAGACTGTACAGAGCGCTCTATGCCCGTGTATGCCTGCTTCCTGGACCTCTCGAAGGCATTTGACTTGGTTAGTTACGATATTCCCTGGAGTAAATTGATGATATGGCTCATGATGTGATATCAATATTTAAATATTGGTACGCAATCCAGGTCAATTATGTCAGATGGGCGGGCGTTCTATCAGAGCCTTATATGTTAGAGTGTGGCGTGCGACAGGGAGGGTTGTCTTCCCTTAAATTATTTAATGTATATAATATGAATGCATTGATAGAGAGGCTCAGCAGCATGCATGTCGGGTGTTACGTAGATAAAATCTGCGTTAATAACCTGAGTTATGCGAATGACATGACACTGCTGAGCGCCTCTGTTAGTGGCTTATGACACTTAGTGTCAATATGCGAATCCTATGCTACTGACCATGGCTTGAAATACAACGCTAAGAAAAGTGAATTCATGGTCTTTGAGGCCGGTGGTAAAAGTCCAGTGGATATTCCACACATAAGACTAAATGGAAAGCCTCTAACAAGGGTGCAGCAGTTTAAGTACCTGGGTCATCTGCTAACTGCCGACCTCAAAGACGATGCAGATATTGAGCGTGAACGTAGGGCATTGTGTGTGAGAGCGAATATGCTGGCCCGCAGGTTTGCTAGATGTTCACGTTAAGTGAAAATTACTCTTTTCAGAGCTTACTGCACGTCGCTTTACACAAGCAGCCTGTGGGCCAGATACACGCAAAGATCATACAATGCTCTACGAGTACAATTTAATAATGCGTTCCGGGCATTGTTGGGGCTGCGTCGTTTCTGCAGCGCATCAGGCATGTTCTTTGAAAATAGAGTAGTTTGCTTTTACACGACCATCCGTAAAAGATGCGCATCCTTGTTCTGCAGAGTGCGGGCCAGCCCCAACCGCGTCTTGGCTATGATAGCTGATAGGCTTGATTCTCTCTACATGAATCATTGCTCCCGGATTCATGTGGGGAAAGACTGGCATACCTGCCTGGCATTATGTCTTTTAGTTTTTAAGAATACTAACATTAGTTTGTAAGTAGCTATGTAACTAACGCTTTTGAATGGACCTTCGTTGCCTAAATAAATAATTTTATTATATATTACGACCTTTCGACCACGACCACGATTATATTATGTCTAGATTCGTCACACGTACTTTAAAAGTTAGTGGGAGAGGGGAAGGTTGCCATTTTTGGCTACGGAACTCTAAAAAGAAAAATGTTTGCCTGCTGAAATGGGTGTATAATATCTACACGTATCACATACGTCACCCAATCCTGTGTATCTTTTATTTCCACGAATGTCCACAGCAAACAAACGAAATATTCAACGAAATACTACATTAATTATGTTAATACAGTCACAAATATTAACCATTCAATCAATTACGTACAGGCGATTACTATATTGTTAAATTTAATGCCATATTGTCAGAAACAATAATTAACTATTACCACTAACATAATTAATCGTTTATTAAGTTATCTGACTTAGCAATTACGCAGAAGACGTTAGGAATATGTTATGTCGGTACATAACACTATCGACTAGGACATCAATAGTATATAATATTACTAGTACAAAATCAATGAAATACGGCTAATGTCTGAAGATTATAGTTTGAACTGTAATCCATCGTAATATAACAATATGTATTGATATCTCTACCGTTGTAATGTTCAAAACTGTTTCTGTACATTACAGATATTAAAAAAACTAATACAACGCTATAAACAAGATATTAAACAAGATATAAGGCACCGAAACAGTTTCCTTCCTTCATGTTTGTTGCATGTTGCCAATGTCATGTAAATATGTAATATTTAGTTTCTTAAAACATGTTTTACATGGGCATTAATTATATTGCATACATATTTTTTTTCGGTTTAAAGACATTTATTCTCAAAAAGAACTTACAAGAGTTCACTTAATTGAGAACTTGAACTAAACTTAAAATTAGGTACAATTTCTTGTTGACGCCGATGGTCCAAAGATCCTTTTGATGGTATACAATATTGAAACTTGTTTATTTTTACATTAAGTTTATGTCAGATTAGTTTGCAATTGTAATTATATGTAGGGGAGAGTCCGGCAGTACCGTCACCTTAAGGTTTAAGTGGAATAAAATAACATAAAACCGGGTTATATGTTAAATATCAGCTAAAATGTGTTAAAGCATTCAAGTGCTGTAAATAAAAACAATAAAACACTATTATATTTAGAAATAATCAACTTTATTAATAAAATTTGAATAGCATGAAAAATCAACTTGACAAAATTTGGCCTCCAGTACCGGCCAGCATAAACATATTAATTTAAACGAGACAAAAATCACAAGTGTATTCATTTGTCAGCTCTGATATATTTGCACAAGCCTCATGGACCCAAACCTTGCAGTTTCCACATTGAATCCAATCTTCGTCATGAGATTCAAGGCACAAAGCACAAATTCTCTTCCTCGATCGGTCTGTTTTGAGGACGCTGGTTTTCTTTTTTCTTATTTTTCCCTTTCTTGCTGACATCTTTTCCTGAAGCCAAGTTTTTGCCTTTCTTGCTGACATCTTTTCCTGAGACCAAGCCCTTGCCTTTCTTGCTGGTATCTTGTCCTGAAAGCAAACTTCTGCCTCGCTTAGCTGACTCAACATTTTTATTTGCTCTTTTCTGTTCCAGCATCTTTTTGTATGGAGAACTTGTGTAAATTTCACTTTTTTCAGCCTTGCGGCATCGTGCAGTAGCTCGTCTGTTTGAAGCATCAGGAACCGGTGACAATTCTGCATTAAACAAATTCCTTAAAGTTGTCAACCGATAGGTCGATATCATTGGTAGTTTCTTGAGGTTTGGATTGTTGAGAGATGGCTATTTGAGATTCAGAGTCTAAAGTAACAGTTTGAGACTGAGATTGTTGAGAGCCTGGAGGGGTCAGTTCTGGCTGTCCAAAAACTGAGGTTGTCGGTTCTGACAGTTGAGAGTTTGCAAGCGATGATTCTGATGGTGATTGATAACTTTCTGTAACATTGGTCATATCCGAAGCTATAAAATCTAAATCATTAAAAACATTTTTATTAAAGGGGTGAATGCCAGTGCAACGAAAACCATTACGCCAATATCCATTCGAGAAACTCGATTGAAAGCAGAAGCAACAAACCCTGCGACTTAGTATTCACTGATTCTTATCCCAGGATTTGATCTCATCCACAAGTCACATGCATCATTGTAAGCAGATTTAAAAGGCTTCATAAACGTTCGATCAAGCGGTTGTAGTTTATGGGTTGTATGAGGTGGAGTGCTCAACATGTGAATATGATTTTTTCTGGCAAATTCAATGACTTCCAAGTCTTTATGACTTGATGACTGTGACTTCTCGTCTTTATGACTTTATGACTTGATTCTTGATGGACATGCTGTCCATCAAGAATCAACAGAACTGGGTTGTCTTTGGTAGGATTCGAATACTTCGTGAGGTGACCGATCCATTTCAAAAACAGTTCTACATTTATCCAGCCATTTGGCTGAGCTTCACCTACACTTTCATGCGGCGCATTAATAATGAGTCTTTCATTTATTCGGGACCTTGGGAAGACGAAGAATGGTGGTACGAACTGACCTCCAGCGCTCATTGCAAAAGCACACTCACGTTTTTTCCACGCTCTGCCGAAGTTAGTTTTCCAACTTGTGTTTGGTTTTTAGTAGCTAAAACTTTAGCATGTTTCTGAACAATGCTGATGCCAGTCTCATCGCAGTTCCAAATTTTGTAGGGGGTGAAATTAAATGATTGCATCAAATTCTCATTCCTATTCTTCATATTCAAATATTCGAGAAACCCAAGCGTTTAAGACAATCACAAAAGAAGATCCTTTTACCTTTACAAGTTTACTAACCTATAATATCTAGTATAGGTAGGTACATCCCACAACCAGCCATATTTTGTTATATTTACATATTTACATGAAGATATCTGGTAGTCTTACAGGGATTCAAACTAAATAAACTTACTCTTCTTCTTACTCTTCTTAGGATCTTACCTTATATAAACTGAAACAAATGTAAGCTAGGAAAAATTACTATACCTTTGGGTTGCGGAGGTCAGACAGGCAGTTGCTCCGTAGAAAAGCTAGTCATCAGCCCTTTATACATATTCGCAGTTCAGACGGAGTAGACGTGTCTAACTTGCAATATTTTTATCTACATGTTTAAATAATTACATTTATCAAATACGTGACCTAGTACAGTTGTAATTTTATGTGAAGTGTGCAAAAAAACTATGAATCACAAGTGAGCGACATCAAATATGGCTAACATTGAAAATAGCCCTTTTAACCGAAGCACAAAGACGTGTCGCAGTCCTCCAAGCACTCCTCAGCCACAAGAACATGCCGCCGAGGAAAAGCTACAGGTCCTCACCTCTACCGACATCAATTTTTGGATGTCTACCATAAAAGTAGCCCTAAATGACGCAAGAAAAGAGAGAGAAGACCTAGCCGTACGTCTTGATGACTTTAAAAGTCTATTACGGAGACTATACAAGAAACTTGCTCAAAACCTGCAGCCCAAAATATTTCCTTTGCCGATATTGTTAAGACCAATAAATTGAGTCACCTTCGACCTTCTAATCTAAGTTCGATCGCAATATATCCTAACGACAAGGAAAAATCTAGCGACGACACTAAAACACTCGTCCAAAAGATAATATGTCCAGAGCAAATGAAACTGCACGTGAGGGGATTGCGGAAGATCAGGAACGGAGGTATTATTATCAGCACCGAGTCAAAGGATGACATTGAAAAACTTCGGCGTTCAACACAATTGAGTAGTTCGGGATTGAAGGTAGAAGACCCCCACAAAAGAAGACCTAGGATAACAGTTGTTGGTGTACCTACGGCCCTTCGTGACCAAGATGTCTATGACTGCATTTACGAACAGAACCTGACCGATAAGATACCTAATTTGTCACGTGAGTCCTTCTTGTCTAGCATTAAGATGAGCCACAAATCAGGTAAAGAAGATGCATCAACATGTAACTTTATTATAAAAGTACCTGCCAACATTAGGAAAGTCCTCATTAACCAGGCTAGAGTCTTTATCAACTGGACGTCCTGCCCCGTTCGCGACTTTACCCTTGTGACCAGGTGCTTCAAATGCCAACAATACGGACATGCGGCAAAGACTTGCCGCGAGACCAATCAGATGTGTGGACATCGCGGTGAACTAGGACATGAAACAAAGGATTGCAACAAGAAAGACGAGACGCCGAAATGTGCAACATGCTTGCGTTTTAAAAAACCAAGTAACCACAAAACTGGTGACCTCGAATGCCCAGCGAAGAAAATTGCAGAATCGAGGTATATCAATTCCATAGATTATAATGAGGGCGCCTAAGAGCGTCGCCTATTATCATATTAGTCTTGAGCTAGCTTGTAAGCGTCTATAAGTTTCTTTTTAGTTTCGTTATAATATATGGCTAATCACTTAATTAAAGATCTAGATGATAGTTTAGTTTACATGTCTAAAATAAGCGATACTGAAAATTGTAGACATTAACTTTCCGATTTCAACAACCCACTATCCATAGTCCATAGTATATATAAAAACATAGATAGTCTAGGCGTTTTCTTACAAAGGCTTGATACCGAGTGTGATATAATTGTCCTCACGGAAAGCTGGCTTTCAAACAGAAATAAGAACATACCGACATTACCAGGGTACAATAGTTTCTACACAAAGTTATCTTTAAACCAGAACGATGGCATAGTGGTATACACAAAAATAGCTTTACACCTTACTGTCGAAGAGCCAACTATCCAAGAAGGTAATTGTCTTATTATTAAAATCGGTTCGGAGATAGCAATAATAGCTATTTATAGGTCACCTGCCTTTAGAAATTTAGAAGTATTTAATAACTCATTAGATAACATTTTACAGGGTCTTTCTTCCTTTCCTAACATTATTATAATTGGCGACCTAAATATTAATATTAATTCTGAAAATAATGATGCTGGAACCCAAGATTATCTGAACCTTTGTGCATATCATGGAATTTTGCCTTCTCACACATTTCCAACACATCAAAGTGGGTCATGCTTAGATCACGTCATGCTCAAAACTAAGCTTCCGTGTTTAACACTTGTTACTAACTCAACAATAACAGACCATTGCGCGATTTTGTTTACGCTTGAATTAATGCATTCTAAGCATCGTTCGCGTCCGCAGCAAAGGTCAAAACTTAATATGACTAACCTAGAACGTGATTTATGCAATATTGACTTTGGCCCAGTTTACAATTCTGCTGATGCTACCACTTCTATGCCTTATGTTATTAACAACTTACAAACAGCTATTTTTAAAAACACCAATGTAATTAATTTGAGTAACAAAAATTATAATATTAAACCTTGGATAACTCCTGGCCTTATTAAGTGCATTCGGCACCGTGATAGACTACATAAAAGGGCTAAGCAAAATCCAAATAATTTAACCTTACAAACAGTCTATAAGCGTTTTAGAAACTTCTGCAATAGAATCCTAAGAATAACAAAAATCGAGTATGACAAATCTCAAATATCAGAAGCTGGCAATAACACTAAGCGATTGTGAAAGTACGTTAAGTCTGTAACATATACGTCGAAACAAAATAAGTGCGATACAAGTTTATTATATACAGATTGTACCCCGCTTTCATCCGCTGATAACGTCAATAGATTTTTTGCTATCATTGGTGTAAAATTGGCTGAACAAATTCAAAGAACATGTAACAATCATCCAAAAAAAATGCTATTTCAACCGTTCCGACATATAATAGTACTGGCAAGTCTTTTGTTTTACTAGAACCGGATGAATGTGAAGTAGAACGAATTATCCTATCACTAAGACATAGCTCAGCAGCAGGGTGGGACGGTATTAGCACTGCAATACTGAAAACCTTTAGGCACATACTGATACTTCCATTAACTCACATTTTCCGAATTTGCCTGTCAGAAGGAATCTTCCCCAAATGCCTCAAAAAGGCAGTAGTAATTCCCATACACAAATCAGGGCAAAAGGATCTGGTAACTAATTACAGGCCAATCTCACTACTACCTTCGATATCTAAAGTACTTGAGAAAATTATAAAAAATAGATTAGTTTCATATCTTGAAAATAACTCCCTCTTCTCCCACAAGCAATTCGGCTTCAGATCAAAGTTATCTGCAGCAGATGCAGTACACACTTTGACTTATTATATTTCCGAGGGACTTGGGCAAAGTCAACATGTGATTGGCGTCTTTCTAGATCTGGCAAAAGCATTTGACACTGTATCAATACCACTGCTTCTTAAGAAATTGGAGGCCTTAGGAATAAGAGGCACACAGTTAAAACTGTTTAAAGACTACTTACGGGATAGGTATCAATGTGTCAAAATAGACAACGTAATCAGTTCCGAATTATTATTACCCCAATTCGGCATTCCTCAGGGAAGTTTGCTCGGTGGAACACTCTTTCTAGTGTACATAAATGATCTCTGTAACCTAAACCTACATCATGGCACTATTGTTACATATGCTGACGACACTGCGCTTATTTTCTCAGCAAACACCATTACGGAAGCTCAGAAGTATGCACAACAAGGGTTTAACGTAGTAAATAACTGGCTTAAACATAATCTACTAACCTTAAATACTGATAAGATTAAATTCATTCAATTTTGTATGCGTAACCCCCAAGCACATAACAATTCTTTTCACTTATATGCACATAACTGTTATCTTAAGTCAAACAACATTTGCACCTGTCCGGAAATTAATAGCACTGCTAATATTAAGTATTTAGGGGTTATATTGGACGAAACCCTTTCCTATAAACAACATATCGCCGCTTTAACATGTAGGCTACGAAAATTATTATTTGTATTTAAAAAACTTCGCTTTATTTTACATCATAACCTCATTATACAGATGTACAAGGCATTGTGTCAGTCCATAATCCAATACTGCATAACCTCTTGGGGAGGTATAGGAAAATCTTTAATGCTCTCTATAGAGCGAGCGCAAAGAGCCCTGCTTAAAGTGGCCACCCGCTGACCTTACCGATTCTCTACAAGCCTTCTATATGAATCATGCAAAGTGCTAACGGTTCGTCAACTGTTTATATTGTACACTGTACTAAAACAGCATACTGCGCTTACGTACAACGCCGACCTTACTAACACCAAGAGACGGAAAGATATTGTCTGTAGTTCAAGCTCTGAATCAAGGTTTGTCTTTACTAATAGATTCTTTTCATTTCTTGGTCCCTATCTTTATAACAAAATAAACAAAGAAACATCTTTTTATGACCTAAGTTATGTAAGATCGAAACAACGCGTCTATCAGTATTTACAAACGTTGAAATATGATCAGACCGAAGAACTGCTGACTGTGGTCAAATAATTATACATTTCATATTAGTTTTAAAATAATTCTAAGTAGGCATATTTTTATTTAGAAACATTACGTTTAATATGTTGATGATAAATATTGTAATTACTTCATAACTCAGATCAAAATCACTTACTGTAAGTGCCTTTAATGCCTGTGGCACAGGTTTACCCTAGTACAGGCACCTCATTATTCTACCTAAATTACCTTTTAAGAACTTTATGTATATTTTTGTGATGTATGAAAATTAATAAATTTTTTATTATTTATTATACTATCCCACTGCTGGGCACGGGCCTCTTCTCACTATGAGAAGAGTAAAGCGTTAGTCCACCACGCTGGCCAAGTGCGGGTTGGCAGACTTCACATCTTTCGAGAACATTATAGAGAACTCTTAGACATGCAGGTTTCCTCACGATGTTTTCCTTAACCGATTAGCAAGCGATAATTAACAATTTAATACGCACTTAACTCCGAAAAGTCTTAGGTGCGTGCCGTGGATTCGAACCCGAGACCCACTGCGTAGCAGTCTGTCGGTCTCTCCACTCAGCTATCGCTTCTATCTTATCAGCTAATATTCTGTGAAATCCGGATAGACTAGTAAGCGGACCCTGGTTTGCAACTACCTCAACGCTACAGGATGATGACGACAATAGTGCTATAGCGTCACCTCCTCCCAATATGTCTGTGAAGGAATAAGGCAAAAACTAATTCATTAATGAGTTGCATTTTCGTGGCTTTTGTTTGATCCATATTTCGTTTAGGTGACATATCAAAGTTTTTGATATTTCAGTTAGTCATTTATATAACTAAATACCAAACACAGCAGACTGCACGGTTGATGCTGCTTGACACTGCGTCGAGTGTCGTGGGTTCGATTCCCACACGAAACAACACTTTGTGTGATCCATAAATTGTTGTTTCGAGACTGAGTGTGCTTTGCGTCTGTCGGTTGCAAGTTTGTGTCCTCTGCGTAACAGGATTTATTCCTAATGCTGGAGCCGTATTTTAAAAGAAAGGAATAAATCCTTTGGAGGCTTATTAGCACATCATTGCAGTTTTTTGCTAATCCTACATCTACTCGTAAGCGTCAGTTATCTAGACGGGGATATGTTTTAAAGTGGCCGCTTTATTGGCTGACTGTAAGGGATGGCCGGGCCACTAATTGAAACCGCGCTGAGCACCTTTCTCCTTCGGTGAACGTGTAACTGGGATGATGTGTGGTGTAAGTAAAGAGAAGGCTGCATTTAAGATTTAAAGAGGATAATATTTAATATCTTGACTTGACTCTAGTGTAAATACCCATACCTTTGTTCGGTTGTAGATCCCGGAATCCAAGACAAAGGTCTTGGACCGCAACTGGGAGAGCACTAAGATGGTGGTGATGAATCCACAAGTTAATTGTCACACGACAGATTCTAGATTAGCATAGCTTATGTTAAATTCATACACCTAAAACTACTTGTGACTTAGTAGCAATCTGATAAAATGTTATTTGAACTTACTCGAGTGTCACGTAGTTAACTAATTAAGAAATGTGATTTTAATATTTCTACAGATTGTTTTTTTCTTCTTGAATGAAATCTGTAAATAAAAAAATAAATTATGCAAAACGATGATATTTTGAAAATCAGGCAGTAGCAATCCTTCGAAATCAGTAAGGTTGGTAAGAAGGTCGCTTTGGTAATATAATAGTAAGCAATGGCAATTATCAATTATATCGTTGACATGCATATATCGAATAGATTCATAGTCTAAAAGCAAAGCATCTCAAAAGCTGCTAGTACAAAAATTTAATAACATATTCTTATAACATAGACATGGACACAGCTCACGCGAGCTCTTTATTGCTAATTTCGCCAAAACCCAATAAACGTTCTCCTTCACTTTCGTTGCAATCTCGCGACTGAAACACGCCATGCTTTATGATAGTGTGTTGCCAAGATTGCTATCACAAGAAACGGAGAAGAAGACTATCCAGAAATACAAACAAAAAAGACATGAAGAAATCGTCATTCATTCTGAAGAAAAACATTATTGCTAAATTAAATTTATTTCTTGCGACGGACTTTGCTGACATTTAAACAACAGAAATAAAGTACACCCACATAAGCAATGGTTTGTGAATCATACAATGTATTGTCCCATTGTGAATCATACCGTGTATTTTCTTAATTATTCTCCATACGGTAGTTCCATAGTTTCTCCATCTGTCTCCGTCTCCATTCAGTAGTCATATGTTGATTGGAAAAATATAATTACATGGATAATTATTAATAAGATATTTGTGTAAGTATGCTTCATGGAATTAAAATACGTACAACTTATCATATAGTATGCAAAAAAGGCCCAGAAGCATTTTAATATTAATTCAAGTGTACCATCAGCAAAAGTCGGCCACATTCGGGGATGTGATATGTTAGATATGTATCTCCAAACGATTTGTTTGAGATAAACATTTGATACAGTTTTGTATTGACCGACCCAATTATCACAAGTAGGTCAGTGGTGTTTGCACAACTATCTATCACTGCAACTCTGTGCTTTTTATAAAAGTATTGTGTTTACTATACAATACTTTTACTTAAATGGATCTGCTAAGATTTAGCGTGACAAGAAAATATATCGAATGCCGAATGATAAATGTTCCTAATAATTTGTGCAGACTTTTGAGGTATTATGTTCATACGCATATATGCCAGCCAGTTTCTTAAAGCATAAGTGTAAGGTCCCCATTTTTATTAAAATTAATATCGATTGGAATTTAATAATTTGTAGTCGATTGACTCGTCCGAGTCACATCACTATCGACACAATTCAAAATGGCGGTTGGCGAGAGCGGGCATTCCATTCCAGGCGACGGTACTGAACAGACGGTGGCTCTTAGGAAATATTATAATATCTGTACAGTGTAAAGGTGTGTCCGAAATATAAATTATTGTATTGGAATTAGTGTTGCCGAACTATCGATATTAAAACAATCGATAGTTTACATCGCAAATCATGTACCCTATCGATAAGCCTATCGATAGTATCGATATTATCGATAGTATCGATACTATCGATAATATATAACAAGGCAATACTGTCGAATGGGTGCAATATTATCGATACTATCGATAGTATTGCAGTTCGTTAATAACAAACTATTGATAGTATCGATACTGTCGATTTTATTTGTAACGATAGTATCGATAGTATCGATACTGTCGATAGTATCGATTATTTTGGACTATCGATATACTATTGTAAATTTTTAAACAATCGATAGTCCAAAACAATCGACACAATCGACACGATCGTTGCAAATAAAATCGACAGTATCGATTCTATCGATAGTTTGTTATTGAGGAACTATAATACTATCGATAGTATCGATAGTATTGCACTCATTCGATAGTATTGCCTTGTTCTGTGCTATCGATAGTATCGATACTATCGATAATATCGATACTATCGATCGGCTGATCGATAGTCTTACGATTGGTTGGCAATCGATAGACTATCGATTAATCATCGATAGTCGACTATCGATTGGCAACACTAATTGGAATACAACTGGAGTTTTACTACAAATCAGAAGTGGTAAGTACATGCTCACATTAATTTATATTCGTTTTAGTTTAAATTATGATTTTACGTGTGCGCGTATGGGGGTATTTTGTATTCGTCCTAGTTTTGAACTTTTGTTAGATATATATTGGAATAGAAAACTAGTTACCAGCGTACAATGTAACAACGCTAACAAATTTAAAATTACCCTCTTCATAGTGTAATAATTGTCTAACGGATTATTACTGTCTCGTTGGTCTCGCGGTATAAATTTTCTCGTGGGACATATCCCGGGTTCGATGCCCGGATCGGGCAATGTATTGTTGGGATTTCTTTGGTCTGGTCAAAAGTGAGTATAGCAATATCTAGCTCTGCCTAGCTCTTCGAGGATATAGAAGGAAGACTGTGTATGTATGTAACGGATAATTACGAAAAGAATACTACTTGATTATGGTTAGCTTGTGCCGTGAACGTATGGTCAAGGTCACATTAAGGTGCAACCATGGTCTTGAGGAGAAAGCTCCAAGACCGTCTATTTTAATTATTAAATAAAGTGTATCATTGGTAGTGGTTCGGAGGACCAGGGTCAAGGTCATGTTAAGGTCAGAAAAGGGTTCTAAGAAATATGCTCCGGGGTTTTATAAAGGGGTATGAATTTTTCATTATTTTTGCGCTAACGCGCACCGTTTTCGAGATAGACGATTTTTTTCAAAAAAAAATAATAATTTACCGTCTATTCAAAAATACAAATTCAAACCGAACTTTTCGTCTCTGAGTTAAAGAAAATGGAGCGAGGCGGGAATGGACCAAGCTGACGCCTGGAGACGCCGGAGCCCGGTGGATCGGGACGCGATGGCGAAGGAGCTGGGCGGGAGTCGACTGCGCAGCGAGGTGGACTGTGGAGGTCGCACTCGCTATCGGAGCCGTGGCCCTGCTCATCGCGGCGTCTGCGGCCGGAGCGTCCGGGACGGGGATCCTGGGTCGGAGAGAGAACGAGAGTAACGAGACGGAGTCGGGCGCTTGGAAGAGGAAATCGGCTTGCAACGGAGTCGTCATCGACCGGGTTCCCGACGGCATGGCTCTCGTCGCGGCGACCGTAATGCGTCGCATATTTGTTATTTATTTAATTATTTGTCATTCACACGTTCATGCAGAAATAGTGCAGTGTCCCACAAAACCGTGTCATCGGTTTGACTGTGGGATCCAGTCTCCGTACAGTAAATTAGAACGTTTACATAGATAAAATTACAATAACTACTTATAGCTAACTTCACTCTTAAATTCTAGCACTTATCTAAGTAATATTGCTTAAGTCTCCTTTTAAATATAGTTTCATCATTTTCGTTCCTTATGTCCTCTGGGACATTGTTTGGCGGATATGGCAAACGTTTTTAAAGTTCTACCACCGTAATAATTAAACACTCTTGGTACAATAGATTTGCCAGAGGCCATCGATCGGGTGTTATGATTATTTGTAACTGGTTCCAAGTTATGCCCAAGACTGCCATGGTTGTTTACAGCCAATAAGTATTTATGTTTTAGGGAAATTGGTAGTATTTTACAAATTTTAAATAATTTTGTGTAGACATTTTTATGCTGATTTCTAGTTTTATTATTGACAAGAAGTTTAAGAAACTTTGTTTGGATTGATTCTAATTTATTTATATATGTTTTGAATGTAAGACCATGGCAATCTAAAGCATACCGAGAATAGACTCCTAGAGTGACTTATATAAGGATTTCAATGTTCCTTTAGGTACTTTAAAGCTTAAATGATAGAATTTTCCAAGTAATACTCTGTTTTACATCTGTTTTAAATTGTATGATGAATACTCTGTTTGTCACAAAGGTAATCTAAATGATGGGACCATGAAAAATGCTCATCTATTTTCATGCCTAAGTATTTAAAACAGTTTACTTTTTCAATAGGTTTACATTGACGGTTTGATAAATTATGAAAGCTTGAATGGTTGTGTGTATACAATACTGGTTCTACTGATGGTCGCAAATATGTATAGTGTGTTATTAGCAGTTTGATTTTCTCTGACTTGATGACGATGCCGTTATCGTCGCATAGACCGACATCATTGAGACAGGATGAGATGCGGTCTTTTCGAAAGGACAGCCGAGGTGAGCAGCGATGCCGTCTTGAACGGGACGGCAAAGAGCTGCCTCATGACCCCTCCAGAAGTTTTCGTCTCCAAGTACTCATGGATCTCAGAGTTGCGAGTGGGCCGGGCGGCGCCACTTGTGGTCCTGAGGATGTTATTTTGGGCTCTGGAGGCATTGGATGTTTGATTTGCAGGCTGAGGACCACAGTTGGAATCCATAAGTCCATATGGGTTTTATAACTGAGCTGTAGACTCTGGGTTTGTTACTCAGGGACGGAGCGGATTGTTTACCGAGTAACCACAATAGGTTTTTTTTTTAAAACGAAAGTTGACTTCGTTCCGTTTATGTTTTACATACTCCTTCCAGGTCATGCGTTGATCCAAGTGGAGGCCCGGGGGCTTCACACATGTAGATTGAGGTAGCGGTACTTGACCGGGATTTGCTGTTGGGCATAGTTTCTTTAGCGGCATGAAAGTGATGTGGTGCGATTTGGGGGCACTCGCTCTAATTCGCCATTTTTGCAACCAGTTATAGGTTTGGTCTGGTTGGATTTGTAAGGGCCCCCAGGCTTTATCTGGGTCACTACTAGATGTCAGAAATGCAGCGTCATCCGCAGGCGTCGCAATAATTACGTTTGGGGGCTTGCGGTAGGTCGTGAGTAAATATGTTATACATATCTGGGCCAAGGACCGAGCCTTTAGGCGCTCCTGAATCGCAAGTATGCGGAAGGGATCTGGAGCCGCGTTGCTTGACTTGGAGGGTTCTATCCTTTAAATATGATGCCAAAAGAAGGTAGAACGTGTGGGGCAGGGTCCTCTTTATTTTGCACAATAGGTTTTTGTTCCAAACCCGATCGAAATCATGTTGGACATCGAGAAATGCTGCTGAGCAGTATTCCTTATTTTCGAGACTGTCTTATCTTTTGGTAGACTCTATGCATTTGCAACCTGTGCGAGAGCAGTCCTTAGTTCAGTGATCACCCGGTTGAGTCGTGTTTTGTCTTCTCTATTGCGTGAATGTTGCCACACTCTGCGAAGTCTGCGCTTTTCAGATATCTTGCTGCGGATATCAACTGGAAATAGTTTTCTACGATTGGGTGTTTCTAGAGTGGGAGTATTTTTCCAAGCCGCTACTTGTATCAGGTTGGTGATGTATGGGCACGCGTGGTCAATGTTTTCGGGATTCTTCAGTGTAAGTTTAAGAATTATATTGGATTCCAGAAATTCACGAAAATTACCCTAGTCTGTTTTTGCATTTTACAGGTTCTCATTATAGAGTACACAGTAAATGATTGTTGTGCTTATCATCAGCATCACTAGACTATGGTCCGAGGAGACGTCGAGGCTTGATACTATGTGAACGTAAAGGGGTTGAATATTTTTGGTGATATAAAAGTCCAACAAATCTTGTTGCCGTCTGTGGGCCAGTATGTCGGTTCACCAGTAGACAATAGTATAATTCGATTGGAATCGACGCTCCTTTTTAGTTCTCGACCTCTTGTAACGGTTACTCGTGATCCCCAGTAGGTGTGCTTAGCATTCCAGACCCCACCAGCAATAAAGCGATTCCCCAGAGACTGGAAATATTCTGTGAACATGACTTCTTTTATGCAATGTCGCGGTGGGCAATATATGGCCGAGAGCTTCATATGACCATAGCCGTCTTCTATGCGCACTGTGGTAGCTTGTAGGTGATTAGTCGCGTACGGCTGCGGTAGGCAGTGTTTTATGCTATTTTTAATAACAATCGCAGAACCAGCATGAGCTCCGCCATTCGGGTGGCAGGTAAAATACACGCTATATCCGGTGATGCAAATTCGGCTTAGATTCGATTGTTTGTATGTGTTTCGGATATAAGGCATCTATCAAGTTTGTTGGAGTGGAGGAATGCTTCAAGTTCATGAGAGTTAGGTGCAAGGCCATTAATGTTCCACGTTGCAATGTTTAGAGAAGTAATTTGTTGTTCTATAATGAGAGTTGTGATACGGTCCAACATGGAGCACATTTGTTGAATTAGGAGATCGATCGTCTCACTTTGTTTTATGAGTATGCTTTCAAGAGTCAGATTTCGTTGATTGTCAGTAACATCAGTGGTGTTATCAGAAGCTGGTGTAGATTTTGACTGCGTTACGGTCTCGGCGGCTACCACACCTGCATGGGATCTCTGTTGTAGTTCACAATCTTTGGTGATTGTTGTCTATGGTGGAGGTTTTTAATGACTAAGCGGTAGCTTTTATTGTCCTTTGGGGTGAATAGCCGATAGCCCATTTGACCGGATAACAGTTTTTTTTTTTTTTGGGGGCACGTGTAGGGTGGGTCTAGGAAAGGATGGTAGTTTCTACTGACGCGAGTAACTTCACCCCCCTCCCAAAGATTATTAATTTAAAATAATATTAATGTACCTAGGTATTAATGGTACAGTCCAGAGCTGTATTGTTACAGGCTTATTTTTGTAGCAGTGATAAAACAGCCTATCATTCTAATTTATATTAATTCCTTGTGTATATTATGTCGCTAGGATAATAATATGTTGTTAACTTGTGCTAAAAATTAAATAGTTAGTAATAGTGGTGTTTTACACATGTTGCGCTAACTATTGTATGAGCTGATATATTGCACTGATGGTTGTAAAACCGTATTAACTATATTGCGATACAATTGTTAATATAGGCATGATTTTATTTATTAAAGGTCTATTTTGCTATGTGAAAATTCTGGTCAGAATTGGATGGGTTGACCAGAATTATAAGCTATTATAAGCAGTGTAGCAGTTCCTGCTAGAATTGGATGGGTTAGCAGGAACTGCATGTTGGTATTGTTGGTAAATGTCAATCTTGCTAGAATTGGATGGGTTATCAAGCATTGCATTTATAACACGTAGGCATTGTTGGTAAATGTCATTTATAACATGGTATTGTTGGTAAATGGCATTTATAACATGTAGGTATTGTTGGTAAATGTCAATCTTGCTAGAATTGGATGGGTTAGCAAGCATTGCATTTATAACACGTAGGTATTGTTGGTAAATGTCAATCTTGCTAGAATTGGATGGGTTAGCAAGCATTGCATTTATAACACGTAGGTATTGTTGGTAAATGTCAATCTTGCTAGAATTGGATGGGTTGGCAAGCATTGCATTTATAACACGTAGGTATTGTTGGTAAATGTCAATCTTGCTAGAATTGGATGGGTTAGCAAGCATTGCACTTATAACATGTCTAAGCTTTTATAAGCGATTTATAAAATGTATTGGTCAGAATTGGATGGGTTGACCAGGATTGTAAGCTTTTACAAGCGATTTATAAAATGTATTGGTCAGAATTGGATGGGTTGACCAGGATTGTAAGCTTTTATAAGCGATTTATAAAATGTATTGGTCAGAATTAATGGGTTGACCAGGATTGTAAGCTTTTATAAGCGATTTATAAAATGTATTGGTCAGAATTGATGGGTTGACCAGGATTGTAAGCTTTTATAAGCGATTTATAAAATGTATTGGTCAGAATTGATGGGTTGATCAGGATTGTAAGCTTTTATAAGCGATTTATAAAATGTATTGGTCAGAATTGGATGGGTTGACCAGGATTGTAAGCTTTTATAAGCGGTTTATAAAATGTATTGGTGAGAATTGGATGGGTTTACAGGATTCTTTAATGTGATTGTAAGTGCCCCCTCTCGCCGAGTGTAAGGTTTATGTTAAGTTTGCTTGATTGCGTGTATGGGGACATACACGAGGTCAGGATGGACGAGTGTAAGGTCCCCATTTTTATTAAAATTAATATCGATTGGAATTTAATAATTTGTAGCCGATTGACTCGTCCGAGTCACATCACTATCGACACAATTCAAAATGGCGGTTGGCGAGAGCGGGCATTCCATTCCGGGCGACGGTACTGAACGGACGGTGGCTCTTAGGAAATATTATAATATCTGTAAAGTGTAAAGGTGTGTCCGAAATATAAATTGTATTGGAATACAACTGGAGTTTTACTACATAAGCATTTATAATATAATAAAGGCGAATATAAACAGTTGCACAGATTATGATCAAGAAGTCGGGCTCGACTTCTTGAATTATTTACATGCTAAATTTCAAGCAATTTTAAGGCAGGCTTATATGTACATAGCTTTCGACTGTGTAACATAAATAAAAATCTACCTCTAATGGCCTGAATTAGGGGCATACAAAATACATAGTAGGTACACAAAATCCACATGCTACGCGGGTAAAGCAGCTGGCAAAAGCTAATAATTATACACTGAAAAGTATATTATCATCGATTTTAAACTTTCGCGATTTGTATACATCATTGAAATTAATTTAGCGGGTCTTAATCGCGTTAACTTAACTTATTTAAGGTATAAATACCTATTTGTTACCGACGTTTCGCTCGTCCTGCACCGAGCGTGGTCGCGGAGAGACTGATGAGAGCTCAGCGACGTCTTGTGGAAGTGCGGGTTTAAGCACCTACCCGCACTTGGTCTTTATTTAAGTTCGCAATGTCGGTACTCCGACACACTACACTAATGACGTCTACACACTGTTGAGATTTATCACTGCGGCGGTGTTTACACTTGCTGATGACTAGATTCCAAGTGGCCGATAATCTATATCCATCCTCCCAGTTGAAATTGTTATATTTCTTGATTTCTACCGCTTCACGTACTATCCTGGAGTAATAGTGACGATTGGTGGATAAGACTTGTGGTTGATGCAGTTCTATCCAGTGGTTTGGTCCAGACTCCAACAAATGCTTAGCTATTGCCGACTTGTTAATATGTCGGTTTTTTACAGCTGCGATATGTTTCTTTACCCTTTCAGCGATTGTACGCTTAGTTTGCCCGATATATGAACTACCACAGCTGCAATCGACTTTGTAGACGCCAGGTGTTTGGAGAGGAATTACATCCTTTGGTGTACGCAGATTGTGTGCTATCTTAGAGAGCGGACTGTATACAGTCTTGATGGAGTATTTCTTGAGTACTGTTCCAACTTTGTCCGTCACTCCCTTTAGATACGGCATGTAAGCGGGCACTCTGCTTACTTCAGATTTACGCTCGTTCCTCTTCCGACAGAGTAAGTTTTTCTTGTATCCGTTGCACCTAAGTACCTCCCGAATATGTAACAGCTCACTATTTAATTGTTCAGGGTCACATAAGTCATACGCTCTGTTCCCTAACGAGGACACAACGGAATCCAAGTGCCGCGGATGGTGGTGCGAGTTCGCGTTGAGATACCTGTCGGTGTGTAAGCACGCTAGATTAATTTCTGTGATATATTATCATCACCGGCCCTTTGTATGCACTCCCAAAGCTAGGCAAGCCATAATTCACCACGCTTGCACCAGCAACCAACACCAGCAACCAGCACCAGCTTTGTGGAATATGCATGTCTTTCAAGATCAGTTTCACCGACGCAAATATATTTCTGCACACACTTTACGACATTCTGTGTGCACTGTGTAAAATTATATAATTAGTAACACACAGCTTAGTATTATAAGAGAGCTAAGCTTTATAATTAGCTCCGCTTTAATTTAAAAACTGCTAATGGGTTTGTGCCATTATTGTATTATACCAATGTTCATGATATCTTCAAAGTAACTGACACCTTCATTAGCGTGAGTTAATTGGCCGTTGAGAATGGTTGCTCACTTGCGAGCTTTGGAGGAGTTTAACTTCACTTTTCAACTTTAGGATTGCTGGAGAGACTAAGATAAAATGGGTATAATTTGTTTGTTAGTTAGGAGGATAATATGTTAGTTAACACATTTCATAGTCATTAATATTTTAATGTTATCACGTTCCTTTGTTTAGGGTAGCTGATGTTTTGGCACTGTGATAAACACCATGAAGAATCATTTCTGCATTTTGGTTATTTACAGCACTTACACCAGTCAAAACCCTATTCTAGATTATGCCTCTTCTTGACAAGGAAAGCCGACAAAAAAAATTTAAATTACGGTTGTACTCAAAATATGGGCAACGTGTTATATATCCCAATAGACAATTTAAAAAGTATGCGTAGAGAACAATCGTCCAATTTCTAGAATACTATAAATTAATAAATATTCAATTTCATAACAGAGCATTCTTCATCGAAGAATCAAAAATACAATAACATCATTATGTTTTCCATCTTTATCCACTACGGAATTTACTCATGAAAACAGCATTCAACATTCAAATGCAAAGATAACATCCTAGTGCAATCTTTAAATGTAATAATAGTATGAAAGCATCTCCATATGAGAAGGGTCAGGCCGTAAGTCCATCTTGGAGCACAAGTGTCGGACTTCAAATGAGTCATAAATTTAATAATTATATATATATAACTCTAATTAACACTTCAAACACAACGTAGGACGCCCTCCGGCTAGTTGCAGTGACGCTATACGCAAAGTGACTGGCAGCGGCTGGAGAGCCGAAAATCGCGATCAGTGGCATGTCATTGGAGAGGCCTATAATGATGATAGAGAACTCTGTAAACATTGTAGACAACTCTTAGACATGCAGTATGCCTCAATACTGGTTGTTATTACTTATGCCAATTTGTTATTTACAATATACGCACGCCAGTGATGAGCATCATAAGTTCCAAAACTTAGTCTCTGTGAAGTAATCTGTGAGTCTCTCCACTATACTCCAAAATTCATACCGAGAAGTTTATATTACACAGAATCAAATTCATATTTCAAACATAATAATGACATGAGCTTAAGTTTTGATTATATTAGCTCCGAGTATAAGATGGAGTCGTATTTTAAACGTAACATAATTCTGCTTGCTAGTAAGAAATTTTATTGTCATGTCGAGGTTTCAAATTAAACTTTCGACTTTACGAGATCTCTTGCAATATGTTGTACTTATAAACTTCTTGTTTTATTTCTTAATCTCATAAATTTGTCTGATATAAGTTTATTTAGGGTCAACACGAAATATGTTTTCGAAAACTTTTAAATTGTGTGTTTTAGGTCCAACGTAATAGGGGGCGAGCCTATTGCCGTACCGGGCACATTACCAGACTCTGAGCTGCTACTGAGAATTTCCTAACGGAAAAACCCAATAACACTTTGCCCGACCCGGGAATCGAACCCGAGACCTTCCAATCCCACGCGCACATTTATGTCGCGAGACCAACGAACTCTAAATTAAATAAACCCTAAATATTTTATACATGTGCATAAATTGCGTTTTCAAGGTGATTTATCTTCTAGCTTCATCGCGTGGAAAACCTAAGGCATAGCACGGGTCCCTAGAAAAGAATACCTAGAAATGCTTGCTCATGACAAGACTAACCGCGATTCTTCCGGCCATCGCCACACTGATTAGCTGACGTAGATTTTTACACCAATCAGAGCGTCGAACGTTGCTTGAATCATAATAAGTCGTGGTAGCTTAAACTCCGTGTAACCCTAATTAGGATTTATATTCAGTGCATAGGGTGAAAATTTTTGCTGATAATCCGTCTAGGTCTAGAACTCTAGACCAATTACTAAAAATTGTGAGAGTTGATGCACGAGGCGAGTAAATCAAAGCAAATTAACTTGAATGACGCTGAACGTATAGATTTACTAATGATTTTAATGACATGAAAGTAGATCATTATAATTGTGATTTTAATATTCTTCTTTCTTAGAATAACAATCTTAATTGGTTCATTTAAAGTATCAAGCGACAGACACATAAAAAATTAAAATTGCATTATTTACAAAGAAGTCTATTGGCTGAATGCTAAGATTAACACTTAATTGTAGCTACTAGTGGACTCCAGATTACTTTCGTGTAAGACTTCGATAAATAACTTTGAATAAAAAGCTGATCACAACCAAACATTATCTTTAAGCTTTCTGAAATAAAATAAACTATGCCATCAGGAATCTGACCTGTATTGCGGGGGACTTTTCAAAGATTTAATCAGAATACCCAGGCTTGAAATAACAATTCAAACAGTGGACTAAATAGTATATGTCCCGCATAGGACTCATTAGCGGTGACCACTAAAACGACTACACCACCACCGTTGATCAAACGATTTAGCAATATATTTCACAAGATGATACGTGTTACACCAGGCCAGTTAACAAATGTGGGAGGTTATCTGATAATAGATGTAGTAGCCGCCTGTTACGAGTCTCGATAAAAATAGATAGACAGGGACGAGCTTTTTGTTGACAAACTTTTTCGCCTTTGATTTTCAATTCGGTATTAGATAGCGGTACTTATATCTCATATGCATGTTTGCAAATTGAGAGTAAATAAAACCGTAATTGGAATGAAATTAGCGCAGGAATTGTTTTGTTTTTTGATATAGTAATTTAAAGAGCAAAGCCACATGTATAAACAATGGATACACCAGCTTATTATATATGAAAAAATGCAACGTAGTTACTAATTTGTTTAAATTGTATACAACAAGACGATGAAAAGAGTGACCCTGAGTTTCTTGCCTAATTCTTCTCATGAGGCATGACCTTATGAACATGCATTTCTTTCGATGCTTAATTATGTAAATATGCATTTAAAGTTATTTTTTTAAGATTATGATGATTAAAATTATGGCTTTATGACGTGTTTAAAGAAAATCATTTTTATGGAAATGAACATGTTTGGGTTTAAAACATCAGGTTAAGCGTGTCACCATCTAGTTTGTGGGGACCGGTAACAAAAAGTTATTCTGTACTCGAATAAAATTTAAAGATTTACATACACATACATACATACATACATATCGTCACGCCTTTTATCCCCGTAGGGGTAGGCAGAGGTGTATTTCTACACCCACTTTTCGCCAGATATACTTTAGTCCCACGTAATAAGGGGCGAGCCTATTGCCGTACCGGGCACATTTCCAGACTCCGTGCTGCTACTGAGAATTTCGTGACAGAAAAACCCAATAACACTGCCCGACCCAGGAATCGAACCCGGGACCTCCCGATCCCACGCGCACATTTATGCCGCGAGACCTACGAGGCAGTCGTATAGGGTTTGATGTCGAGTTTTCCGTCTCTACGCAAAGATGGTATTTGCATCGTGTTATCCCTCAGTCGCCTCTTACGACACCCACGGGAAGATAGGGGGTGGTGACACTTGTATTCTATGCCGTCAACCACACGGCTATATTTAAAGATTTAGTAGCGAAAAATATTCAAAAATTGTAATAGCTTTCCCTTAGTTTGTTTAAAATATGACAAAGCAAAACCTAAAGATTAAACTCAGGTCTTTTGCTTACATTATACTGCAGTAAAAGAGGAATAGTTGTGAAAATCTTGTTAATTTCTTTTTATACTGTTTATTCATCACAATGCACTACGACACCGAGATTTGACTGTACGTCTGGCGTAGCTGCGTCGAATCTTATGTGTTGGGATCTTATAAGATTCAGCTTACTGTGATCTACAAATTATTTATTTATTGTACTCTGAGTCCGTTGATTGAATATTTGCAAAGTCGACCGCGATACAGGATATACTCCTAGTTCGAGAGTAGTCTAAAAGTAAAGCCCCATTCGTTTGAAATTCTGTGGAAGTATTACCAGCACGGTAAGAATTACTTCAGTGATATATCTCAGACGATACATCACCTAACCAGGCAGGTGTGTCTAAAATCGCACACTCATTATCCAAAGTATAAAATAAGGGTGACATCAAAATGTTCGCAGTCATAAATCAAAATGGCGGCGTTAATAAAAATAAGCCGTTCCGACGTCACTTCTCTTGGATAGCTATCATATATTGTTAGTATGCAAATGATAGAAGCATTTATCAATCCTCTGAGCGAACAGTTTTCATAGCACCTCATGGGAAATTATGAAGAAAATTTGTATGAAATATTACTCATTTATATGTATATTAATGTAGTGGATAAATTAAAGTTGTTTGAAATAGAATTAGTTTTTATTATAAGTCAAATCGATTAGATCGATTGAGTAACATTTTGTTTAGTCTATTGAAAATTTCTGACAATGGTCACACTGAACTGTCACTTCCGTTCGCTTCCCCTTGAAAAATTACCACGTTGTCGACTCGTACGTAAAAGAATTGGTCGCCTTTTGAAAAGCACATACTTGTAGCTACGCGAATAGTTGTGAAATCTATTAAATTGCCGCTTTTTTGACTCCCGGCACGGTTTGTGACATATTGAACATTTGTGAAAAATCTTGTGAACTTGCATCGTGCATTGAAGACGCCGCGTGGAGTCTGGTAAAGTAAAGATAATTCACTTGCTAATATTGGCCAATTTTAGTCTTGTGTGTATCTAGCTTGCCTCCAGGACTCCACTCAAGAACATCACCAGGATATATAAGGTAAAATTTTCATGTACCTACTCAATACTTTACTCACTGTGCAACGCAGTGCATTGTGTCTGGATATATTGTCTATCGTGGTCAGGTAGATGTATTACACCTTCCACTGCGCACTCCTGATACACCTTCCTGCCTGGCTACGGTAATTCTAGACGTAATTTTGATAGCAAGATCGTGGTTAACTGCCTATATTGTAAACTTGTATCTTAGCCGTTGATTGTATCTGAACTCAGATTGGTGTTGTATGAGCTATATATCTCACCTTGTAGACAGTATTGTAGTGTTTGTCAGGTCAGTTATTGACTAAAATACATAATATTTAATTGTATAAGTTGACCTAGATAATTTGAAACACATTGTCACACATAACCTCAATCAGTCATTGTTGATTTGTATTGTTGAAAAATCTAACTTAAATTTGTTGTTGCATTAATAAGTCACTTTGATTGGATACATATCAGTTATATGTATCAATTGATTTAGTTTATTGCATATATTCATAAACATTAGAACAACCAACTTGACCTTGCCACTTGGGCGGGTCACATTAATAAACTTTGTTTTGTTATAATATAGATAATATTGCTAGGTAACACATATTCTGTGCTTACTTACTATTGTATATCTCAAACAACACAGTTAGTCTGTCTGTTGCAAATAATTAATTAATTAAGTTGAAGTTTCAACTTTATTAATTTGTTATAACATAAGTTATAACTTTGATAACTTTTGTGTTTGTTTCAATATACTGAAACCTTTAATTTTGTTGGGCAGTAAATACCTCTAACTTGCCTTCACTTGCAGTAAACAGGCTAATACTTTGTTGGTTTCAAAAAATTAAGAAAAATTAAGTTTTGATTGTTAATTTTATTTAGCGCTTGTCCGGGCTCTTTTGAATTTTGATTATGTCAGCTATCAAGGACTTGCGTGCGGCTGCTGGTGCTATTGCATCAGATTTGCGCTGGTTTGCCTCGGCCAATGCTTTAGTGAACCGGCCTGATCGCCAGCAGGCCTTACTTCAGAGGTACGAGCGGATTGACGATCGCCTGGCAAGTGTGGAACAGCGATTCCGCACTTTCAGCACTTGCTGTCTTGAAGTGTCAATCAATGATTTCACCGCTGACCAGCGAAATAAGGTCAGCGAAGACTATGCCCAGGTCTTAGACCTGTATGATGCTGTCTCCAGTAGTGCGAGACAACTAGTTGCCGATAGGGAAGGGCAACCCGGCCTGAAGCAGGAGCTTCCTAGGTCAGCACCAGGGCTGGTGAGTAGGCTCCCTACCTTGGACCTCCCCCATTTTGATGGCTGCCTAGGAAGCTACCTGGGCTTCATTAATTTGTTCGACAGCCTAGTCAATGATAGGGCTGACCTTCGGCCGGCACAAAAGTTGGCCTATCTAATGTCGGTTCTGGATGGGGAGGCTAAGGGCCTCATCCAGCATCTGCCCGTGTCTGACGAGGCGTACCAGACGGCTCGGGACCTAATCACCCGTAGGTACCATAATAAGCGTGGCCTCGCCGACACGCACATCGAGCAGATTTTGGGTTTGCCGACGCTCGCCCGGGTCTCTGGGTTGCGCACCCAACTTTTGAACCCGCTCTTGGTGGCCATCAACGCACTTAAGTGCCTTGACCTGCCCGTGGACCAATGGTCCTATCTATTGGTGCACATTGTACTGAAAAAGCTGCCTGCCGACCTGAGGTCGCGTTTTGAGCGGCGCTTTGGTGGGGATAGCGCGACCCATCTGCCCCCCTTTGCTGACCTGGAGAGGTTCCTGGAGGATGAGTGCCGGGTCTTGGACAACTCCGGTGGTGACACGCCGGCTAAGTCGCAGCCGCCCAAGGTCAAGGAGCAGGCTCGCGTTCACACTCGAGCCAATGTTGACCGGCGCCCTCCTCGCTTTGCAGTCACGCAGAGCCCAGTGGAGTGCTCCTACTGCAAGGTCACGGGGCACAGAACGGCCAATTGTAGGGCATTCTTGGACCTACATGTCGCCTCTCGTAGGCGCATCGCGAATGCCCGCCGCCTTTGCTTCTCTTGCTTGGGGTCCCACTACCAGCGAGACTGCCCAAACTCTCGCCCCTGTCCTCACTGTGGAGGACAGCATTTGGACATTCTCTGTATGAATGCCAGAGTGGTTGGCCGCTTGTCCAACCAGCCGACGCCGCGCACGGGCGGGTGTTTTGAAGGTGGCAGCGGAGGCTCACCGGCGCGTAGCCGAGAGTCGCCTCGCTCAATTGATCGCCACTCGCCCCGCTTGGAGAACTGTAGCGTGCGCACGCCTCCTCTCTCTCGCGCACCTGAATGTGCTGTTCAGCGTCACCAGCACCATGACTGCTGCCCCAGGTATTCCCCTCCTTTGGCGGAGCGTCCCCGCCTTGACTCGCGCCCACCTCGTTTTGGGCGGGTGCGTCATTATGACCCCCCACAGATGGTGCGCGGATCAAGTCATCGCGCCTTTGAGGACTTCAAGCCGCACCCTCATTTTGATTTGCCTGGTCCTGGCAAACGGTCGCCGCCCAGGCAACAATAGGTCATTGATCCCTGCCCTATAACGCCAACCTCCCCCATTGAGACCGTTATCCTACCAACGGTTGCTGTTAGGGTCTGGGGACCCACGGGGACCTCTGTTGTTGTCCGTGCTATAATGGACACAGGTTCACAAGGTTGCATTGTTTCCACTTATTTGGTAGGGCAGGTTAAATTAAATATGGGCTCTTTTCCAAATTGTATACGGGGCATAGGTGATGTAGCCTCTAATGTTGAAGGGCAAGTTAAGGTTTTGTTTGGCCCTGTTGAATCTTCACACCCGAGGATTAAAACCTCGGCTATTGTGTTGAAGAATATTTTGGGTATGCATCCACAGAAGCAGCTACCTGCTGCTGTGGTGAATTTGACATCGGGATTGGAACTGGCAGACCCCAAATTTGACACACCGGGACAAATCGACTTGTTGATTGGCTCTGATGTCCTCGGTGGAATTTTGATTGGTGGGAAACGGGTCTTGGTGCCAAATGGTTTGACTGCCATCCCGACCATATTTGGATTTGCTTTGATGGGACCTGTACCTAGGGACCCCCCTCCACCCGAACTTGATAATTTGTTGGCTGTAGGTTCTGCTCTCTCTGATGCAGTTCAGAGGTTTTGGGAGGTAGAGGAGCCGCCTCAAGCTGCCCGTTTGAATCCAGAACATGAGGAGTGCGAGCTGTTCTTCCAGAACAACACTGGTCGACTCCGTTCTGGTCGGATTATTACGAGGCTACCCTTCCTGTCTGTTCGGCCTCCGCTTGGTGAGTCACGACCTTTAGCCGAAAAGAGGTTGTTGGCCATGGAGCGCCGCATGGGTCGTGATCCGGAGCTCAGACAGAAGTACATTGAGTTCATGAGGGAATATGAACAGTTGGGACACATGTCTGTGTCAAATTTGGATTGGCGTTCGGTGGAGCATTACTTTCTCCCGCATCATGCGGTATTGAAGCCATCGACTGGCAAGCTGCGCACAGTGTTTGATGGTTCTGCGCAGACTTCAACAGGCGTATCCTTGAACCAGTGCTTGCATTCTGGTCCCAAGTTGGTCAAGGACCTTTGTGACGTCATCACCAGCTTCCGACGACATCAGGTTGTCTTTGTGGCCGACATAAAAATGATGTTCAGGCAGACGATTATCCACCCTGATGACTGTCGCTTCCAGCTGATCCTTTGGAGAGAGTCTCCTCGCGATCCCATGGTCATCTACGAGCTCAATACAAATACGTACGGGTTAAGGTCAAGCCCCTACTTGGCAATACGTTCTCTTTGGGAGCTCGCAGACCGCGAAGGCCTACGTTTCCCAAGAGCCTCCGCCATCTTGAAGGACGATATTTACGTCGATGACATTTGCTCGGGCGCCTCCACAGCGGACGAGGCGATCCTCCTGCGGGACGAATTGATAGGTATTTTGGCCTCCGCTGGTTATGAGTTGCGCAAATGGATTTCCAACTCACCAGCGCTTTTGGAAGGCTTGCCAGAGGATCATCAGCAAGATCCACATCTATTTGAGATTGTTGACAACCCCGCCATGATGGCTGTTCGCGGCGTTCAGTACAGACCAGTCCAAGACATCTTTACATATAACGTAGACTTGAAATTGCCGTGTTCTTGGACTAAACGTCTCGTATTGTTTACTGTCGCCAGAACCTTTGATCCGAACGGTTGGATCTGTCCAATTATATTTTGGGCAAAATGCTTCTTGCAGAAGCTTTGGACAGCAGGATTGACCTGGGACGAACCTCTGCACGGCACTCTTGTTGAGGAATGGACCTCTTTTGTATCCTCACTTCCTGCCGTCAATGAGATCTCCTTGCCTCGTCCCATCCTTCCTCCCGGGAAGTACAAGGCCACCCTTCACGGGTTTTGTGATGCCTCGGAACGTGGGCACGCGGCCGTGGTGTACTTGCGCACAGTTAGTGCCTCAGGTCAGGTGAGGGTTTCCCTGATCATGGCGAAGAGCAAGGTTGCACCCCTTCGTACATCTTTGACCATTCCGAAATTGGAGCTCTCGGGAGCAGCCCTACTTGTACGCTTGTTGAACCACGTGTCCAGTACCTTGGGTAAAAGCATTTGCATTAATGGGACCTACGCCTGGACAGACAGCCAAATTGTTCTTTGTTGGTTGAAGGCTTCTGTCCACACTTTGGAGGTATTTGTTGCTAATCGCGTTTCCCAAATCCAGAAATCCGAAGTCAAACTTGTTTGGAGACACGTGCCAGGTGAGCTCAACCCCGCTGATTGTGCCTCGCGCGGATGCTTGACGCCTAGTTTGATAGGTCATTCGCTGTGGTGGGGTCCGGAATGGTTGAGTCGACCAGAAATTGATTGGCCTCGAACGCCAGTTTTGAATACTTCTAATTTGCCGGGTCTACGAACACTCGCTCTTGAGAAGGTGGAATGCGCCTTCGACCCCGATTTTTTGTTGAATCGCTACAGCTCCCTTGACAAGTTGTTAGGTGTCACTGCTTGGATAAAGCGTTTTGTTTTTAATTTTAGGCACCCACAACAGAAACGACTGACACCGTTTCTCTCACCACAGGAACGACAGGAGTCCCTCACCTTTTGGGTTCGTTCTGTGCAATTGGCGCACTTTGAGAAGGAGATTGCTATCCTCAAGTCGGGGAAATCGAAATTGTCGGGAGCTGTATCTAAATTGAACCCCTTTTTGGACGAAACGGGTCTCTTGCGCGTTGGAGGGCGTCTCAAGAACGCCAACCTCCCTTACGGGGCTCGTCACCCCCTTTTGTTACCTAAGGACGGTCATTTGGTACGCTTGTTGGAAACTGACCGTCACCTTAAAAATTCGCATGCTGGTTGTAATGCCTTGTTGGCCATTTTGCAACGCGAGTTTTGGATTTTGTCTGCCCGAAGAATTATTCGGAGTGTAGTCTTTCGCTGCATCCCTTGCTATAAGCTCAAGGCTTCTACCATGCAGCCCTTGACGGAGGCCCTTACGCCGGGCCATTTTTTGATTGGTCGCCCACTTGTTGCCTTGCCTGAGTACCCCTATATTGATACGAGACCTGGTCGTCTCTCGCGTTTTGAATTGGTACGCCAGATTACTCAGAGCTTTTGTAAACGCTGGAACTTGGAATATTTGCACATACTCCAGCAACGCGTTAAGTGGACCGACAAGACCGATCCACCCAAGATTGGTGACCTCGTTTTGATCAAGGAGGCTAACCTTCCGCCACTCAGATGGCGCAGGGGGCGCATGCTTCATTTGGTAACTGGGGCTGATGGAGTTCCCCGATTTGCTGAGGTCTTGGTGGACGGTTCGATTCTGAGGAGAGCGGTTGCAACATTGTCACGTCTACCAACCGATTAGCGGACCGGTAGGCCGGTCCGGGGCGGGTGGATGTTTGAAATAGAATTAGTTTTTATTATAAGTCAAATCGATTAGATCGATTGAGTAACATTTTGTTTAGTCTATTGAAAATTTCTGACAATGGTCACACTGAACTGTCACTTCCGTCCGCTTCCCCTTGAAAAATTACCACGTTGTCGACTCGTACGTAAAAGAATTGGTCGCCTTTTGAAAAGCACATCCTTGTAGCTACGCGAATAGTTGTGAAATCTATTAAATTGCCGCTTTTTTGACTCCCGGCACGGTTTGTGACATATTGAACATTTGTGAAAAATCTTGTGAACTTGCATCGTGCATTGAAGACGCCGCGTGGAGTCTGGTAAAGTAAAGATAATTCACTTGCTAATATTGGCCAATTATAGTCTTGTGTGTATCTAGCTTGCCTCCAGGACTCCACTCAAGAACATCACCAGGATATATAAGGTAAAATTTTCATGTACCTACTCAATACTTTACTCACTGTGCAACGCAGTGCATTGTGTCTGGATATATTGTCTATCGTGGTCAGGTAGATGTATTACACCTTCCACTGCGCACTCCTGATACACCTTCCTGCCTGGCTACGGTAATTCTAGACAAAAGTGGTGATTAAAAAGTGTTCGATGGTTTTAATTGTTTGGTGATCGTAGGTTGGTGATATTGTTATTTATGTATAACATTGAATGGAGCAAATTTGTTTATTCATTTTTGCTTGCTGCGAGGAAAATACATTGTAGTTTTTATTAAGAATAATATCGACACATATATACACGGTATACTATTCAGGTAGGTACTTAGATGGTTATGAAAAATAATTATGTGCTACTAGTGGATGGTTGCAGCTACACCCACCACACATTAGATGGACTGAAAAACGTTTATTTTTCGATGTTACGAAAATTTTAGGAATTCCCTACTTAGTGCTCCCCAGTCTCCAAGGAACATACATGCCAAATTTCTGCTTCCTGCGCCCAGTAGTTTTGTCTGCCTGTTGTCTGAGAATCAGTAACGGAAGAATTTTGTACATTTTTATTAGTTATTACCAAAGTTTATTTTTTTGAAAATAAAAAATCTCCTATCTTTTGTATCAATATTAATTTAAAGTTAATTAAATTGTCCTTTGTCCTCATCTAGATGGACGCAATTCAATTACCTTTTGTGTGCGACCAGTGATCTAGTGAGAGTGCAGTAGACGTCTCGGTCAATTCAGTTCTGCTACAAGGTACATATAAATGTACTAGTACGTGTACGTCGCACATTTTTATACGACAAATCACTTGAGATTTATCCCTAGTGACGGAGTTAGAAAAAATCGTAGTATCAAAAGACATATCACAAAATTAAACCATCGAGTACAAAGAACATTCATGACCAGTTTCACCGCTGTCTGATAAGTTCCTGTTAAATTAATTTGTCAGATAACTCTTACAAATTTAGTTCCTATTTTGAATTTATCTGGAAGACAAGGTCTATTCAGAGGTGGTGAAAGTGGACCTCAGTCTCGAATTATTACTACAACACTCAGTGCAGTATTAAACAGTAAGTCGTGCTTTCTCTATCTAACGGCAGTAAGGATACTATATTTTTTTAAATTAGTTTTTTAACCCAGTCTACCGCAGAAGCACAACACGAACTTATTTGGCTTCTCCTTCCTTTAAAGGATGGATATACCTTTCGCCTTCGTTCTGTTTCTTCTCTTGTTCTTGCAAACCTCTATCTAGTACTTAGGGAAATCTATTACCATTACATCAAGCCATACATAAAACAAACGACCCTTAAACAACCAAAATTATAACCCACCACGGTGTTTTACAACTGCGTAATATGTAGCTAATTTAGGGTAACAGACCAACGTGACACCCGTCAAGAGACTTGATGTACCTATGCGCGCATTTGCATAATAATATAGGTTACAATACGGCCACATAGTTCTAATGTACGTATAGTAATTAATTGTGGGCTCTATGGAACGTGAAAGTGGCGGGAACATGGATGATTTTGTTACGGTAAAGATTTGGTGACAAGTTTGATGAAATTCGTTTATTAAACAAACAACGTCAGTAGAAGAAATGCTAGTAGCTAATAGTAATATTTTAATATCCTTCAATGTATTATTAATGTAGGTAATATGAGCAAACTTATTTTTATTTTTTATTTTATTTAACTTTTGCACAACACAAACAATGTGGTACAAGGTGGACTTAATGCCTTAGGCATTCTCTACCAGTCAACCTAGGGTGGTGCAGAGACACTTGATGGTTGGTGCATGATTATTCTATTTTAATGCAAGGTCACCGGATTCCAAACTAAACGGAGGCCTTATTTTTGCAACTAGACATCTAATTAACATATTTATAAACTTTTAATAAATACATGCATAAATTACAGAAATTATAATCGCACCCATCACACAAATATGAGTGGGAAAGGAAATAATGTTTTATATTCAAGCAGTGTGTCAAAAAACATTAATACCGTAATTTTTTTTATATTCATTCATTCATCCAGTTGTTCTAAGCAAGACAAGAGTCTTACATATATTACTGAGATTCTCAGCGATGAAATTACAAAGTACAATTACCTGGTATCTTCACTGATGTCAGGCCTGGAACTAAGTTAGGCAAAACATACAACTATATTGGCCATAATAGATTGAATGAATTATCCACTTAGCTGTTCCTCGAAACAGATGTCTTCAGGACACGAGGGCACGTGGACGTCGACACCGGACTCACACAATTTGATTGCAAACTTTGCCGGAGGTCAATAGCGGCAATTACAAGTATTTACAAAACTATTACACAATACAATTCGCGAAGCTGGTTTTACTATGTGCTTTTCAAAAGGCGATATTTTACGATACGACAACGTGTTAATTTTTCATGGCAAGAACAAAAAGAGAGATGTGTGATCTTACAGTGTGACCAGAGTAAAAAATGACAAAAGACAAAAAAAATGATGCCAACTAATATTCTCGATTTAACTTATCATAGAAAATATTTCTATTTCAAACAATAATCATTAACTCACAAATCTATTGTGTACCTTTGGTCCATTGCTGTTGATATAGCTGGCTTTTTAGCAGAATTATAAATACATTATAAAAATACACAGATATCTTTGCCTAGTGGAGAAAGCATAAGGGACAGGAAGCATAAAGATAAAAATATTCATAATATATCGTACCATAATTTAATATCTAGGGCAGAAGCATTGGTTGAGAGCTTGTGAGTAAATTGAAAGTAACCAATGGAATTATTTAGGGAACGTGAAATTTGTATCATAATTACAACTACTAAACAAATCTTCAACCTCTAACGCGATTAAATTGAATAAATATGTCGAATAAATTCGTGTTGTACATAACTTTGGTCTGAGTTTAACAAATATTTCAACCCCGACCATGTAAACAAAATTTCCCAATCGAAATAATACTCGCACCACAGTCGTCCAAAAATAGCCTGAATTAGATTACCGCCTTTGAGAATCCCAATTTAGTTGCAACCCAAATTTCGCGTATTGCAATATTCAGCGTGCGAATTCAGAAGAGAACCGATAACCCTGTGGATTCAGAGTCAACGATCGTAACGAACGATCTGATCAGTGACACCGTGTTAATATTAAGTGAGGCGTCGATTATATCTGTAATGATATCGTTTGTGTCACGCCAAGCAACTTTATTGGCGTGAGACATGGCTGAAGAACTTCTTCGAGGGTGTAATGACAGCGTTTGGCTGATTGCTTTGGTGTGACCAACTAATGTTCAGTAAACTAAAGTTCTCTGAGACAGGATGTTTAGTGGAGTGGTAAACTGTGTTACATTTGGATACGCTTTGGTATTTATTGCTACTAAATAGCAAATTTTAATAGCACTTTCAACCCAAACTTTAGTAGAATTTTATTATTTCTTAAATTAGAAAAAATATTCTTCTCGGTCATATCACTCTTTAGTCTGCAAGTTCTCATTGAGGCAACATGATTATTGGTGCTTCATGTGACTCTCAATGTTCTCACCCACAATTTGACATTCAACAACGTCCTAGTGTGTAAAGTGAACTGATCAACAGAGCTTCCGATTTTATTGCATCAATTCATCGCACGGGTGATAAGCTGCGCAGTCTGCAACGTTTAACCCTTTCCTGGTATACAAAACACTTAGTGCACTTATAAGTTACAGTTTCGCTTTGAAAGTATGCAAAATATCCAATAGTAGTGGTCTACATATTTAGTTCTACCACACCTTGCGAAGATGTCTAGAATTTATCTTAAGAAAATTTCAAATATATTACATGACCTGATCTGTCATACATTACAAATCCTCTAAGTAAAAGTGCCAACTTACATTACAAGTTTCCAAGCAGTCAGTCAGACCAAACAAAACCAAAACTCTAAAATCCTACAAAAGATCATGACATCATATTGCTATTCGAATCTAGCTCTATAACCCAGTCTAGACTTTTCACAGCGATCCACATTCTCGATTTATGCATCGCATGATATAAGGCGAGGTCAACGACTCCAATTTAAAGTCGATCTGAATCAGCGGAGCGGAGTCAACAGAAAATACATTTTCACCGTTATGTCAGATGCCGATCGATGGTAACGATTATCTATCGCCACCCACAGATAAACTAATCAAATAACAAGACAAAATTCAGAACCAAACATTATTGAAAAATGGGACAAAATCGTCTCCACGAACGAATCGTACCGTCGGATTTTGCATACGCCAATCATGGCTTAGCATACAAATCAAAATTCGACGGACAGACGAACAAATTTAGTTTAATTATCTGTAATCTTGATTTAATTTATTATCAGATGAGGACGAGGTTGATTTGGTTTATTTAGGTAGCTTTGCGGTTAAACCATGCATGCGTAGATAGGGAGGGATCGCACGTCCTCATTACGTTGCTAATGTTTGACATGGTATCATATGATCATGCGTACAATCAGATTGTATATAACTGGATGTTTGGATGATAGTGCGGTGGCAATTACATTGTGTTTGTGTAACTGTATGACTGCGCCTGAAACTGAGTAGTGGTTTTACGGCCATTTTCAATATTCGATCCATACATGGATTTTGAGATTCGAGATTCGTGTTTGATATATTTTGTATGGAGCTTATGTCAAAAACGAATCTAAAATCTACAGATCTATCTATAGTTTGACCTCGTTGGTCTCGTGGCATAAATGTGCGCGTGGGATTGGGAGGTCTCGGGTTCAAAGTGTTATTGGGTTTTTCCGTTAGGAATTTCTCAGTAGCAGCCCGGAGTTTGGTGATGTGCCCGGTTACGGCAATAGGCTCGCCACCTATTAGGTGGGACTTAAAAATTAATGGCGAAATGTGGGTGTAATATTACACCTCTGCCTACCCCTTCGGGGATACAGGCGTGAGACTATAAATAAAAAAATATAAATATCTATAGTTCGAATATTGAATTCCGTAGTAAGTGATCATCCTGCTGTTTAGATCTATGCCGAGTATTATGGATTCGAACCCCAGAGACGCAACACTTTTTCTGATCCACCAGTTGTTGATTTTAGATTTGGATACGAATATATCCAAATCTAAAATCAACAACTGGTTTATTGAATTGCCATCGAAATCACCAGCAAGAACCCAAACACAAACATATTTTGTAGATACCTTAAAGCAACCGCAACAAGCCACAGTATAATTATTCACACGTAACCACCTCTTGACCGCATTTTATCGCAACGGTGTGGTGTGGTACGTGAGAATCAAGACTTATTCCAGGGCCATTTACCTAATTCCCTTACAAAATCACTACCCAATCGATAGCGCTTGCGTTGTTATTTAAAACTGTTCAATCGAATCGAATTAACGTAAATCTGAAACAAATGTCTAAACGATTAGCTTTAGATCCAGATTAACACTGATCTAGGATTTAAATCTTAGTGCAAATGGAAATTAAAAAGCAAATGTTCTAACAAATATTGAGCAAAAAGTGCTGAATGGTTTCTATTCAGTGCATGTACCAATTGTACCAACATGTTTATCTAACGTTTTGAAAGTTAAAAATGTCCAATTAAAAAATCTGTGGTGCTTTTCATTCGTGAATTGAAATTCCAACGCAAGCATAGTTGCCGATCGGATTTTTGGGTGATTTGATCGGTCCAGATAGTTTTATGGTTGGTGTTTTGTACATACATACAAACATAGTCTCACGCCTATATCCCCTTAGAGGTAGGCAGAGGTATATTGCTACACCCAATTTTAGCTAGAATTATTTTAAGTCCCACGTAATAGGGGGTGAGCTTATTGCCGTCCCGGGCACATTACCAGACTCCGTGCTGCTACTTTCCTAACGGAAAAACCCAATAACACTTAACCTGACCCGGGGATCGAACCCGAGAGCTCCCTATCCCACGCGCACATATGCCGCGAGACCAACGAAGTAGTCCTTGGTTTGTGTTATATTCTAGCGTTTATTGAATTTTGATTGTAATTATTTGTAACTTATTGAATTAAAGATTTTCAATATTAAAATCGTTTGAATATAAAAGGTCTGTGAGTAATTTCGTGCTTACGGTTTGAGAAATGCATAGCGAAATAGAAGCTAATAAGAAGATTAAGAAGCTAAAGCAAGGACAAAGAAAGGTATTTGAACTGTATTGTTAGGCAACTGAGATGGTAAATAAATATTTGAATTAAATTGTCTGTCGGGATATACACCACGTACCTTTTTTTGGAGTAACCGGCACTGTTGCAAGCGCCATGTTCACGGATGTACTGAGGGTATTGCGGGTGGATGAATGTTACGAGCAAGTATAGCGGTCTACCCGCTTTCTTACTCGTTTTTTGCGTACAACACCACTGTCACTGTTTTCACTACCGCACTGTACCCGATCACGACACTCACTACGTAAGCTCGCGGTTTGAGTTTTATTTTTCATTTCACGGGTTTAACATAGACGCACCACTGGATACCAGATACTCGACATTTGAAACCCATCCTCTCTATTGAAATTATTGAACTTTTTAATTTCAATAGCCTCCCTAACCATTCGAGGTATGTAGTGGCGTTCTGTCGAAAGCACCTGAGGGTTGTGTAACTCAATCCAGTGGTCGGTACCCGAGTCTAAAAGGTGTTGAGCTATGGCTGACTTATGTGGCTCGTAATTTTTTACTGCCCTGATGTGTTCCTTTATCCTTTATATGCCCTTATCTGCGAGAAACTGATGGAACTGGGTGAGTCAAAAATATTTGGGGCGAAACCTTAGTATAGGCATATGTCAAGCAATTGACGTTTTCTGGTGGAAACAACTATCACGCTAAGAAGCTAGTTATAAAATAATGCCAGACAAACTATCTGATAGTTTAATTTAAATTTATATTACAATAATTGACTCTATCCTATCAATAACCTAAACCAAATCTGCAAAGGCAGACAATTAGCGTCGCACACTTACCCACACACTCCCAAATACCTCGTACACTAATGAAACTATCTCAGTTTATATATGTTCGAACAAAGCCAAATTTGTCATCAACTAAAAGCGTCAATGCTACTGTATGGGCAATAAAAGAAAATTACACAACACATACATGCCGTGACTACCAACAGTTTGGCGTTCACAGAAAAGAAATGCTTGGACCATAACAGATTCAGACATTCGTGTTTTGCTATTGACGGTATAACTACGTTTGTGAATTATATGGTACTATAACAGATAGATGGGTGATGTAATGTATTCTTAGATAACAGAATACCACACCTAAATAAAACCTACCCGTTAATTTATCCCTACGTTGAAGTGGACTCGTGAATGTTAAGTGTAAAGAGTGGGCATTTAGTTTATAATTTAGATATCAACAATAAACCGTGTCTGTTGTTGTCAAAGTTACAAAATTACTGTTTTCATTGCTCAATTTGCTTATTATTCTTCAATTTTAAAAGATCCTCAAGCAAGTGAAGAACTTTCTGTTGACCTATGAGCTTCAGAAATAAATGTGTCTATGTTTGTCGATCTTCCTTAGAAAACACGTGGTCCATCTAATGTGGTATCGGATTTGCTAGATGCTGAAAATTTTACTACTAACGAACATTACAAAACTGTTCAGAAATGTCTGCTAGCCTTATTGAATGAAGTGATACGTTTATAAACAATTACAAACAAAATTTGGTTGAGTGTTTTGTCAGAAAAATAGGCAGCCGTTCGCATAATTGAGCTTTAGCGCTCCGAACTGTTCAATTGAATTTAAATAGCTCTAATGTGTATTATGCACAGTCATCACTGTTTGCAGTTAGCGTTCGACAAAATAGCTAGTGGATAATTATAGTAGACCATTATTATAGTAGCGCTGGTCAATTAAACAAACATCAATTATTGAAATCAATTGATCAATTAAAACGAAAACCATTAAATTTAAAGTCTCAGCACGAATTATCCGTGCCTTAACTAGTCTAGCTGAAATAGAATACAAATACTTATGAATAAGATAATAATATTCTACAGTACTGAACTAATCTTTTAATTCAAGAGGTGACAATCAGTAAAACAACATTATACATATTGGAAACATAGAACATATATTATGTTTCAGCTACAGAATCAAAATATTTTAAATAGACAGACATAATTACGTGAGTATTTCTTTCCCTAGTTTCATTTAATTTTTTTGCTTTGCTACAAAGAACTTGCTAACTAGCAAGCAGCTTTATTAGATACCTTTAGTAGGGAGTTTTTACCTGGCAAATCTACATTAAAATCAATAACAGAAAGCCAAAATAAGAATAAGTGGAGGCACAAATTTGTCAGACTGCAAGATTTAAACCCTGTTAGACAAATGAAACCGTGGTTTAATTTAATCAGTAAAATGACCAAAATAACGGATCTAACGGCATAATTTAGAACGTAAGGGTGTCATGAAGCCGAAAGGATAATGCCATAGAATTAGAACTTCATTCGAGCATAATGGCGACATTCTGTGCACATGGTGCGGTGTACGTAGATACTATAACTTGGGCACAAGATCTTTGTGAAAATGTACTCAATGTTGCAGCGAATGTGTAGAAGTCATAACATGGATGATGTATTGCCTTATATTGTCCTGGAAGGTAGTGCGATTAACCGCCGGTTACAATATCCAATCTATCCGTGGATTTGACTACTAGAGATACATATTTAACATAAACTCTACACAATATATGTCAAATAATATGTATCTTTAGTGGCCAAATACCTGGATAGATCGAATATTAAAACCGCCGGTTAATATCCTATAATATAAAAATTGGCAAAGTGTGAGTTGGACTCGCGCACGAAGGGTTCTGTTTGAAATAGAATTAGTTTTTATGATAAGTGAAATCGATTATATCCATTAAGTAACATTTTGTTTGTCTATTGTAAATTTTGACTATGGTCACACTGAACTGTCACTCACTCACTTTGGTTCATCGTCCGTTTCCCGGTAAAAAAAGTTGTCTTGACTACGCCGTATCTTGTAAGCACACAGGTTTTTGTAATTTTGAGTTTTTGAGTTAATTATAGTAATTAACAACCTCGCAACCGTCGCTATATGAAGTTGTCCGACGAGGTTGTGAGCGATTGACAAAAGTAAATTAATACCCGTTTAATTTTGGGCTCGCGCCGTTTTGTCTCTCTCGCGTGGTTTTGTAATTGAAATAAATTGTTCGCCTTTTGGAAAGCTCGTCCTAGTAGCTTCGCTTCGAAGTAAGACAAGATAAAATTATAAGTAACCTTATAGGGAACATTGTAAAAATTGTGTGAATCAACGCCAACGTGCACGTGGTTGGTGCTCGACGACTTCGTTGAAGAGAACCCTGATCTGGACCTCGAGTAGTGGTATTCATAACGATTTTCTTGTTATTTTGGCCAAAATTATGAGTTAATCTTATAGGTCCACTCAAGAACGTCATCAGGAGCATCAGTGAAAATTTGGTAAGTCAATCAATATTGTAACTTGGATTTCAATTCATCACTGTGCAACGCAGTGCATTGTGTTTAGATCTTTGCCTTACCGTGATCAGGTGGATGTATAACAAACTTCCACTGCGCACCCTAAACAATTTCCTACCTGCCTACGGTAACTCTAAAGATAATTTTTGGTGCAGAGCGCTGTTGTATCTAAGCCGCTGTTGATTGTACCTATACTCAGATTGGTATTGTATAGGCTTGTATCTGAGCTATATATTCATTGTTAACAGTGTTCCCAGGTTAGTTTTGTTTAAAATACATCATATTTATTTTCAGGGGGATGGTTAGCCTTGGATGGCAACCCGTCTAGGAGAAGGAAAACTCCGAAATTAAACCACTCTCTTTGGGGGGATGGGCCTCGTCAGCTTTGGATGGCAACCCGTCTAGGACAAGGAAAACTCCGAAATAAAACCAATATTCAGGGAGCATACCCGAAAACAAACCCCAATCCAAGGTGTCAACCGACCCGTGCCGAGGGATTCATGGCCAGAGGGCAAGCTGGTCGCTAACGGAGGGTGCATGTGTTGGTGGTCATAGGGCACAGCTAGTATTCCATCTTACCCCCGTACAGGGCTCTGCGGGGATGGACATTCTAAATCCCTATTACTCGTGGGAACGCTATGAGAACTGAAAATAATATTTCTCCAGACGGTGGCGACGCGGTTCGCAACCCATCACGTCTCGTTTCCCGCGAGGGCGAAAAGTGGCCTACGGAAAGCCGGTTTGCAACATTAAATGTTGGAGGAGGAATGGATGGTAAATTGAATAAGTATGCCAGATGATGGATGATAGAAAGATTGATGTTCTATATGTGAATGAGACAAAAAGGAAAGGTTGTGACCCCACCAAGCATGACAGCTACACGGCTTATTGGTCTGGGGTAGACAGTACCACCAGAGCCTGCAAGGGAGTTGGTTTAATACTGTCTGCGCGAATGAATGAGTGCGTTAGGGAATATGAATGTGTAAATGCTAGACTATTGTGGATGAGAATGAAAGTAGGACTTACTCATATCTTTATTGTAGGGGTTTACGCCCCGGTCAATATAGTAGCGGGTATGTATCAGCAAGAACAAGACGAAATTCAGGAATTTTGGGAGAACTTAAGAGCGATTTTGAGGAAATGTAAGGATAACGAAAGATTGATCTTGTTAGGTGATTTCAATGGATGGGTGGGAGTAAAACGAGATGGATTTGAAAGGGTTTTAGGTGGATTTGGTGATGAGAGTGTGAATGAAAATGGAAAAGTTTTGCTTGAGGTCTGTTTAGAGTGGAGCCTTTGTGTGACAAACACCATGTTTGATCACAAAAGGATACACATGTATACGCGTGAGGCTAAGAATGTTAGAAGAAGTATGATTGATTTTGTAATTGTAGATGCACGTTTGAGAAATAATGTGTTAGATACAAGGGTGTATCGAGGGATCGGCATCCACACAGACCACTTCTTGGTGATGAGCCGGATAAGTAGACTCTTTAAAGGATAGCGACACCGAGAACATTATGAAAATAGGGTCCTAGAAAGAATAAAAGTAGAAAATCTGCAAGAAAAAGATGTGAAAGATGAATATAAGCGAAGATTGATAGCAAGATTTGAGAGGTTCGATGGCATAAATGATATGGAAGAATTATGGCAATCTTTTAAAGAAGAGATAGTATGTGTAGCGTCTGAAGTATGTGATGTGATCAAGAGACGGAAAATACGAAAGGTTAAGAATACATGGTGGGACAAGGATGTACAATCAGCAGTGTCAGAGAAGAAGAAAGCTTGGTTAGATTGGTTGGCTGCCAGAGCAAATGAAAGAATGGGAAAGGCAACGAGTGATGACATAGATGAAGCAAGAAAAGAGTTTGTTAGGTCAAAAAAAATTGTGAAAGAAATTGTTAAAAGGAAAAAAGAGGAAAAGAAAGATGAGTTTGAGCAGACTATCTGAAGATTTCCGGAGAAACATAAAGTTTTTCTGGAAATCCGTTCGTGCAGTTCGAGGAAGAACTCAATTCTCAGAATACACGTCAATCAGAGACAAGAATGGAAAGATACTGAATGGTGAATCATGCGTGCTGAAGAAATGGAAGGAGTATTTTGAAGGTCTATATGAAAAAACGGCGATAGAGACATCGATCGAAGAAATTAATGGTAAAAATAGCAATGATGAAAGCGATATTGGTGTGGATAAGATTGTGAAGGCGTTGGAAAGTATGAAATTAGGTAAGGCTGCAGGATATGATGGGATTACAGTTGAAATGCTGAAGGCTGGACAGGGCATCATAGTTGGTCAGCTGCAGCGCTTATTTAACTTGTGCTGGAGCACTGGCCGAGTACCTGATGACTGGACCACAGCGGTGGTTGTGCCTCTTTATAAGGGAAAAGGCTCACAACAAGACTGCAAGAACTATAGAGGCATTAGCCTTCTCAGCATTGTTGGCAAATTGTATGCGAAGGTACTGATTCAAAGAGTTATGGAAGTAACCGACAAGAAAATATGGGATGTACAAGCAGGATTCCGAAAGGGTATGGGGTGCACGGATCAACTCTTTTCCTTACGGTGCGTAGCCGAAAAATTCTTGGCCAAAGGTCAAAAGGTCTATTGCGCATTCGTGCATTTGGAAAAGGCTTACGATAAAGTGGTGAGGAATTAAATGTGGTCGGTACTGTCGATGTATGGGGTGAACAGCAGCCTCATACGAGCTCTGAAATCCTTTTATGAAGATTCTAGAGCTTGTGTAAGGATAAATGGGTCGTACACGGATTGGTTTACCATCAAAACAGGTGTTAGACAGGGATGTGTAGCGTCGCCGTGGCTGTTCAACCTCTTCATGGACAGTTGTTTGCAAGATTTGAAAAATAGTGACTGTGGATTAAGGATGAATGAGTTACTTGTCAAATGCCTCCTTTATGCTGATGATCAGGTTATACTTGCGTCTTCAGTGGAGGAGTTGCAGGAGATGGTAACAATCATGCATGGTGCGTTAGAGAGGAAAGGAATGAAAGTAAATGTAAGTAAAACGAAAGTTATGGTTTTTGAAAAGGAGGAATGCGTTACGGCTTGTAATGTTATGATCGATGGACAGCGAGTGGAGCAAGTGAATGAGTTTGTATATTTAGTTACGCTGTTTACAAGAGATGGTAAGAATGTAGAAGATATTGAAAGAAGAGTTAATGCAGGTAATAGAGTGAATGGAGCTCTGAAGGCGTTTATGAATAGCCAAAACGTGTCCAAAAAGGCACGTTTGGCTGTCCATAGAGGGGTGTTAGTACCTACTCTTATGTATGGTAGTGATAGTTGGGTATGGCAGAAGAGTCATGAAAGTAGACTAAATGCTGTAAAAATGAGAGCGCTGCGAAGTATGTGTGGTGTTTCTTTGACTGACAGAGTAAAGAATTGTGTGATAAGAGAGTGTTGTGGGGTAAAAGAAGATGTAGTGTCAAGCATCGAGAAAGGTATGCTAAGATGGTTTGGACACGTGGAGAGGATGGATGACGAAAGACTGACCCAGCAGATATATAAGGCAAGTGTGGAAGGGACAGGACGAAGGGGAAGACCTAGGCGGACGTTCTCTGACCAGATTGGAGACATCCTAAAAACTGGACAGGTTAGTAGCACCCTGAACAGAAGAGCATGCATGGGGAATCTGATGGGAGTGAATGAAGCAAGAGAGATATGTCAAGATCGTTGCAAATGGCGCTCTGTAGTCTCTGCCTACCCCTCCGGGAAAAAGGCGTGAGTCTATGTATGTATGTATTTTATTTGTATTGTTTGACCTGTTTAACTTGAAACATATGTCATACATAACCTCAATCAGTAATTGTTTGACTTGTATTGTTGAAATCTAGCAATAATTTTTTAGTGTTAGCATTAATAAGTCAGTTTGTTTGGATACATAACAGCTGTATGTATCAATAAAATTAGTAAATTTAGTTTATTGCATATATTGGGTTTGAAACATTATAACATTCAAACTTGACCTTGCATCTTGGGCGGGTCACATTGATAAATTGAACATAATAAACCTTTGCCTTGTCATAATTTATTGATAATTTTGTTAGGTAACACATATTACTACTATTGTATATCTCAAATAACAAAGCTAGTCTGTCTGTTGCAAGTAATTAATTAACTTATTTGCAGTTTCAACTCTTGATAACCTTGTTTTTGTGTCAATAAAATTGAAACTATTAATTTTGTTGGACAGTAGATACCTGTCACTTGCCTGCACTTGCAGTAAACAGGCTAATACTTTGTTGGTTTCAAAGAATTAACAAATATTAAGTTTTAATTGATAGCATTATTTAACGCTTGTCCGAGCTCTCTTGAAACTTAATTATGTCAGCTATCAAGGACTTGCGTGCGGCTGCTGGTGCTATTGCATCAGATTTGCGCTGGTTTGCCTCGGCCAGTGCCTTGGTGAAGGCTCGCCAGCAGGCTTTACTACAAAGGTATGAGCGGATCGATGAACGCCAGGCAAGTGTGGAACTGCGATTCTGCACTTTCAGCGCTTGCTGTCTCGAAGTGTCAGTTAATGGATTCACCGCTGACCAGCGAAATAAGGTCAGCGAAGATTAAGCCCAGGTCTTAGACCTGTATGATGCTGCCTCCAATAGTGCGAGACAATTAGTTGCCGAGAGGGACGGGCAACCCGGCTTGAAGCAGGAGCTTCCTAGGACAGCACCGGGGCTGGTGAGTAGGCTTCTTACCTTAGACCTTTGCCCGCATTATGATGGCTGCCTAGGAAGCTACCTGGGCTTCGTTAATTTGTTTGACAGCCTGGTCAATGACAGGGCTGACCTTCGGCCGGCACAAAAATTGGCATATTTGATGTCGGTTCTGGATGGGGAGGCCAAGGGCCTCATCCAGCATCTGCCCGTGTCTGACGAGGCGTACCAGACGGCTTGGGACTTGATTACCCGTAGGTACCACAACAAGCGTGGTCTCGCAGACACGCACATCGAGCAGATTTTGGGTTTGCCGACGCTCACCCGGGTCTTTGGGTTGCGCACCCAACTTTTGAACTCGCTTTTGGTGGCCATCAACGCACTTAAGTGCCTTGACCTGCCCGTGGACCAATGGTCCTATCTATTGGTGCACATTGTGCTGAAGAAGCTGCCTGCCGACCTGAGGTCGCGTTTTGAGCAGCGCTTTGGTGGAGATAGCGCGACCCCTCTGCCCCCCTTTGCTGACCTGGAGAGGTTCCTCGAGGATGAGTGCCGGGTCTTGGACAACTCCGGTGGTGACACGCCGGCTAAGACGCAGCCGCCCAAGGTCAAGGAGCAGGCTCGCGTTCACACCCGAGCCAATCTTGACCGGCGCCCTCCTCGCTTTGCAGTCACGCAGAGCCCAGCGGAGTGCTCTTACTGCAAGGTCACGGGGCACAGAACGGCCAGTTGTATGACCTGCATGTCGCCTCTCGTAGGCGCATCGCGAATGCCCGTCGCCACTTACCCCGCTTGGAGAACCGTAGCGTGCGCACGCCTCCTCTCTCTCGCGCACCAGAATGTGCAACCGTTTAACGTCACCAGCACCATGACTGCTGCCCCAGGTATTCCCCTCCTTTAGCGGAGCGTCCCCGCCTTGACTCGCGCCCACCTCGTTTTGGGCGGGTGCGTCATTATGACCCCCCACAGATGGCGCGCGGATCAAATCATCGCGCCTTTGAGGACTTCAAGCCGCACCCTCGTTTTGACTTGCCTGGTCCTGGCCAACGGTCGCCGCCCAGGCAACAATAGGTCATAGACCCCTGCCCTATAACGCCAACCTCCCCCATTGAGACCGTTATCCTTCCAACGGATGCTGTTAGGGTCTGGGGACCCACGGGGACCTCTGTTGTTGTCCGTGCTATATTGGACACAGGTTCACAAGGTTACATTGTTTCTACTTATTTGGTAGGGCAGGTTAAATTGATTATGGGTTCATTTCCAAATTGTATACGGGGAATAGGTGACGTAGCCTCTAATGTTGAAGGGCAAGTTAAGGTTTTGTTTGCTCCTGTCGAATCTTCACACCCGAGGATTATAACCTCGGCTATTGTGCTGAAGAATATTTTGGGTATGCATCCACAGAAGCAGCTACCTGCTGCTGTGGTGAATTTGACATCGGGATTGGATCTGGCAGACCCCAAATTTGACACACCAGGACAAATCGACTTGTTGATTGGCTCGGTGGAATTTTGATTGGTGGGAAACGGGTCTTGGTGCCAAATGGTTTGACTGCCATCCCGACAATATTTGGATTGCTTTGATGGGACCTGTACCTAGGAACCCCCCTCCACCTGAACTTGATAATTCGTTGGCTGTAGGCTCCGCTCTCTCTGATGCGGTTCAGAGGTTTAGGGAGGTAGAGGAGCCCCCTCAAGCTGCCCGTTTGAATCCAGAACATGAAGAGTGCGAGCTGTTCTTCCAGAACAACACTGGTCGACTCCGTTCTGGTCGGCTTATTACGAAGCTACCTTTTCTGTCTGTTCGGCCTCCGCTTGGTGAGTCACGACCATTAGCCGAAAAGAAGTTGTTGGCTATGGAGCGTCGCATGGGTCGTGATCCGGAGCTCAGACAGAAGTATATTGAGTTCATGAGAGAATATGAACAATTGGGACATATGTCAGTGTCAAATTTGGATTGGCGTTCGGTGGAGCACTACTTTCTCCCGCATCATGCGGTATTGAAGCCATCAACTGGCAAGCTGCGCACAGTTTTTGATGGTTCTGCGCAGACTTCAACAGGCGTTTCTTTCACCACAGGAACGACAGGAGTCCTTCACTTTTTGGGTTCGTTCTGTGCAATTGGCGCCCTTTGAGAAGGAGATTGCTATCCTCAAGTCAGGGAAATTGAAATTATCGGGTGCTGTATCTAAATTGAACCCTTTTTTGGACGAAACGGGTCTCTTGCGCGTTGGTGGGCGTCTCAAGGACGCCAACCTCCCTTACGGGGCACGTCACCCCCTTTTGTTACCCAAGGACGGTCATTTAGTACGCTTGTTGGTAACTGACCGTCACCTTAATTCGCATGCTGGTAGTAGCATTACTGTTGGGCATTTTGCAACGCGAGTTTTGGATTTTGTCTGCCCGAAGAATTATTTGAAGTGTAGTCTTTCGCTGCATCCCTTGCTATAAGCTCAAGGCTTCTACTATGCAGCCCTTGATGGGGGACTTACCGGCAGATCGCGTAACTGAGAGCAGGACGTTTGACGGTGTTGGCACGGACTTCGCTGGTCCCTTTTTGGTGCAAACGTCGACACTTCGAAACAGCAAGGCTGTTAAGGCCTACTTGTGTGTTTTTGTTTGTCTCTCCACAAAGGCCGTACACTAAGAACTGGTCTCTTCGCTTACGACCGAGGCGTTTGTAGCCACATTTGACAGATTTGTATCCCGCAGAGGGCTGCCTTCCTTGATCCGTTCTGATTGTGGCACTAACTTCAAGGGCACCTATAATTATTTGAATGATGTTGTTAATTTCTTTGAAACCAACAAGGCTGATATAGGCAGGCTTGCCCGACGTGGGATAAATTGGTTGTTTTCCCCACCAAATTGTCCACACTGGGGTGGTATTTTTGAGGCCGCTGTAAAATCGGCCAAAACACACTTGCGCAGGACAATCGGTGAATCTGTCCTTACATTTGAGGAACTCGCAACTGTGTTTTGTAAGATTGAGGCCGTTTTGAACTCTCGGCCATTGTGCCCGATCTCCTCAGATCCGAATGATTTGGAGGCCCTTACGCCGGGCCATTTTTTGATTGGTCGCCCACTTGTCGCCTTGCCTGAGTACCCCTATATTGATACGAGACCTGGTCGTCTCTTGCGTTTTGAATTGGTACGCCAGATTACTCAGAGCTTTTGGAAACGCTGGAATTTGGAATATTTGCACATACTCCAGCAACGCGTTAAGTGGACCGACAAGACCGATCCACCTAAGATTGGAGACCTCGTTTTGATCAAGGAGGCTAACATTCCGCCACTCAGATGGCGCAGGGGGCGCATCCTTCGTTTGGTAACTGGGGCTGATGGAGTTCCCCGATTTGCTGGGGTCTTGGTGGACGGTTCGATTCTGAGGAGAGCGGTTGCAACGTTGTCACGTCTACCAACTGATTAGCGGACCGGTAGGCCGGTCCGGGGTGGGTGGATGTTTGAAATAGAATTAGTTTTTATGATAAGTCAAATCGATTATATCGATTAAGTAACATTTTGTTTAGTCTATTGTAAATTTTGACTATGGTCACACTGAACTGTCATTCACTCACTTTGGTTCATCGTCCGTTTCCCGGTAAAAAAAGTTGTCTTGACCACGCCGTATCTTGTAAGTACGCAGATTTTTGTAATTTTGAGTTTTGAGTTAATTATAGTAATTAACATTCGTCGTGGGTAGTTGTGGATGTTACAGTAAAAATTTTTGCTCTTGCATTTAATTATACTAATATTTATTTTAATCACAGTTAAAACTTTGTTTATGTTTTAATATAATTTGTAAATATATACTCCACCTGCCAGAGTGTTATCTCCTGTATTAAAACACTATAATCAACATGGAATCCATCCAACACACAATTGAAAATTTGAACACAATGTTTAACCAGAAGATGTCGCAATTCGAGGATAAACTGCAAAGTAATGCCAGCCCTCCATCCAACATTGCTGGTCTGGCTGCAGAATTTGGTGCATTCCGAGAATTCGTAACTGCAGCGCTGAAAGGTTTGCAGCTGCAAGTCCAATTGCTAGCGCGTAGTGTCGACCATTTGGAAATGCAAGGCCGTCGCAAGATTCTTCTTTTTCATGGCGTTCCAGAAGAGAAGAAGGAGGACTTAGTGCAAACCATTGTGGGTGTTGTGAAGACGCACATGAAAATCGATGATTTTACTCCCAACAACATCAAACGTTGCCACCGAATGGGTAGACCTGCAACTTCTTCACCACTCAAGCACCGTCCCATACTTATCAAACTCCAGCATGTGTCAGTTCGGGACAAACTATGGTTTTCTAAAACCAAACTCAAAGGCACTGGTATCACAGCCTCGGAATTCCTTACAAAAGCCCGCCACGACGTCTTTGTAGCAGCCCGGGAGAAGATGGGAGTCTCAAAATACTGGACTAGAGAAGGCATAGTCTATGTACTCTGGATGAACGGTGAGCGTCATCGAATAAACTCTTTGGTCGATCTACAAAATGTATGCCAACTCAACCTTGCTGACCAGCCGAAACAAGTTCCATCGACTGCGAAGAATGAGCCGGTCAAGGCTAAAAGAGCTGCAGCAACACGGAAATAATCCTGGATTACTCATTTCACTTTGTTATTATTGCATCCCAAGGTGGGTGGTTAGGTTTGTTTTTGTAGGTACTTGTTTAGTCGGACGTTTAACAAAATCATACGAGTACTCGTATGATTTTGTTCACTTCATAAATAAGCAAATTCTGCTATTATAATTTTGTAAATGTAAGTACGGTATTTAGAAGATAATTATTATGACTTTGTTTTTATTAATCATAAATCAAGACTAGATAATTATGGTGTTATGACTGAGTTGTCACTTTTGACATTTCACGTCATATTCTTACACTAGCGTTTCGTAAATGCAGCAATATTTTTATTTTGTTTTTAAAGTGACACTTTGGTCGTTGCATTTATAATATCTAAAGTTTGTATCAAAATTACATCGCTGTTAAATTTAGTATGTAGCCATCCTACTTGGGATATTAATTATTTATATTATACTTGTGTTTTACGTTATATTTTTACTGTAATGAACAACTAACTGGCAGGTGGACTCTGTATTGAATACAATACACAGTTTGATTTTGTTAGATTTAGGTATATAGGTTCTATATTATTATATATTATTTGCTAATATATATTTATTTAGTTAATATTTAAAACTTTATATATTTATTATATATTTAATTTTAGTATGGATTGTAACAGTGATAGTGACGACTTTTTTTCTGCAAGTAGTGACGATGGCAGTTACGTTAGTGTTCCTTCATTAGCAGATAACCTCCAATCTGTATTTTCTGATGTTCCAAGAAACTTTAATGCTGTGCATATCAATGCCCAGAGTATTCCTGCTCATTTCCCTGATATGCTGGCAAACTTAGACTGTAAGAACTTACACGCTATTCTTGTGTCTGAATCATGGCTTAAGCCATGCCTTCCTTCGACTTCTTACTCTCTGCCCGGCTTCCAACTAATCAGAAATGACCGCACTGCATGTGGTGGCGGCGGTGTTGCAATTTATCTTGCCTGTAATGTGGTAAACGTGTCTTCACAGCCGCCTTCACCCAATGCTGGTGAACATCTGTTTTTGGAAGTCGAGCTACATCATACTAAAATTCTTCTTGGTGTTTACTACTGTCCTTCCTTACGTATTGACTATTTTTCCTCCTTTGAGAATCTCTTACTTAATCTTTCTCCTTTTTACAGTCAAACTATCACTATGGGTGATTTCAACACTTGTCTTCTTAAGAATGACTCACGTTCTTCATCTCTTAATTCTATTTCAGTATCTTGCAATCTTAATATTCTACCTCTTAATGCCACCCATCACTTTCCCAATTCTACTCCCTCACTTCTAGACCTCATTTTTGTTTCCTCGCTTAACCACGTCGCTAAGCACGGCCAATTCTGTGCCGACGAATTCTCTTATCACGATCTAATCTATCTCTCTTACAAAATTCGTCCTCCTAAGGCAAAGCCAAGAATTCTTCTGCAACGCAATTTTGGTGGTATTGATACTGAACGACTTTGTGATGACGCTAAGGCAATCGACTGGAGGCGGTTATTAACAGCAGAAACCATTGACGATAAGGTAGAGATATTTGAAAGGCAGATTACTGATCTCTATAATTATCATGCTCCCTTACGGCCAATTAAGTTAAAGCATCGTCCAGCGCCTTGGCTTACTAATGAAATAAGAACACTTATTCATAGGAAAGCAGTGACAAAATCAAAATACCAGTCTAAACCGACAGATTTAAATAAGGAAAAATATTTAAAAGCGCGAAATCACTGTAATAGGGTGTGTAGGGATGCACAACGCCAGCACATTCATAACTCCGTACAAAACGGTGATCCAGCTAAAGTATGGAAATTCCTTAAATCACTTGGGGTTGGAAAGCAAAGACAAACGACTGCTCCTAATAAAATTGATATCAATATGCTTAACCAGCACTTCTCTGCTTCGTCAAATTATGATAGGACAACAAAAATTAACACTTTAAATAATTTTTCATCGCTTCCAACTCCTGATTATACTCCATTTGTCTTTAGTCAATTTACTGAATGTGATGTTAAGAAGAGCATCCTATCAATAGCATCCAACGCAGTTGGAAATGACGGTATCACCCGTAATATGATCCTTCCCATCCTTGGTGAAATCCTATCGATCGTTTGTCACATCCTTAATTATTCCATCTCCAATGGTGTTTTTCCAACTGCTTGGAAAAATGCTCAAGTCATCCCTTTACCAAAAAAGCCTAATCCTGAATCCTTCTCCGAATTTCGTCCCATATCCATATTACCTTTCCTTTCCAAAGTCCTTGAACGCCTTATCCATAACCAACTGAATGCTTTCCTATCTAGAAATAATATCCTGAATCCCTTTCAATCTGGCTTCCGTCCTGGACATAGTACCTGTACCACCCTTGTCAATATTACGGTTGATATCAGGAGAGGCATGGAGGATGGCAATCTCACAGTGCTCTGTTTACTAGACTTCAGTAACGCTTTCAACACTGTAGACTTTGACGTTCTCCTTGCCAGGTTATGCTCTCTTAACATATCTCCATCGGTAATCGACTGGTTTTGTAGTTACCTGTTTGGTCGCCGTCAAAGAGTCCGTCTGGATGACACCTATTCCACCTGGTGTGATATCTCTGCCGGCGTACCATAGGGCGGCGTTTTATCTCCTTTGCTTTTCTCAGTTTTTATAAATACTATCTCCAACCATATTTCTTCTTCCTACCACCTCTATGCAGATGATATGCAAATTTATTATCAGACTAAGCCTGAGAACTTAACACATGGTAATACAATTATTAATAACGATCTGGAACGAATAAGTGATTGGACAAATAGGTTTGGACTAAGGGTTAATCCTACCAAGACCCAGGTTATTGTGGTTGGTAGTTCTAAATTTATTTCTAAGATCGACTGGTCAACGCTTCCCCTCGTATCTTTTGATGGTGTTCCGATTCCTTTTAGTGAAAAAGTAAAGAACTTGGGGATCTACATTGACAGAACACTATCTTGGACATTCCAACTACAAAGCACTAGTCGACAACTTTTTGCTGCTGGCGCATCATTGAGAAGGTTACGCAACTTTCTCCCAATTGCCACTAAAATAGCACTTGTGCAATCTATCCTTCTTCCCATTCTTGACTATGCCAATGCCAGCTATCTAGATCTTAATGAGGACCAGCCGGACAAACTTGAGCGACTCCAAAACTTCTGTATACGGTTCATATTTGGTTTACGTAAATATGACCACGTCTCTGAATTTCGAAACAAGCTCAAATGGCTGCCAATCCGCCTTCGCCGGAATACTCACATTCTCTGTCTCCTGTATAATGTACTATTTAATCCGTCATATCCCCTATATCTCAAGAAAAGATTTGTATTCTTGCATGACACACATTCGAAGTGCTTGAGATCATCAGAAAATCTTAAGTTGAAAATTCCTGTGCACTCTACTGTGTTCTTCGACAAATCATTTACAGTGCTAGCGACAAGACTATGGAATTCACTACCAGAAGATATTAGACGATCGAAAACACTGCCAATATTTAAAAAGCTCGTAAAAGAACATTACTTGTCACTGTAACAACAACCAATCCAATTACATATATGTAAAATATACATTATGTATGTATATGTGTATGTATAATATATATATATTTATTTATATACTAAAAAAAAAAAAAAAAAAAAAGTAAAGAAAATGGCAGCGAATATTTTCCTGTATTGGAAAAAATCCGATTTAAAATATTATACTATATAATAAAATTGCCTATTTACGTGTACCTATTACTGTTTTCAATCATAAATACATATTTCAATTTATAATACTTTTCATAGAAAAACTAAAATAGCCATCAAAGAAGTTTTCATCGTAAACCGAAACGGCAAACAGTTTCTAAGATGTTCATGGCTACAGAAATTTGAAAATACCAGGATCTCTGCCAATATAATATATAATATCGGCAATTTAATTGGATGTGTATTGAAATAATTCGTGTGGGTGAAATGATAGTTTATTGAAACGTGAAAGCTTGTGTTGTGTGTTGGTGATTTTGTTTCCTGTGATTTTGTACCTTTTTATCTTTTTATAATAGACAATTTTATTTAGTAAGTGTAAGTTTAGAAGACAACGGTGACGGGACGCGACGCCGGCACCTAAGCAACGTCCTGTCACCAAGTGGCTAAATGTCATGCATAAATTGTAAATAATAACATTTTGTATTTTAAGTTTAAAGTTATAATATTTATGCCGGCTACAAGCGAGGACATTAGTGATGCGGAGTTAAGTGCAATCCAATCAACCACATCGTCGCTGAATAACCTAGTGCGCTGCCCAGTATGTTCTCAAGCTCGTTTTTTTAAAGGTGAGCGGGGCTTGAAAGTACATTTTGGCAAAGTGCATAAAAACCAAAATGTGCTTCCTGGCCCCAGTTCCATTTCACTTTCTGTTTCGTCCCAAATTCCTTTTTGGCAGTACTTAGGTACATTAAAAAATTCAATTCCAGTTTTGAAGCGAGTTCCACGCGGTGCGAGACCATTAGTAGCTCATAATTTAGCTAACTGTATTGGTCTCGTTGTGCGTGAGAACTCCAAAACAGCTTGGGAACAGTTACTCACTTTCCCTTATAGGATTCTACACATTCAAAGCAACCGGACAACATCCAAATCTTTGACATCCCAAATTAAAGACCTATGTAACCATTCTACTAACAATTTTGACCCTAAATTTACTATCCATAGATTTAAAAAAACAATTTACCAATGTGTAGAGTCCAAATTAAGGGAGGGTGACATTCAAGGGGCGTCTAGGTTATTGTTTAGTAGCGATGTGGTGGCGCCTTACTCTTCAGACACCCTAGCAGGTCTGAAGAGTAAGCACCCAGCGCCAGCTAATGACCTCACCTTTCCCGACATGCCTGACGAAGATTGTGACTGTCTGTTTGTTTCAGCCAAGGACGTATTTGAAGCCGTCTGTTCCTTTCGTAGTGGATCCGCTGGCGGCCTCGACGGCTTAACACCTCAGCATCTAAAAGATCTCACAAGTGCAAGTGCTGGAGAGGCTGGTGATGCACTTTTGAAGGCACTGACGGCTTTGATTAACCTTATGCTCTCCGGCAATGTGGCCACAGATGTCACCGACTTATTATACGGCGCCAACTTGTGCGCCCTTCGCAAAAAAGATGGTGGCATTCGGCCCATTGCCGTAGGGTGTATCTACAGACGCTTGGCAGCCAAACTATGCTGTAAACATTATAGTGCCATTTTGGCAGATAAATTTCAGCCAATCCAGCTTGGCTTTGGTTCGAAGGGAGGCTGTGAGGCTGCCATACATGCGCTGTCCACGTACCTTGGCTGCGGTAAAGGTGAGGTCATTTTAAAGGTTGATTTGAAGAATGCCTTCAACTCAGTGAACAGGGACACCTTGCTGACACAAGCAAAATTAGAAACTCCTAAAATTTTTAAATTCCTTTGGCAATGCTATAGGCATCCATCAAAATTAATTTACAAAGATAATGTTTTGGAATCTGCTGTTGGGTGTCAACAAGGTGACCCTCTCGGGCCAGTCATTTTCAGTTTAGCCATTCACCCAATAATAAAACAAATAAATTCAAAATTTAACGTGTGGTATTTGGATGACGGGACCCTGGGAGGAGACGTTTCCACAGTTTTACAAGATTTAGAGCTAATAAAAAAGGAATTTAAAGCAATTGGTTTGGAACTAAATTCGGAAAAATGTGAAATTTTTATTAAGGACAATTTGGATAACCTTTCGATTGTATCAAAATTTAATTCTTTGGCGCCAAATATTAAAATCATCAATAAATGCTCCTTCCGCCTCCTTGGGTCCCCTATTTTCGACGACGCTTTTGGAACTTTTATAAATGAAAAAGTACAAAATTTCTGTGAAACCTCAGAACGCCTATACAAAATTAATATTCATTCGGCTTTCACAATTATCAGGCACTGTCTTTTCGTCCCAAAATTTACATATTACTTGCGATCCTCTCCTTTTTGGAAACATTCAACCCTTTTGGAAAACATAGATAATGTTATTCGGCAGACCTTGAGCAAAATTCTAAATCTTGACATGAACGACCGAGTGTGGCTTCAAGCAACTTTGCCAGTTCGCTTGGGCGGCCTCGGCGTTCGCAAAATTACTGATGTAAGTCTACCAGCGTTTTTGGCCTCGGTCCACGGCACTGAGGAACTGACCAGGAAAATTCTAGAACCCACACTGGTTAATTCTGAGGTGCCGTGCATGACTGATGCCATTAACGCTTGGAAAATGGCTTGCCCGAGCTCTGACTTACCCCGGAATCTATTCTCTCAGAGACAATGGGACGGGCCGCTCTGTAGCAAGATGAGAGATTATCTTTTAAATACTGCATCTAGAGTTGCAGAGCGTGCCCGTTTATTGGCTGTGGGAGAGTGGGAATCGGGGTTATGGCTTCAAGCACTTCCATCGTCCAACATAGGAACTATGTTGGACGATACAACTTTCCGCATCGCTTCTTGCCTGCGCTTGGGAGCTGTTTGCGTTTCTCCGCACCGCTGTCACTGCGGCGAAGCCGTCGACAGTCTTGGCCACCATGGCCTATCGTGCAGTAGGAGTGCAGGGCGTATTTCTCGACATGCCCACATTAACGACATCCTCCGTCGAGCTCTTGCCACCGCCGGAGTACCAGCTCATCTCGAACCTAATGGTTTGGTACGCGACGATGGGAAGAGACCAGACGATATGACGTTATTACCTTGGAAGATGGGTAGGCCTCTGGTGTGGGACGCGACATGCGTCGATACCCTTGCGCCATCACATCTTTCAAGTACAGCTGGATCAGCTGGCGCTGCTGCTGCATCGGCGGAAACCCTCAAACGGCGCAAATACGGAAACCTGGCTGGTAATTACGTTTTTGAGCCGTTTGGGGTCGAAACGCTGGGGCCATGGGGCCCTAGTGCACGCGCATTATACAAAGAAATCGCCAGAAGGCTGATCGATGCTTCCCGTGACCAGAGGGCTGGTTTATATCTCGCTGAGAGAATAAGCATTGCCATTCAACGTGGCAATGCTGCCAGCCTTCTGGGCACGCTACCGCTCGACAGCGTTGCGGAGGAATTTTTTGACGCATCGTAGTTGGCAATTTGTTATTTTATTATATTTTATTTACTTTTCTTTTCATACTTTCGCTTTTTTATAGTTTAGGATAGTTTAGTTATATAATTAGTTTTATTTTATTGTACATAATTATGTTAATCCTATTAATTCTATAAAACTTTTATTTATATACTTGTTATATGTATTATGTAGGTATATATTATTTATGTATGTATGTAATTATATCTAAATATTGTTTATATTAATTTAGTTTCGTTAGGTTAATTTTAGTTTTAAGTAGCTAGTTTTAGTCTAGTATTGTACGCCCGCATACTACCTCTCCATTTAGACGATACTGTCCGTCCATGGTTGTCTGGTAGAAATCGCATTATGCGATAAGACCGCCCTTGTACTTACCATTAGTATATAAGTTATTTACTGTACTTGGTTCTGTAATTACTGGTGTACAATAAAGAATTAAATAAATAAATAAATAAATAACAACCTCGCAACCGTCGCTATATCAAGTTGTCCGACGAGGTTGTGAGCGATTGACAAAAGTAAATTAATACCCGTTTGGTTTTTGGCTCGCGCCGTTTTGTCTCTCTCGCGTGGTTTTGTAATTGAAATAAAATGTTCGCCTTTTGGAAAGCTCGTCCTAGTAGCTTCGCGAAGTGAGAAAAGATAAAATTATAAGTAACCTTATTAGGAACATTTTAAAAATTGTGTGAATCAACGCCAACGTGCACGTGGTTTGTGCCCGACGACTTCGTTGAAGAAAACCCTGATCTGGACCTCGAGTAGTGGTATTCATAACGATTTTCTTGTTGTTTTGGCCAAAATTATGAGTTAATTTTATAGGTCCACTCAAGAACGTCATCAGGAGCATCAGTGAAGATTTGGTAAGTCAATCAATATTGTAACTTGGATTTCAATTCATCACTGTGCAACGCAGTGCGTTGTGTTTAGGTCTTTGCCTTACCGTGATCAGGTGGATGTATAACAAACTTCCACTGCGCACCCTGAACAATTTTCTACCTGCCTACGGTAACTCTAAACAGGTTCCGTACCATTATCTATAAAAGAAATCACGTTTGTTTTATGTATACTTAAATTTTTTTAAGTTACTATCTGTTTATTAAGATCGAGAAAAAAATGCTTAAAATTACGTTTGATGTATGGGAGCCCCCCTTTAAATATTATAATATAGAACTACATATTCTGTGAAAATTTTAAACATCTATCTGTTACCGTTAGTAATATTAAGCAAAAAATACGAAAAAGTCACGTTTATTGTATGGGACCCCCTCTTAATATTTTTTTATTTTATTTTTAGTATTTTTTGTTATAGCGGCAACGGAAATACATAATTTTTACGAAAATTTCAGCTTTATAGCTATCAAGGTTTATGAGATACAACCTGATGACAAACGACGAGACAGGCAGACAGACAGACAGCGGAGGCTTAGTAATAGGGTCCCGTTTTTTACTTTTTAGGTACGGAACCCTAAAAATGAATAGCTGAATGTGTTGCTAAGCGCAAATCTCGAGAGCAGCTGAAACGATTTCGCTAATTCTTTTTTTTAATATTGCTTGAAGTACGAGGATGGTTCTTAAGGAGAGAAAAAAGAAATTTAAGGAATCGACTGTTAGGCGGTACGAAGTTCACCGGGTCAGCTAGTTCTTAATAGATAGGTGGAGTTGTCGGTTGTACACTATTTGGTCATTGTATTTGGTTTTCTATTATTACAAAGAAAACTATCACTTTTGAAAAGGCAGAAAATTCATTCATTCTTACATACATACATACATACATAGACTCACGCCTGTTTCTCCGAAGGTGTAGGCAGATGCATATTAAACGCCCACTTTTCGCCAGTGTTTTGATCCCACGTAATAGGTGGCGAGCCTGTTGCCGCTTATCAGGATATTTTGTTTGCCAGAGCCTCGTCCGTTGATCGGCAGGTGCACCACTTGCAGGTAAGGTTGGCTTGGGACCCTAAGTTCTTGGTGGGAACCCTATGCACCCATTCTTATAATTGGATACATTGGTATTTCTATTAATAAAGTATTAATCATATCCGAACTGAGAACGTCAGCTTGTTATGCTATTTTGGGATGAATTCTACTGTAGTAAATCAGTAAAATTATACTTTTCTCAAGAATTCAAAATCTCTTATAACTCTTAAATCAAGATCTCAAAATATCATACAGCTTTAAGTTTCCTAGACACTTGTAGATGGAATTAAAGGGGTAATGAATGGAAAAACAAAAAGTAAGGCAGACCTTTGTATAAGTTGTAGATGGAAATAGCTTATCGCAATCTAATGTTTTGGGATGAAGTAATTCAAATTCCCACATACAAAAACTCAACATTAAATAACTTGGCATAAACAAAGTTGTATACATTTATAAAATAGTTGTGTTTGCAGACCAACTAATCAGTCGAAACTATTCTAAAAGTAAACTCGACTACATAAATAGCATGCACAGAAACCAGACTTTCCAGCATCGAAATAAATTTCCAAAGAATTGTGAGTAAGCACATGGTGCGGGTGTTTTTGAGCCTAATCCTATTGTTACGGTAAATCAAAAGCTTTATACTGGGAAATAACTTTTATTCGATTTTAAAGGATTGCGTTTATGCGGGTTTCATTAGTTGTGTTTGAGGGCACGTACAAATTGATTGAAACAATTGTTAGATTGGAAAGGCTTTTTCTATTTGAGCAAAACCACATCGTCCCTTTTTTGGAATGAGCGTCGCTTAATCCTTTAAAACTGGTTCCACGGTTTTGCAGTAGTTTATGTGTCAGATTCGTTAGAATATTGCAGTTATAAAACAGAATCGTGAGATTATCAAGTGATATTCAAAAGAACAGTGCAAAACTGTTGTAAATATTTATAGGGCTTATACAGTACTGTATTGGTTGTATGCAACACAAATAGTAGGTAACAGGGCCCCAGGCAGCTTGAGAGAAATATTTTTTGACAATCCGTTTTATTCAAAAACACAGCGTGGTCCACTGTTCTTTCGGGATTAGGCTTGGCCTTGCTTGACAGACAATTTGAACAAGTAAAAGATTTTCAAGTAAAAAGAAGAATCCAAAGAGGCTATCGAAATTGCCTAACAAGACTGTTATAAATATTCAAGAGTGACTTTTTTATAAAATATTATAAAATGATGTAGAAATATGATTTGGAGATATTCTTCTCGACGCAATATTTACGTTATTATTTCTTCAAATTACACTTTTGTCCTTCAACAATGTATTCAGCTGATGTTTTAAAAATCCAATCTAATAACAAAAATGGTGTACACTGAAAATTTTCGACACTTTCGTTCATAACGCAATTTTGGGAGTCAACATTTTTATCACCTGCGAAACAATTTTTAGCTTTCCATAAAATTAATTTAACAGTTTTTGAATGCAAAAGATTGCCTGCGTATAATAGTATAGCAAAACAGCTATTAATAACTTTTGTCCAAATATAATGGTGTATTGTGGCCTGTGGACGTTTTATTGTCGCTTGTCCTGTCGAGGGTTTTCTGCAAATTCAGAGATGTAATTCTATATGTACTTACCCTGGTCTTATTTGCAGTTCGGCGTTGAGTCACAAAGGCAGGCCGAATAACAATAAACGCGGCGGTAAAATTGTAATGGTTGGTCCTGGAGTACCTTTTATTTGGAACAGTTTTGCTACAATTTCTATATGTAAGACTTACAAAGTGAGTGAGCGGATAAACTCTGTCCAGAATTTTATTAGTGAAAACTAGTAAACAAACTCTGGAAAAAATATCTTCCTTATAATATTTATCTAGGTTCTAATCCTGCTTTGAGGGTCATAATCTTTATCCTAGCGTTATTCCGTAATATTCAAAACTGTCTTTACCTTTTAGTCTATCCAGATTTACCAGAATATATTCCTTGTCGCATTCAACTCTGATCGTAATGTCACATAAAGTGGCGTACCGTCAGTGGATTGCCGTCTTCTGTATAGTATTATTTTATAAACCATTGTAAAAATATTTGTCAAAAACTAGTAATAGTACTATTTTGCTAATTTTAAATTCCGATTTTCGAAGCAGACTTACGTATTGGAATATAACAATAAACGTTCATCTTCTTTGACCATAAACAGAGTTGCTGCTACATTTCAGTCAACGCACAACTTGGTACTTAACTGATATCCAGTTCACTGCGTCTTAACCCCTTGAGTGTCCTACGGTCACGGTGTGCCCGTAATAGAAATAGGCTGGTAGTGTCCTACGGGCACGGTGTGCCCATAAGGATTTGTTTGAACTTCACTCCGGTGTTGTGTGATTGGTTGCAATAAAAAAATGTACATCGACTAGTTACAGATTAACCAACATAATACCATATTTTTTACCATATTTCCAAGCTTGCAACTGAGGAAAACAATAAATTTGCTGATTTCGTTGCTCAGTTTTCTCCGTGCCGCCATATTGCGCGGTTGCGATCAACTAAGTTGAATTTGTGATTTTTCAAAAATGTATTCTCAAAGCAAACGCTAAGTGATTCTATTAGTATTATATATCAAATTATTCACAATTAATGAAGTATATGTTTAAAATATTTTTTTTATCCAAGTTTAATAACATTTACAAAAAAAGTGTTAGTAATTTTTTTGATACAATTTTCGGGCGTTAGCCGCTAGCCGTCCTCTATATTTTAAATGTTTATATGTAAGTATTTATTTATTACTTTACTTAATATAGATAAGTCTCTAACAAAGTTGTCTTAGAATATATTGTCAATTAGATATTTCGTATTGTGTTTGCTATAAATTGGTATAAATATGTTTTGTGAGTGAGAAATGCTTTCTGTCGGATCGTCAAAATGGCGCAAATTTTTCGCTGCTATAAATAAATGGTTATTGTGAAGTGATATCGGTGACCTGTGCTAAATTAATGTATATTACCGTCAAGTCGTCTACCCGAGTCAATATTAGTGCAATGAGAAAGTGAATTTCGTGAATAACTTATGTGTATTGTGGAAAATGTTTCATATGGTGTAAGAAAAAACAAAGTGACCTGCATTTATAATTTTTTTCGGCATGAAAGGGTTAAAGATAAGCTATTTTATTACAATTTTCATATCTAGAAAATTCTGAACTGTATACGTTTTAAAATTTACGTCACATAATTACAACAAACGCGAGAAAATTAAAGTTTTATAACCTAGGATCTTACAAACATTACATCCACAAAATGGCTGGACACTACCGGAGAAAATGCATTCTGGAGCGGGGCATGCAAGGGGTTAATCACTAACTGCTTATAAATGCACGTTCGTTGCACACCAGGTAACCGTCCACACTACAAATTACAAGCAGCCCTGTTAACAGCACTTTGATGAGGTAATTATAGTCCAATTACTCAGTAGAGGTAAATTGTCGTTTGCCAACTCAAAATCTTTAATCTACAGAGAATACGAGGCCTACTCCGTTTTCCGAAGCACACCTTCCTATTGGAACACAACAATAAACGTTCATCTTCTTTGACCTTAAACTGAGTTTCTGCTGCATTTTAGTCAAAGCACTCCTTGGTACTTAACTGATAGAAAAACTGATAGATAAACTCCTTGGTACTTCACTGCGTCTTAATCACTATCTCCTTATAAATGCACGTTCGTTGCACACCAGGCGACCGTCCACACTACAAATTATAAGCAGCCGTGTTAACAGCACTTTCGTGAGGTAATTACAGTCCAATTACTCAGTAGATGGTAATTAAGGTGACGGCTCGGTACCAATATTATATGCTATAGTTAGCTTGAGATCATTTTAAGACAGACTTGAACACAGTTATATTTAATTTAATTTGTAAGCTGATTAAATAGAACGGGAGGAGTTTTGAAGAGGCACTGCGTTGTTCAAGCAGCTAGTTGAGAGAAAATGGTATTCTTGCTTAAATTTGTTTTACTTCTATTTATCAAAATTAAAAATATATCACCAGCGTTGAAGTCTGGCGGTTTCGTTTTCAGAAACAAGTTACGTAGTTTTTTTCACTATCATTAAATCTGATCATAATATTCTTGGTATTTATTTACACTTCACGGAAACAAATACCAAGATTTGGGTATTTCTTCTAACCTATATACACCACTATTTTTTTATTAGTACAAAAAATTTAACAGGGCTCTAAGTATCTTTAACTTATCATATTTGTGTAGGTAAAAAATAAAATCACTAAGTCCCAAAACTGTCTCAAAACTGTCCACAAAAATACGTAATAGTTGGTAAATGCATAACTAAAACTATGAGTAGTAAATTTTTAGAAAACCAGTATGGCGTACCTCAGGGCAGCATATTTGGCCCACTTCTTTTTATCATATATATAAACGATGATGAGACTCTTTGCTGATGATATTTCTATAATTATACCCAAAACTGACATTTACAATTATTTCGATATAATTTTAAATAATACAGTTAAATTAATAATGACATGGCTTGAATCCAAAAACTTTTGTGCTAATATATCTAAAACTAAATTTATTAAATTCTCTAATTATAAGACTCCACACGAAACATTAAATATTGCGTACCGAGGCGAAAACCTATCAAGAGTAGCTGATACCAAGTTTTTAGGCTTATACATAGACCAACACTGCAATTGGAAAATACATGTCCAAAACGCCTGTAGCAAACTAAACAAATTTGTATTTGCACTCAGAAATTTACATCAAATTGCTGGCAAATCTGCAGCGCAAATTGCTTATTACGGATATGTGGAATCGGTACTACGATACGGATTATTGTTATGGGGACATTCAACTGATATTAATAAGGCTTTTATTTGCCAGAAAAAATGCTTAATGGCTTTGTGTAACGTTGGACCACTAGATTCATGCCGACCATTGTTTAGAAATAACAAACTACTTACTCTTTTTGGCTTATATATATTGTAAATATGTGTACATGTGAAAAAATTCTCACATGAATTTAACAATGCTAGAGATAACTCATTCATGAGTAAGAGAGACCCTACTAGATTGTTAATGCCTACATGTAAGAGCTCCCTATTTCATAACAACTGTTACGTAATGTGCATAAGAGTATTTAATAAAACTCCAAAGTCAATCCGCGAACTGCCACTATTTAAAATGAAGTCTGAGTTGAAAAAAAGGCTTGTAACACATACTTTTTATAATATGAATGACTTTTTTGACCTGAAACCTTGTAATAGATGAAGAGAGAATATAATTATAATATTTGTGACATAAATTGTTTTAAGTAAATGATTTTATTTTCTAGTTTAATGTTAATGCGTGTAATGAATTGATTATGACATAATTATATAGTTTGGTTTTAATTTATTTATTAATGTTTTGATTTTATGTTCTTTAATCTTGTATTTTAATTTGTATGTCAATACTGGTGAAATGTGTGATTCGATAGTAACACATAACATCTATAAATGTACCACATTTTTTACAAATAAATTATTCTTATTCTTTCTTATTCTTATTCTTTGTTGTCCACGGTATAGGAAGTAATTAGCTTCCAAACTATTTTTAAGTAGAACAGAATATTTGTCAGACAGACCGTTTGCCCTTAGTTTTCTGTCAACGACCTCAAGGCAATCCTGATCTGGAACATTGATGAAGAGTGACTCCACGTCAAAACTCACCATTACTTCGTCTGCTTCCTTTTTCATGCTCTTGATAATGTCAATAAAGTGACGAGAGTCCTTCACGAAAGATGCCGTCTTACCTACCAACGGTTGCAGTACCTTGTTGATGTGTTTCGCCAAACCATATTATGTCCGTGAGTTTATTTGACTCACTATCGGTCGCAATGGCACGTTAGTCTTGTGGACTTTAGGCATACCGTATATCTTGGGCGGCTGCACGATTTGAGGTTTGTTTAGACGTTCAAATTCATTTTCCGTGAATACTTTTTTATGATCCTTAATCAAAGCTGGAATGCGTTTCGTAACTCTCGCTGTCAGGTTATAGGACATAATATATTAGTGTGTCACTTAACAGATTCCGTATTTTGCTATCATAAACACTAGAGTTTATCACTACAGTGGCGTATCCCTTGTCGGCCTTCAGCACTAAAATATTCGTGTTATCACGCAATGCTTTTAGTGCTTGACGCTCTTCTGTGGAGACGTTGGGTTTCAGCGGCTTTGACTTTCGTAAAATAACGGCAACATCCTGTCTAAGTGTATCTGCGTCGTTAGACGGTATCCTGTTGCGCGTTATAACCTCCTCGATGTTACTTATGACACTCTCATACGGAATCCGATTAGGTGTTAAAGCATAATTTAACCCTTTGGCCAGCACGCTTTGTATCGCGCTATCAATAATGCAATCTGACAAATTAATTACCGTTTCTTGTTGGGTGGGTGTACCTTTTTGCCGGCTTGCCTCTCATGACGGTTCATTAACTTGTCATATTTCTTGTTGTGCCGTTTAGTACGCAAATCGTATATGCGACTAGCCTGGTTATAAGAAGTAAGAAAGAAGAAAGAAAATATGTTTATTTGTATACACGTCGCACACTAATAACATACAAAAACAAAAATAAAGAAGAATAATTAAAACATTACGCTAAAGAGACACATCACACTATCACGCAATCCAAAAGACTGTGACCCAAACAAAGCAACGGGTTGACGCCGTTGACAGACATACGTCATAAACGTCACTTCCGGTGACGTGTACTGTCATTAACCGGCGTGTAGGTAACCATGTGCTCCGCCACGTGTACAATATTGATAATAGTACTCAATACTCAATACGTTTATTGCACACCATAATGTTACATAGATTATATAAAAATAGGTATACAGTTCATTATGGACCCTGTAGGGCACGGCAGCGTAGGAGAGAGGATGAAGTCACATAGGACTCAAATTTCGGTAAAGTAATAATTTTAGTTAGGTTTAAATAATTATACAGGCATCTCATCATCTACTACAAAGGATAGCTTTAAATCAAGAGTAAAACAGCTGTTATTGGATAAGTTGGCAGAAGAATCTGAATAATAATTATGTATATGTATATACATGTATAAATATTTATGTATAAGTATATAGATATTTATGTATATGATTATATATTTAACATTGTTATTTTTGTAGATATGTATAATTTAGTTACAAGTAAGTATTATTTATTTTATATAATTATTTTTATATTCTTTTAGTACCTATCAATATGTATTTTGAACTATGTATATGTGTACTAGGTTTATGCTAAAAACTTCCTTCTTCAACTAATTCTAGAATACACCTACTTTTAATCTCTGCACTACTCTAAGGTAGACTGGGAGAGAATGCCTATGGCATTAAGTTTGCCTTTATACGCTCCGTGTATATAAAGTGATTAAATAAATAAATAAATCTATTTTCTTGCAATTATTTTACAAAATCTATTCAAACTTTATGCTCTTAAAAATGACAAATTGTGTATTCAATTTACTTCCTATATAAATGTATTGATTTTAACATTATTTACTACAGTATATGCTTATCAGTTAAGTATTAATTTATTGTATAATACGCTTTATTTATTAATATCTGTTTTAACTTGTATATGAATTTCTTATCATTTGGTTCATTTCTTAAATATTCTGGGAGATTATTATATATTTTTATTGACATAACGAATGGGCTTGGTGCGTGCATAGTTAGTTTAGAGGTGGGTAGATTTAGTCTATTAGTAATGCGAATTATGAGTATCTCATACATGAAAATTTAAATTCACACAAGTTACAACCTATGGGTATTGTATAGCGCGTGCTACAAATTAGGCCAACATTCAGCATACACTGCGAAGGACGCTATGAGTCCGTTATAAGTAACACGATCGCACAAACTAAAATCACTAGTTGATAGCACTTCACTACATTCGGTATGAACTTTATAGAGGTCACACTGCACAACATTTAACTCGTACCGACAGTTGCGAATTAATTGTTTCAAAAGACGGACATTGGTTTTGTGTAGAATGCCTTCGGAGTTCGGAATGTAATTCATAATTCATTTAATCATTTGCGAATATGGGTATGCATACATTTGTAGATGAATGCAATGAAATCCTTTAAAATTCCAGCATATCAAATTTTCTAGGAAACAAAATATTTTTCAATCGAATTACCATATAAACGGTCATGTGATAGAGGAGGTGTCCGTTATCCGTGACTTAGGTGTTCTGTTTGATTCCAAATTAACATTTGTGCCGCATATAAATTATATTGTTACGAGAGCATCCAAGATGATGGGATTTGTTTTAAGATTTTGTAAGCCATTTCGCAATATTTGAATGCAAACATCTTATGTAACCCTATTTACAGTGACTAAATGATTTGAATTTGAATTTGAATATAAACACAAAAATAACACTTTACAACAGTTTGATCCGTAGTATTAAGATACTACGGATCAAACTGTTGTAAAGTGTTATTTTTGTGTTTATATTGCGTAGTACTCTAAGGAGTACTGCAGTGTTGTCTGGAGGCCACATTATGCAGTTCACTCGTTGCGTCTTGAGCGTGTGCAAAAGCGCTTTCTTTGGCACTTAGCATTTTCTACAGGCAACGCAAAGAAAATTAAATCGTATAAAAATAGATTAAAACACTTCAAAATCAATTCATTAGAGAAGCGCAGATGCTTAAATGACGCTATGTTTGCGATTAAAATTTTAAAACATAAGATTGATTCTCCTCAACTGTTGGCCTTGTTCAAATTTCGTGTTCCATCTAGACTCCCGCGCAGCTGTATCACTCCACTTTGCCCGCCCCGTAGAAGGACGGTATTAGGGTCAAATTTGCCTTATGCAAGGATGTGTAAAATTATAAACACTTACAGTGATTGCATAGATCTACATACTTATTCTATAATTTAACAAAAAAGAATATTCCTCAACCAGTTGCCTGAATAATACCCGCTTGACCGCTAGCGCCAATTCGCCGAATTCGCTCGACCGCTCACGTTCTGAACAAAATGTCGCGCCGCCGCTTTCGCCAGATGGGCGCGCTAACATAAACATTTATTGTTGATAAGTCGGTAACATGAGTAAGTTGAAGTGATGTTTTTCTTCATCCTTAAGAATGTCTCGTTCAATTCGTATGAATTCTTTGTTGATATTTAGTTTCTAATTTATTATACTAAGCAGCGAACATTGACTATCGTTGAAAAAAAACACTTTGTGTATTTTAAACAGGATTATTTAAAAAAGTAAATCGATGACATACATATTTTGTATACATCATACAATTTTATTTAAACGGGTCTTATTCGCGATATTTAATTAATTTAACGGGTAACGGGGTTGGAAGGAAACACCGAGTAGCACTGATGACACTTTATTCAACTTCACATTCACGACACGTCGTTCGATTTCGACGCGGACAGCACCAACACTAACGTTTTTTGCACTGCACTTCACTGTACTTCACTGCACTATACTTTAACTTCACTTTATTTTACTATATCTTTCTTCCTTTTACTTCTTCCTTTTCTTCTCCACTTTACCACTTCTCAACTCAAACTGGCGCTCAGCACGTCTACACCGCCGTATATACCCCTGATTGTTCTAGATCCACTAATTTCGATTGTCATTTCATTATTTAATTGTTTTTCCATCTCCTGTCTCTTTTTAACTTATCCATTCCTTCCTGAAGTTTCTAGAGTTTTCTAATTTTAATCGAAATATTTAAATAATCTTTTTTTTAAATATTCTCTAAATATTCATAAACATTTTCCAAATTTCATAAAAACCAAAATCCGCATAATTGTTATGACTGGGATTTGAACCCACCTCAGAATGTGAACGGGATGTATTATCCGCACGGCCATCGCCTTGTTGTCAATGACTGGTGAATTTGGCAAACACTTGACAGAGTGTATACGTCATCAAACTAAAAACTGTCATTTCCAAATAATGAAATAATCTTTGAACCTCTTTGCTAATTATTATTGTGTTTGACGACCGGCTAGTTTGTCGTGTAGACGTCAGTAGTCCTTGACAACCGTAGTGATGACAGCTTGACATGACACCGGCCGTCACACTACCCCCCTCTAAGACATGCGCGTCCCGCGCATCCTTAGACCCATGATACACCGCTCTCCTTTCGACATGGATCAAGTCATTAAGCTTCATAGATATAGGAGCTGAATCCTGTGATCTATGTGTAAGTTTGCTTTCTTTGAGGCACAAAACTTTCCCCATACTACCATCTTTCATTGGAATTTCCACATCTCCACACTTAAGGATACCACATTTAATTTCTAATCTGCACTGATGATCTCTGAAGAAATCCAGTCCAACAATACAATCCTCTACGATGTCTGCAATCACCGCTCGTTGCCAGTATAGGTTGTCACAGATTTTTATAGCCACCATCTGTTTCCTTGAACTGGGATGTATTGGCCGGTAGCCGTTGTCAGTTGAGGTGAACTTGACGGTCTTAGAATCTTTCCATTCTTTCTTGTCAAACGAGTTCCTATAACCGTTCGTGTCGCACCGGTGTCCAGGGTCAGCGAACAGGTAACGCCATTGACTGCTCCATCGATAATTAAACCGTTTCCATCCGTGCATTGTCGAATACGAACTTACGGAGCTTTCCGTCTTCTGATCAGCGCTTGCATCGAAGTCCTGGCTGTAATTGCTTCCTTATCATCTTTCAACACTTGAACACTAGCGTCAATCTTACTTCTTTCTGTTACATGTTTCTGACAGCTACTTCTTAAGTGTCCGGGTTCCTTACAGGTAACACTTTAGGACAAAAGATCTGCGACCAGTTCTTTCTAATTCTGCTGTAATAACTCTATCTCGATCACTCGTAATTTCTTGTTGAACAGCCTCCACTTCTAAAGCATGTGCTAATGCGTCTTAAACATTGCTGTGGTGTTTTAAGCGCACAGCAGCTCTGACCTCATCGTCATAAATTCTGTCGATGAACGCCTGGAGTCGCATGCTTTGAACTTGTTCCGCGGGTGCCGACTGATAAGCCTTTCGCACCATCTTTGTCGCTTCCATCACCCACTGCTGCAAGGATTCGTTCGGATACTGACAACGTTTGCGTAACTTGGCTCGTAACACATATTGCAAGTGCGCATCTCCGAACCTGGATTCCAGGGCCTCAATAAGTTCTTCGTAAGTGGCGTACTTTCCCACGGCCTCAAGCACCGACAATGCATCGCCGCGCAATGAGAGAATAAGTGCAAACTTGGCCTGATCGCTATCCCAACCGTTGCTGATAGAGGCGGCCTCAAACTGCATCCTGTAGACCTCCCAGGACGTGGTTCCATCGAATGATGGCACTTTAAAATAACCATCAGAACTAGATGGGTTAAAGGACACCAAAGAACTGTTAGTTTTCATCTTTCTTAACTCCTCCTCCACCGTAGCTATGCGGGTGTGTATCTCTTCCGATACTGATGCCATGCGGGACTGCACCTCTTCCGAGACTGACGCCTTGCAGGACTGTATCTCTACCTCTATTGTAGCCACGCGAGATTTCACTTCTCTGATACACATCTCCATCTCGGCGATTCCGATATATAATGGCGAATCTTATCCTGGCTCTCCATCATCTCGCCAAGCTGCTGCGAGTTTTGCTGGAGCTGCTGCGAGTGTTGATGTAGTTCGGATTTAAGCTGCTGCAAGTTTTGCTCGAGTCGAGATTCGAGTCACTGCGACGTTTGCTGGAATATTGCCGCGAGGTCTGCGAGAGATAGCGGGTTTGCTGCGCTTGCGGACGTAGATACCCCTCGTGTCGTAGGCCCTTCCCTCGGCATGACAGGCATCTTTGATCCTTCCAATCCCACTTCTGACACCAATTGTTACAGACGAGGTAACGGGATTGGAAGGAAACACCGAATAGCACTGATGACACTTTATTCAACTTCACACACACGACGCGTCGTTCAATTTCGACGTGGACAGCACCAACACTAACGTCTTTTGCACTGCACTTCACTGCACTATACTTTCACTTCACTTTATTTTACTACTTCTTTCTTCCTTTTGTGGAGGATAAAGGTGTGGTGTTCCTCCAACTAGAGAGAGGAGCCTCTAACCAAGCTGGTTGGTCGTGCTTGGTGGCCTGCAGGCCGACGGACATACATTTGAACTTGTATATATGCCGCTTGGCTCGCGAAAGTTGATATCGCGGTTCAGGATTGTTTGAATTTTGCCCGCGTTGTTAGGTGTTGCAGTCGTAGTAGTTCCATCGTTATTGGGTAGATGGCGCTGTGCGGGTGTTATGTAGCCGGCCGCTACATCACTCCCCCCCAAGACTGGAGGTCGTTCTTGAAGGTGATGGGCCAGTTGTCGCGGCTTCTGAGGAGCGTGCCAGTGGAAAGTCTGTAGTCGCTTGTCGCAGTGTGCTTCGCAAGTCCCACGGTGAGTCGGGGAGAGGTTGCGAAGGTGCTGTGCAGTCGGTGATGAGCAGTAGGCGATGAGCAGTGAGCGATGAGCAGTGAGTATCCCACAGTGAGTAGGGGAGTTGCTGCGTAGTGGCGGCGTCGTGGCTGCGTAGTGGCTGCGTTGTTGCTGCGAAGCGGTTGCGTAGTGGCACTGCTGCGTGTACGGGAGCGATGTGCGCTGCTTACGAGGACCGTGTGTGCAGTGAGGTGTGCCTTGGCGCTGGAGAGGCTGCAGGGAAGACCAGGCATGCAAGTCTGCATGGCCTACGGTGGGACCCTGGCCGAAGATGCTGGCTGGCGGCGACTTGATTGCTGACCATCAGGTGAAGTGCGGAGTGAAGCGAGGTGGAGATGACGACGCTGTTGCTGGATCTGACCGGTGAAGGCTTCTTCAGATCACGTCGGGGTCACCAATGTGGAGGATAAAGGTGTGGTGTTCCTCCAACTAGATGGAGGAGCCTCTAACCAAGCTGGGTGGTCGTGCTTGGTGGCCTGCAGGCCAACGGACATACTTTGGAACTTGTATATATGCCGCTTGGCTCGCGAAAGTTGATATCGCGGTTCAGGATTGTTTGAATTTTTTCCGCGTTGTTAGGTGGCGAGTGTCGAGGTAGTTCTTTCGTCATTGGCTAGATGGCGTTGTGTGGGTGTTATGTAGCTGGCCGCTACACTTTTACTTCTTCCTTTTATTTATTTATTTATTTAAACTTTATGTACAACTCATAGGTACAATGGCGGACTTAATGCTATAAGCATTCTCTACCAGTCAACCAAAGGGTGATGCAGAGATAGGTATGGTAGGTGTACAAATAGTTTTGGTTACGTTAAAAAGATAAGGTGTATTTTACAATAATAACAATAAATGCATGGTTATATTATTAAATATATACTATATAACATAATATAATATATACATAAATATATATGCATATTTAAATAATAAATATATACATATATATATAAATATAAATAGGTGTATAATACAATGATTAAGATGATGGTGCCAATAGTCCCTTTCGGATATGTTCACGTGCCATAGACTTAAACTTCCAGCGGTTCGACGCCTTCCTGATCTCTAATGGAAGGGCATTCCAGAGCAGAACTGATTGGACTATGAACGACAAGTGCACAAGACCAGAAGAATGTGATGAACATAAAAGCAGGAGATTATTAGAGGAGCGAAGATCTTTTGCGTGATAGGAGCCTAAATATTGAAAGTAAGATTGAAGGTAAGCAGGGGGAGTTGGAGAATGAAGAAGAGAGAATAGCGTTGTGAGTGCGCGCCACAGAAATATATAGTAATAGAACGGTGACACGGGCGTGGCGCGCGTGCCAAACTATTGCACTATAGTGCATGTGTTTTCGAACGCATTCGCATTACGCATCGCGTCTCCCTTTCGCGCGCTCAGGAGGTAAAAAAACATTAAATTCGTTACGAATATGCCATATTGTGCAGTTTCCAATTGTAAAAATTAAAAGTAATGCAAAAATATGGAAAAGGGAGGCATTTCATATCACCAGTAAGTATTTAAATTGAGTAAAACTTAAGATTATTGAGATTTAAAACAAGTGGGCTACTTTTACCATGTTTGTCTAATAAGAACATCATCGTTCATTTCTTCGTTATGTTAAATTTCCATTGCTTGAATTATACGATACTTGTTGACATATTTATGAAATAAACACGCAATGTACGGCGAGATACGCGATATTCACAAGATGCCAAAAACAATAACAAATCAGGGGCCACGGGTCAAATAAATAGCTGTGATTGGTCAGTGCGCGCTAGGGATTGACGTTCGGTTTATGGTTACGTTTTAAATTTATCGATAAATAAAAGGAATATTAATTCGAATTAATTATTATGTCTCTGGCTGTCTCTCTCTCTCTCATAAAGAAAGCAAGCATCATGTTCATGCTTTCAGATCACGAAAATGACATCTATTTGGGAATCCAAGATGGCGAACGAAACATTTTTAATAAAATTAATATGGGTATCATTTTAGGGGTTTTTATCATGAAGCTATAGATAAACATGGAGACCGCACTCCGTATACCTACTTGAAGCTCAAATGATGTATCGCTATCTCGCTCACTGTGGTCATACCATCTCTTTTCAACCAACCACTGCCATATTGACAAGATTTACTTGACATATGGTGGCCAATGTTGCCACATTACCAAATCCTTAGGAAATGGGATTATAATTCACTGTCTCGCCAACCATGATTATAAGCGTTCGAAACCTACAATATTGGGAGTTTTAACAAGTGATTGGATTTCAACTCTTGATTTAAATACACATTAATTGACCGTGTAAACTTCTGATTTGCTTAATATGTCGGCTCTTTTTAAGAGCTTACTCGGAGATTTTAATAAGAAGATAGCAATACTAAATCCACGTTAAATGAGAGGTCAGACCACAGAGAGTGAGATAGAGAAATGTAGGTATTTGACTCAAGGCTTTGTTGCAGCTGTGGCCTCCATGTTTATCTATACCTTCATGGTTTTTATGGATTCTAGTCACGAAAATGACATCTATTTGGGAATCCAAGATGGCGGACGGTACATTTTTTATAAAATTAATATGGGTATCATTTTCGGGGTTTTCATGGATTCAGGTCACGAAAATGACATCTATTTGGGAATCCAAGATGGCGGACGGGACATTTTTTATAAAATTAATATGGGTATCATTTTCGGGGTTTTCATGGATTCTGGTCACGAAAATGACATCTATTTGGGAATCCAAGATGGCGGACGGGTCATTTTTAATAAAAATTAATATGGATATCATTTTCGGGGTTTTCATGGATTCTGGTCACGAAAATGACATCTATTTGGGAATCCAAGATGGCGGACGGGACATTTTTTATAAAATTAATATGGGTATCATTTTCGGGGTTTTCATGGATTCTGGTCACGAAAATGACATCCATTTGGGAATCCAAGTTGGCGGACGGGACATCTTTGATCACGAAATAGATGGTGATGTTGGATTACCCATCCTTTTAAACATCGGAGACGATACCCGTATTGTTTTTTTTTTAAATCCCATCCACCATCTTTGATCACGAAATAGATGGTGTTTTTGAATTTCCCATTCCTTAAAATATCGGAGACGATACCCATATCGACTTTTAAAAAAATCCCGTCCGCCATCTTTAATTTCCTATCCGTCATCTTTGATCACGAAATAGATGTTGTATTTGGATTCTCCATCCCGTATATCAACGGAGACGATACACATATTGATTTAAAAAAAAATCCCTTCCACCAACTTTGATCACGAAATAGATGGTGTTTTTGAATTTCCCATTCCTTAAAATATCGGAGACGATACCCATATCGACTTTAAAAAAATCCCGTCCGCCATCTTTAATTTCCTATCCACCACCTTGAATCACGAAAAAGATGTTGTATTTGAATTTTCCATCCCTTTTAACATCGCAGACGATACCAATATAGATTTTTTTTATTTTCCCATCCGCCATCTTTGATCACGAAATAGATGTTGTATTTCGATTCCCCGACCCTTAAAATATAGAAGGCGATACCCATATTGTTTTTTAAAATTTTGTCATCCGCCATCTTTGATATTCCGTCCGCCATCTTGAATCACTAAACAAATTTCAAATTATTTAATCAGCATCCCGAAAATCTCGAAAACGATATACCCATATAGATTGTATCCTATTCGTTAAGCCTTTTTTTGCCTTTGACCCAACCCTCCCCCTTCTCGTTTGACCAAATTTATTATTTTTGTCTGGCCCCTAAAAGTTGTGGCGTAATTTTATATAGCCTATAGCCTTTCGGAATAATTGGGCTATCATAGGCAATATCAATTTTTAAAAGCCGACTGCTAGTTCCTGAGATTAGCCGACATTATCTTTTAGCCTTTTTAGCCTTTTGCCCGGCCACAAAGGGTCGAAACGTTATGTTATAATTATAGCCTATAGCCTTCCGGAATAACTAGGCTACCGTATACAAAAAGAATTTTTCAGATCCGACCGGTAGTTCCTGAGATTAGCGCGTTCAAACAAACAAACTCTTCCGCTTTATTACATTAGTATAGATATTTTATAATATAGTCAAAAGTTTTGTAAGATTTCAATACAGATTTTTAACTAAATAAATACGTTTTATTTTTATTTATTTATTTATTTATTTATTTATTTATTTGGGAAACAAACAGATATCATAAAAAGAGAATATAGTTAAAGATACATAGTTCCAACTTAATCTAAAACAGTTTCCACAAGTTACTTATGCTTGTTTAAGTATGGTAACATCTGACAATTATATTAACAATTTGTGTACATTAATTTTGAATTGATGTAAAGAAAGGTGAAGGATGTCTATATTGTTGTTTACAGCGATCTTATTGTACAAACTACAGGTTCTTTTAATAAACATATTTTTACCACAATTGGTTCGTGAAAATCTAACATAAAAACGAAATTTCCTTCTACTACTTCGTGGACATTCGAAACAAATCTTACTTAGCAAATACGGGGAATCTATTTGGCCTCTTATTATTTTATAAAGAAATATTATATCACGTTCCGCACGACGCGCATCCAGAGTTTGCAAGAAATGCATGTCAGAGCTTATTCTAAATCGCCATTTAATATAACTACAAAATTTATTTTGCAATCTCTGAAGTTGATTGATGTAAATATTATACTGTGGGTTCCAAACTGTTGAGGCGTATTCAATTATTGGTCTCACAAGTGATTTATACAGAAGCACTAATGTGGATAAATTTCTAAAGTCTCTACCAATTCTAAGCACAAATCCTAACAAACGAAATGCTTTACCAATAATGCTTGAAATATGTGAATCAAAAATTAATTTACTGTCGATTAGCACTCCAAGATCTCGCACCTCAGATACTCTATTTAGTTCTACATGGTTAATATAATATTTAAAGGTCACTGGATTTTTCTTTTTGGTAAAAGATATAACATTACATTTATTTATATTAAGGAACAAAGAGTTCTCTTTGCAGTAACAATATAAATTATTTAAATCTTTTTGAAGTGCCATGCAATCTTCTGTTTTGTTTATAATCTTATATATTTTACTATCGTCTGCATAAAAGATGAATTTTGATTTACTGAAAACTTTGGATATATCGCATATATATAAATTGAACAACAGAGGTCCCAAGTGCGAGCCCTGTGGCACGCCGGAGGTAATGGGAAGAAACGAGGAACAGAACCCTTTGACAGTTACTGCCTGCGATCTGTCTCTTAGATATGATTCAAGCCATCGAAGCAGATCGCCGTGTATACCTAGGCACTCAAGTTTGCTAATTAGTATTTTATGAGAAATTTTATCAAAAGCCTTTGAATAGTCGGTATACACGACGTCTACCTGATGTCCGTCATCCATCGCTGTGGTAATATAGTCCAAGAATTCACACAAGTTAGTCTCGGTAGATTTTTTGCTTACAAAGCCATGCTGTTCGGCAAAAATTACCGGTTTTAAAACCGGTGTTATTATGTCGCAAACAATTTGTTCAAAGAGTTTAGGTATAACATTCAATTTTGAAATTGGACGGTAATTAGCAATATTATGCTGGTCACCATTTTTAAAAATGGGAACTACATAACAGCGCTTCCATAATTTGGGCATGGTGCCAGAACGTATGGATGCATTAAATAGCATGTATAATGGCACTGCGACGTTTCTATGGCATTTCTGTATAAATATTGGAGGTATACCATCCGGCCCACTACCTTTATTTATATCCAAGCGTTTAATATACTTGGTAATTGTATTAAACGGCATGTATATAGAGCTGATGTTTACATCACTAAGATTGGCATGTGAGAAAGGGATGGAGGGTGACGCAGATAAGTCTTGCCGTTCAAAAACAGAATTAAAATAAGAATTAAATTGATCACTGATCGATTTACCATTAGAACACTGAATATTACCGAAAAACATATTTTCTGGTAAGTTATTTAAAGCCTTTTTAGATTTAACAAATGACCAAAATCGTTTACTATTATGTGATATTTTGTGCTCTGATTTTTCTATGAAAGAGTCATAACATTGCCTGCTGACCTTCTTCTGCCTATCTCTTAATAGTGAAAATCTACGATAATCTACATAATTACCGTAGCGTTTCCATCTAGCATGATATTTATTCTTATCTTTTATAATTTTTATAAGTGCTAAAGAATACCATACAGGGTATTTGTGATCGTCATTGCTAATCTTTAGCGGTACGTACACATTAACAATTTCAGATATTATATCGTAAAATTTACTGACAGATTCGTTAACGTCACTGTTATACTTAATAACAGTACACCAGTCCACTTGAGATAAGGCATAATTTATCAGGTCATAGTCTGCTGTATAGAAATTTCGAACTGATCGAGATGAACTTTTTAAATGTTGAGGGAATACGTTAAGCAATGAGACTTCTAGTGCTGGGTGATGATCATCTTCTGAAACCAAGGGGGATAGGGAATGTGTCACCCTACAGTCACAGCTGCTAATAATAAGATCTAGCTCCCTTTTATTCTTATTAGATATTAAGTTATACTGCCCGAAGTTATTAAATGATAAAAATTCCGATAACGCATCAACTAATCCGTCAGCCCCTGTCATCCCCAGAACCGCTCCCAAACCCTGCCTTGTAGAAGACCAATGTGCATTCCTTATATTGAAATCACCTGTCACTAATATAATATCATTGGGGTATTGAGTAACATATTGAGAAATTTCATCAAATAATTGAACTAATTCATTAATATGACCATTACATTGGGGAAAATAGCAACAGTATAATGTAAGAAAAGATTTATGTGCATTATTTTTTAAACAAATGCGTAAAGAGAGTATGTCTGCAGACTTTAGGTTATTTGAACACGATATACTGTAGCTACACACCGGTAAACCTCTCTTAATTGCAATGAGAACGCCACCCCCCATTGTGTCATTTCTTGAGATATAGTCCCTATCACAACGGTAAACATTGTATCTTTGGTCAAATAATTCCGAATCAAAAATGCCAGATAATAACCATGTTTCACTAAGACATACAATGTCATAATCACATAGCAACATGTTATTGTAAAATACATTTGTCTTTGTACGCAACCCTCTAACATTTTGGTAAAATAATTTCAAGTTCGAACCCATTGTACGGTAATTAAATTACATTTCATATTAAAAATAAGAATATATACTTTGTAAAGACATGTTCCAGAAATTATAAAAAATCTTAAGTTATAATTAATAATAGTAATACTTAATATTATGCATAAATAATACATTAAATGCAATCCAAGACAGTTCAGAAAAGATTCCCCATATAAAGAAACTGATTCCTTCACCTTTCTCTTAGAATAATCGAAGACGTAATAAAAACGGTACAAAAATAGTTTGCTTACGGATAAAATATAACAAAATATTTTAATTACAAACAACACTATGCAATTATGTACTGGGTCATAGGATGGACACGTTCGCAATAAACCGATAAGATTTCTTAAGCTTATACAATTTTTTTTAAATCACATTCCGATGAAATCTTTATAGCTTGGCTAGAGTCATCTTTACGTGTAAATATAGATTGATTTTTCACCCAAACGTATCTATAATGTTTATCGTTAGCGCACTTTTTTGCTTTGCTGAGTAATATTTTATTATTGACTGAAAGATGTTCATTGAAAAATATACGTGAAGTGCTGCCAGGATATCCGAGGTCACTCGCTGTAAAGTCCTTTATTGTCCTTAAGCGTGCCAGGAAGTTATCTTTCATGTGCCTTGTGAGAAAGCGCACGATGACGGGCTTAGGCTTTTTGTCATTCTTACTCTTATGCGCTACTCGGGTGACAAAATCTATATCAATTTGTGGATTAATAGGGCAGTTTGCATGTGCACCTAACTGAGATACGATCTGAATCAGGTCTTCGCCAGACTTTTCAGGTAGCCCTACAATTTCAATATTAGAGCGACGGCCCCATTGTTCCTGCTTCTCAATATCCAACTGTAGGGAGTTAATTTGACTTTTTAACTCGGATATTTCATTGTTTAAACTGGAAATATGTTTTTGTTTTGATTCCACGCTCTCAATCCGCTTGACAACATTGTCATATTTATCGCTAATAAACTTCACTGAATCTTGCAAATTAGAGACCTCAGTCTTCAAGCCCACAAGGGTAACGTTAATACTAGCAACGGCTTCCATAATCTCCTCCTTAATTATACTTCGTATTTTTTCAGCAGTCAAAATATCGGTGTCATCCTTTTTGATGTTTTTGCGTACCGGTTGCCGGGTCTTTGGTTTAACAGGAGACGGTATTTTTACTTCATCGCTATCCATTGTGATAAGCAGTTGGTAAGTGTAAGGAAAAAAATATACCCAATTCCTTACAACTTAAGGTAGATTGTACAATAGCGAAACGCTAGATGCTCTTTAGTCTTGAATATGCTTGCCAATTTGGTCGCGCGTCGACACTGTCACGGTAGCTGAGCGGGTTACACGGTCGATCGGAGGGCGGCCGGCACAGCGAGTCGCGAGTTCGAGCCTCAGTCAACCCAGTAAGGATTTTGAGAGTTTGCAATTATATGATATTTCTAATAATTTCTAGATGATTGTTTAAATATTAGAATGACAAACTCACGACGTCACGCAAGGGTGGTCCAAAATCAGTGCATCTCGCTCCCGCCGCCCACTGGGTGGAGCAATCCGTAAACACTCCGTGAGAAAGACAAGGAGGTACCGATTTCCTGGTCACGACCAATCACAATCGGTAAATCACTTAAAAAGTCAATTATTAACAAAAACAGTCACAAACGTCCGATGTTAACAAGAGTTCGACACAGAATGTTATAACAGTATACTATAACCAAACTATTCATAATAAAACATTTTATATAAACAATAACATAATTTCATTTTCCATAGCTCTCACATCGATAATAATTCCTTAGTGTCCCCTCACTATTTATACGTCACTGTGGGCGGGGCTTGCTAAAATGTGGCACGCGCGAAATGTACGCGATGACGTGACATTCACCGTTCTATTACTATCTATTTCTGTGGTGCGCGCAAACTCCGGCGCTGACGAATGGGGAACCAGCGTAGTTCGGAACGAAAAGCAGACACATGGTCATACTTGCGAAGATTATAAATAAATCGAATGCAGTTATTGAGAAGACGGTCAAGTTTATCGAGAAGATCTGCATTCAGGTCGAAACAACAAACATCACCATAATCGATGACCGGGAATAGTAAAGTTTGCACTAACGTCACCTTTGTCTGTAAGGGAAGAAAATGTTTTAGGCGATAAAGAGAACGCAGGGTCCCGGTAACTCGTTTGCTCACATTGGTGATGTGAGTTCGCCAACTAAGAGTGTCATCGATATGTAACCCTAAATCCTTTACATGCGGTGAAATTTCGATAACAGTACCATCAAAAACAACAGATGGAAGACACCTTTACACGGCACATCATACGGTTGTCTCCTATAATAATGGCCTGACACTTAGAAGGGTTCACGTACAAGCCGAACCTATCGGACCAATGTTTGATTGCTGCTAAGTCACGATTCACAGCGTCAATAGCATCAGATAGATTTCCTACCCTGGCCTGTGAATACAACTGCAAGTCATCGGCGTACAGATGATAAGTACACCGAAGGTCATGGGTTATGAGATTGATATACAGAGCGAACAGAAGAGGAGATAAAATACCACCCTGTGGAACGCCAGAGTCGAGAACACACCAAGATGAACAGGATTCATCAATGCGTACCGCCTGCTGACGCTCCCGAAGATATGAGGAAAACCAATCCAATGCGTCAGATGAGATCATAAAATGGGAGAGAATGGATAGGAGGATGTCGTGACTGACGGTGTTAAAGGCGTTCGAGAAATCAACCAAGACCAGTACAGTGACCTTGCCATCCTCAACGCCCGCCCTAACATCGCCAGTCACTTTTAGGAGTGCGGAGGTAGTGCTGTGGCCTGGCCTAAAACCCGACTGGAGAGGACTTAATAAGTTATTATCATAAACGAAGCGAGACAGTTGCTTATGGACACAGGCCTCCAGCACTTTAGACAGGAAAGGAAGGATGGATATAGGACGGAAGTGGGTAGGCAATGACGGATTGGGGATCTTGGGTAAAGGTCGGATAAATGCTTTGCGCCATAAGGATGGAAATACACCAGAATCAAATGAAAAGTTAATAATGTGGGTTAGCGCAGGTAGGAGCTGATCTAAAATAGGAATCAACATTCGTCGACTAATATCATCGCATCCTACAGCCTTGGTTTTAATGGATAGGATCTCTTCTCCACTTTACCACTTCTCAACTTAAATTGGCGCTCAGTGCGTCTACACCGCCTTATGTAACCCTAGGAATGTTCTAGATCCACTAATTTTGATTGCCATTTCAATTGTTTTTCCATCTCCTGTCTCTTTTTAACCTATCCATTCCTTCCTGAAGTTTCTAGAATTTTCTAATTTTTACTCAAAATATTAAAAATATTTTTTTTAAATATTCGCCAAATATTCATAAACATTTTTCAAATTTCATAAAAACCAAAATTCACGTAATTGTTATGACTAGGATTTGAACCCACGCCCTCAGAACGTGAACGGGATGTACTATCCGCAGGGCCATTGCCTTATTTTCAATGACTGGTGAATTTGGCGAACACTTGACAGAGTGCATACGTCATCAAACTAAAAACTGTCATTTCCAAATAATGAAATAGTCTTCAAACCTCTTTGCTAATTATTATTGTGTTTGACGACCGGTTAGTTTGTCGTGTAGACGTCAGTAGTCCTTGACAACCGTAGTGATGACAGCTTTACATGACACCGGCCGTCACACTACCTATGTTTTACCAACGTTTCGGCCGTCTTACAACAGTCTTGGTCGCGGCAGGACTGATGTCATCTCAGCGTCGTCCTTGTGAAGCGCGGGTTTCGGCCGCTACCTTCACTTGTTTTTATTTTTATATATCCGAACTGTCGGTACGTTGACACACAACACTTATGACATCTACACACTGATGAGCTGTTTTACTGCGTCGGGGTTTACATTTGTTAGGTAAGACGGCATCTTTCGTGAAGGACTCTCTTCATTTTATTGACATTATCAAGAGCGTGAAAAAGGAACCAGACGAAGTGATGGTGAGTTTTGACGTGAAATCACTCTTCACCAATGTTCCAGATCAGAATTGCCTTGTGGTCGTTGAGAGAAAACTAAGGGCAAACGAAACGAAGCAAACTACTTCCTATACCGTAGACAACATTACCTCCAGATCGACGAAGTGGCCATGGGTCGCCCAGTAGCACCGGTAATAGCCAACATCTAGATGTATTACTTCGAAGAATCCATAGACATACAGGCATCAAATGTAAAGCTATGGAAGAGGTATGTCAACGATGTATTCTGTATCATGAAGGGCGACAAGTAAGATGTAGAACAGTTCGCAAATAGCTTAAACTCCATACACCCTAATATTAGATTTACATTTGAAATGGGGGCAGACTCTCGACGTAAAAGTGACAGTACCTTAGAACACACTGTTTATAGAAAACCGACACACACAGATAGGTATCGCGACGCATACTCGCATCATCACCCGTGACACTTGGAATCCGTAGTGACTTCACTAATAAACAGAGCGTATGACCTCTGTGACCCTGAACATTTGAACAGTGAGCTGTCACATGTTCAGGAGGTTCTTAGGTGCAACGGATTTAACAAAAAGATACAAAGTCTGAAGGGGAAGGACCGTAAACTGGAAGTAAGCAGAGTACCGGCTTACATGCCTTACATAAAGGGAGTGACGGACAAAGTTGGAACAGTACTACAGAAATACTCCATAAAGACTGTATATAGTCCGCTCTCCAAGGTAGCACACAATCTGCGCACCCCGAATGATGTCATTCCTCTACAAACACCTGGCGTCTTTGTAGGCGACCTTGTGGTCGACTGCAGTTGTGGTAGTTCCTATATCGGACAGACCAAACGAAGCATCGCTGAAAGGGTCAAGGAACATATCGCAGCTGTAAAAAACCGGCAAATTAACAAGTCTGCCATAGCTGAGCATTTGTTGGAGTCTGGACCAAACCACTGGATTGAATTACATCAACCAAAGGTCTTATCTACCGATCGTCACTATTACTCCAGGATAGTACGTGAAGCGGTTGAAATCAAAAAGCATAAAAATTACAACCGGGAAGATGGATACAGACTGTCTACATCTTGGAATCCAGTAATCAACAAATGTATACCCCGCCGCAGTAACGGAGCTCATCAGTGTGTAGACGTCATAAGTGTTGTGTGTCGACGTACCGACAGTTCGGATAAAAATAAAAAAACAAGTGAGGGTAGCTGCCGAAACCCGCGCTTCACGAGGACGACGCTGAGATGACATCAGTCCTGCCGCGACCAAGGCTGTTGTAAGACGGCCGAAACGTCGGTAAAACATAGGTATTTATACCTTAAATTAATTAAATATCGCTAATAAGACCCGTTTTAATAAAATTGTATGATGTATACAAATCGCGAAAGTTTAAAAAAGCCATGGCTTGTCATAAATGTGCGATAAAATTAATCATAATAAATTACGGATGAAATTCGAAGGTCTCTCCTTTGTGACGATTTAGTGCCTGCGAGAATCGACAGCACTTAAAACGAGAAAATGCTTAGGAAGATTTTTTTGGAATTTATGGGAATGGATTTATCATGATTTGTGGATGGAGCCTTGAGGGTGAATTTGTGAACGTAGTACTAGATCTAGCAACGGCTTTTTCTGACTGAATGTCATATTATATTATGCTACTTTATTAATGTGGGTGTGTAATACACCTCTGCCTACCCCTTCGGGGATTAAAGGCGTGAAGTTATGTTATGTTAATTATGTTTATGTTAATAATGGTATAATGTATTACGTATGTACAGTTACATAAGTCCATAAACATTGACGTAATTTTGGATGGTTATATTGTCCCAACTAATTGTGATAAGCAACGTGTTTTAAGGTTTTTAGGCAACAAAATAATAATCGAGAAGTTTTAATTCATTGGAGTCTCGGCAAAGTTTTGGGGTGTGTAGTGACTTTTGTAATTGACTGTACGTATACGTTTCGCTTATCAGCAAGTAAATACAGAGTATTTATTACTGCAGTCTATGTTTGAATGCATGAATGGCGTAATGGTTAATATCGATACTACGAAGCGGTTACGCGCCGAACGCGTATTTGAAATGAAATGAAAAATTATTTATTGCTTTCACAACCAAATAACCATACGTGATTATAGGTATATAGAAACACAAAAATACAAAAAATATAAGAAATATTTTGATCGAACAATAATTTTAGATATGAAAAAGGACCGTTGATATACAACATAATAGCTTAGCATCGGTCCATGTGGAGAGCCTTGGGGAAGGCCTATGTCCAACAGTGGAGGTCTTTCGGCTGATGTGATGATGATGATGAAACAAGAATACGGATCGCCTGATGGTAAGAGATTACCGCCGCCCATAGACACAAGCAACACCAGAGGATTCACAAGTGAGTTTCCGCCCTTTAGGATGAGAAAATGGATAGGAGTACTCATGGGATGAGGGAGAAGAAAAGGGGGTGGGACCTATGATACTCTCACTCACCGAACAAAACGCAACAGTATAGATACTATGATTAAACGTGGATATTCTGTGAGAGAGAAGTACCTCCCTGGTTGAGCCTCAATCAAAGAATCAAAAATCAAAGAAATCTGCAAAGCTGTATCACCTTGCAAACCATACCTTATAGACTATAAAACTAACTGTTATAAATTTTGTGTGATTCACAAAAAGTTGTTTTTAAGCTATTGCATAGCTTTTATCACGGGCTTGAGCGCGGCGACCGAATCCAGAAATTCCGTAACAAAAAAAACCCGACACCCTTCACATATTATAAGTATTATGAACTTTACTGCTTATTAATTAAGGTTTAGTTTAAAATAAAATGTTTTACTTGTACAAAGGTATTCTTTTTTATGTGGAACATATTACAGCGGTTCATAGTAGGTACTATTGTCATTAATTATATTACAAGTGGTAGTTATGGTAGAAATTGTAGCTTTGGTAAGAATAGTAGTTTTGAGAGAAATGGTTCTTTTGCCAGCACCGGCGGTTTTGGTAGAAATGGTAGTTTTGAAAAAAGTGGTAGATATGATAGTGTTAGTACGAATAGTAGTTTTGGTACAGATAGTAATTTTGATAGGAATTGTATTTTCGGTAGGAATAGTAGTTTTGGTATTTTTTATGTGGAACATATTACAGTGGTTCATAGTAGGTACTATTGTCATTAATTATATTACAAGTGGTAGTTGTGGTAGAAATTGTAGCTTTGGTAAGAATAGTAGTTTTGAGAGAAATTGTTCTTTTGACAGCACCAGCGGTTTTGGAACAAATGGTAGTTTTGATAAAAGTGGTAGATATGATAGTGTTAGTACGAATAGTAGTTTTGGTACATATAGTAATTTTGATAGGAATTGTATTTTCGGTAGGAATAGTAGTTTTGGTAGAAATTGTATTGTTGGCATATATGGTAGTTTTGGTAGCATGTTACTAACGATTGCTACCAAAACTACCATCTTATCAAATTACAATTTCTACCAAAGTTACCATTCCTACCAAAATTAAACCAAAGTTTACCAAAATTAAATAAAAAATTGACAGAACCGGCGGTTTTGATAGAAATGGTAGTTTTGAAAAAGTTTTAGATATGATAGTGTTAGTACGAATAGTAGTTTTGTCAGAAATTGTATTGTTGGCATATATAGTAGTTTTGGTAGCATGTTACTTACGATTGCTACCAAAACTACCACCTTTATCAAAAGTACCATTTCTACCAAAGTTTCCATTCCTACCAAAATTAAACCAAAGTTTACCAAAATTAAATAAAAAAAAAGAATATCAAAGAAAAAAAATACTGCATAAATAAAATAAATATATGTATAATTATAACTGCATAAGTTGATTTAAAATGCTGTGCAATAGCTTTACCGCGGCAGTCTCGGAGTGCCACACGTCTTTTTTTTTCGAGTCTAGTTTTTCTTGGTGTCCATTGATTGTGTAAAAGTTTGTCAAAGAAACATACAACCAACGGACACAATTAACACCCAGACTCGAAACAACAATTTATGAATCGCACAAAGTGTTGTCTCGTGTGGGAATCAAACACACAACACTCGGCACTCAAGTGGCGAGGCGGCCGTTTAAACCACTACGCCAACCTTGCAGCCAAAGAATTCATTAAGTTGTATGCTTTATGGTAATCTTTGTGTGTCTATCAGACGTTGAACAAGTTCCAAGGAATTGCCTACACGTGTCGCTTTGGAGCTATTCGTGAATGCTAGATCAATATTTCGTGCAAACATATTTAGTAGACATGATTTAACGCCAGTAATGTACACAATAGAGTAATCTATTTGTCTATATATAATAATATATATAGACAAATAGATTACTCTATATAATCCTTGCGTTACTCACTAACTGACAGACAAGCAACAGCGAAAACTATTCGGCGCAAGAAGCTGAAATTTGGCATGTATTGTTCTTTGGGGAGCGTAGGGGAGCACTAAGAAATAATTTCCCAAAATTCCTACGAACATCTCGTAAAAATAGAAACATAGTGCAATCTCTGGTGCTTATATAACATCAGAAAATCTCTTACTTATCCGTAAAAGATTCTCCATAGAAAAGATAATAAGTATAGATATATAGTATAGATTATAATAAATAATTTGATAACTAGGCTTCTTGATAACTCGTGCTTTCAATTTACTTATAATAATTAACACAGTTTGCCTAACCAGCAATAGACATAAATCCATCATGATTCTGTAAAACCCAAGCACTTAAAAGCACCCACTGTCAACACTAAATAAAATAGAATACATATTGCCTACAAAATAAAGACTGTTTCTGCAAATAAAAACAGCAAACCATATGGCTGAGTGTGAGTTGGCCTCGGTACCGGCCGAAGTGAGAACATAGCAGACAATCCGGGCGAAAAGCTATAAAGAAGTTAAGAGTCTGAAAACAAATTATTATTCCAGTGACATTGACAGTTTGTACATATTATTTAGGATATAATGTTTATGTATATTTTATGGTGTTATTTTTGTAAATGTTGTGTGTATGCAAGATTACAATGACAATGGCGATGCGGGAGGTAGTGTCAATCAACCAGCCACATCGCTGACTGGACTGGTGCGCTGTCCGGATTGTTCTCAGGAACGTTTTTTCAAAGGTAAGCGGGGCCTGAAAGAACATTTTGGAAAGACACATAAATCCCAAAATGTACTTTCTGGCCCTTCAATATCTTCACCACCAATATCAGGAGACAACAACCAAATTCCAAACTCTATCTAAATTAACCTTCGGTAGGATAGGCATTTTTTGCATACACTTAAGGATAGCGGGGTGACCCATCCATCACCCCACAACTTATTTACGAAGAAAAACACAAATATATAAAAGAAAAAGTTCTTTATTTTTAATGAAATCAATAATACAGTTTCAAATCAAAGTATGGATACATATATAAAAGAGTTTATGGGCGTATATTAATAATAATATACATTCAAGACTGAATGCAGTTTAGACAAATATCTTTACGTTGATCGGAACGCACAGGCAAATGTCATTTTACACAAATAATATTAACTTTTTTGTCTTTTTTCTTGGACATAGTGAGCACCAAGCTTGTTTCTGTAGTTTCCATGGCGGTTCACTTCCAGAAGGTTCCTGGTTCAATAAATCATTTGAAAAAAAAAACGCGAACGTAAAAGGATAGTGGGGTAGTCAGTCACCCCAGCAAAGTCAATATAGCAAAATCTACGACCGGCTGCCAATCAGTGATATATATCACATCATCTACTAATCATGTACGCTTAGATATGAGAATACAGAAAAACACAACTACACTCAGTTACCGTACACAAAATTATCGCATGTTTTTTAAATGGTTGGGGTGATGAGTCACCCCCTATCCTTCCGAAGGTTAAAACATTCGGTCCGATAGTTAAAAGAGTTCCCCGTGGGGCAAGACCATCAGTGTCAAAAAAATTGGCTGAATGCATTGGTTTTGTCGTAAGGGAGAACTCAAAAGCGGCCTGGGAGCAATTATTGACTTTCCCTTATAGGATTCTACACGTTGATAAAAATCAGGCAGGCAAAAATTCATTAACAACTCAAATTATATATAATTGTCAAATTTCGGCTAACACTTTAGACCCTAAATTCACTTCAAATAAACGTAAATCTCTGTAATTTGTGGAATCCAAATTAAGGGAAGGTGACATACGGGGCGCGTCTAGACTTTTAGTTAGCAGTGATGTGGTGGCGCCTTGCTCTCCAAATACGCTTGTGGGTCTAAAGAGCAAGCATCCAGTGCCAATTAATGATCTCTCCTTTCCTGAAGCTGACAGTGAATCAGAATATCTGATCACCACGGCCATGGACGTGTTAGCAGCAGTTTGCTCCCTCCGAAGTGGCTCGGCAGGCGGCCTCGATGCGTTGACACCACAACATCTAAAAGATCTTGTGTGTGCGAGTGCTGGGGTGGCTGGCGACACACTTCTGAAGGAGTTGACTGCGCTAGTAAATATGATGCTCTTCGGTAATGTGGACGATGCTATCATTGATATCTTGAATGGGGCGAACCTGTGCGCCCTTAACAAGAGAGACGGTGGCATTCGTCCCATTGCCGTGGGTTGCAAACATCGGCGTATAACAGCTAAATATAAATATAAAGGGTTTTCATTTAGTAAACTCATTTTCCAGAATGAAACAAAAACGGGGAGGGGTTTGTATATTTTGTAGAAATTATGTCGAATATAAGGAATTAACTTTTTTATCTAAATTAAGTGCAGAATTGTATTTCGAAATATGTGGCATCGAAATACCTGCTTACAACTGCATAGTATTCTGTATTTACCGTACACCAACATCCAAGCTAGATTTATTTTTACGAAAATTCGAAATACTAATGCATCAAATAAAGCATAAAACAAAAAAGAATCTTATTATAACAGGCGACTTTAATATAGATTTGCTCAAACCTTGTGCAACTTTGTCGGAATTTGTCAGAATAATTGAAAGTTATAACTTTAATACTCAAATCAACGAACCTACTAGACTAAACGCCTGTCTTGATCAAATTGTAAGCAATGTACCAAAAGCAAAATCCAGTTTACTACCACTAGGCTTGTCCGATCATAACATGGCGCAATTACTTGAAATAAGTATAGAAAATAAAGATATTCCACCTTCGTCCAGATTTATCTATGAAAGGGATTTCTGTGATTCTAATATGAGGCAGTACGTTCAATGTCTTAAAGCACTTTCATGGTCTGAAGTATACTTAGAAGATAATGCGAACGCAGCTTTTAACATATTCCACGACACGCTACTATTATTTTTCAATCTCTGTTTCCCGAGTTGTAAATTGAAAATAAACAGCACAAACAGAAAAGTAGCTTGGCTGACCAGAGGATAAAGGAAAGCATCAAATAAAAAACGTGTACTTCGCTTTCAATACTATAAGTCCCGTACTGTTAGAGATAAAATTCAATATAACAAATACAGCAAAATATTTAAAAAATGTTTGGCTACTGCTCAAAAACTTAGTAACGAATCTTTCATATGTAATGCTAAGAATAAATGTAGGGCATCATGGCAGATAATAAATAATAATATCAATATAAATAGAAACGATTCAAAAGACATTAAAAGACTAATAATTAATAATAAATCTATTGAAAATCCTTTTGACATTGCTAATAATATGAATAATTACTTTATAAATTTGAATAGAGAAAACGACGCTTGTAAATTAAACTCAAGAGATAATAAATATAAACCTGACAAACTTAACATGAAACATAATGATGTCAGTATGTTTTTGTTACCGACTGACGAGGCCGAAATTGAAAATATCATAACATCGCTGAAAACCACATCAGGAGGTTACGACAAACTACCAACCAAAATTATAAAAGCGGGTAAACAATATATTGCACCAGTCTTGGCTCACTTAATTAATATGTCTTTTTTACAAGGTGTATTTCCTACTAGATTAAAAACTGTAGTTATCAAGCCCATCCATAAAAAAGGAGAAAAAACTGAGCTAGCCAATTACCGACCAATTGCTCTTGTACCCATTTTGTCGAAAGTGTTTGAGAAATTAATGCATAAAAGATTGATGGCCTTTATCAACAAATGTAACATCTTATGCCCTGAACAAAATGGATTTCAGAAGGGCAAGTCCACATCATTAGCCACTTTTAAATTGATGGATAGTATTGTAGAAAACGTCAACTTAAAAATACCTACAACTGCCCTATTCTTTGACATGAGTCGTGCATTTGACTCTGTTTTGCATACCTTTCTGCTTCACAAGTGCGAATCGTATGGAATACGCGGGCTCGCAAATGATTGGCTGAATAGTTACCTCAGAAATAGAGTACAGTATGTGGAAATAATCACCTGCAACCAAAATAGGGAAGAAACTGGGGTTAGATCACATACTAAACCTATAACAGTAGGAGTGCCACAAGGGTATATTAGGGCCTTTGTTATTCCTTCTATACATTAATGACTTGCCCACTGTCACTAAATACAAATGCACTCTCTACGCAGATAACATTTCCGTCGTGGTACCTAAAAATACCAAAACAAATTACTCGGAGCAAATAACTGTAACAATACATGATATTATAGAATGGATGAATGATAATAACTTAAGTGTTAACATTTCTAAAACGAAATATACTCAATTTCGTAATAAAGGTGCCAAAAAACAAGAACTTGTTCTTAAATACGGTGAAAAGCAATTAACGGAAATAGAGGAGTCTTGCTTTCTGGGTATAATTCTTGATGCCCACTGTACTTGGAAGCCACACGTAGACCACATTACTAAAAAACTAAATAGATTTGTATATGCGTTATGGCGACTTACTAAAATTACAAACACACAAACTGCACTAAAAGCATATCATGCATTGCTTGTCTCAAATCTAAGGTATGGCATAATGTTATGGGGAAACTCAGTGCAGATAAATAAGGTATTTGTTACTCAAAAAAGCTACATAAGAGCGATATGTGATGTACCACTTTGGGAGAGCTGCAGACCACTGTTTGTAAAGTTGTCATTGTTAACAGTTCCATGTCTGTATATATTTGAAAGTTGTATGTTTGTAAAAATGAACCCTGACATGTACATTACGAAAAAAAGTGTGTGTAATTTTAATACAAGATATCCCAATAAACTAGTCCTACCAAATATAAGAACAGACATATCCAGTAGAAATAGTTATGCAATGTCAGTTCGGATGTATAACCACCTACCTCAAAGCCATAAGAATTTAACCGTCACAAAGTTTAAAAAGCATCTGATTAGACTTTTGATTGAAAAATGCTTCTACTCTGTGGATGAATTTTTAAATTGTAAAATGTAATTAATTATAAAAAAAATATATAATGGGAATACAATTAAATGCTACAAAATTTATTATGTTATGTAAATTATGAATTAAAATTACCAATTATGTAAATTATGAATTTAGAGATTAAGAATAACTGACACTAATTATAATTTTATTAAAACATTCGTATGCCTCAGACGGCGAGATATGATGTACCATAATTAATTTGTAACATCCAATTAACCATGTCTTACACGAATAAATTATCTTTATCTTTATCTTAAGATATGCTGTAAATTTTACAACAGGGAGCTATCTAATAAAGAACAATGGCCACTTCTCATACATTGAATGACCTGATAATGAATTATTGTGTATATAGATAAAATGTACAAAAACAAGTAGATCTATGATCAAGAAATTATACTGTAAAGACAGTTTTTCTTATAAAGGTCTAGGAATTACATAATACACCAAAATTAGTTCGTATTAATTTGACAGATTCTCCCATGTCCAATGTCACCGGCGGCGTCTTTACGTCAAAAACGTTCCATTGCATCCTTATCCAATGTTTTCAACGGCAGAAATACATTTATATTTATCTTTTTATATCTTATAACATAAAAAATACATTAATTTATGATCAGCTTTTAACAACTTTAATCAATTTATATATAAAATTAAGTTTGCTCGAGGTTTTGACAAAACCAAATGCTAAAGATGTGGTATAAGTGAAATGGAACGTAGCTAAATAAGGAAGCAAAGAAGTATTATCGGGCACAGATAATATAACAATGCAGCGAATAAAAAATATTTTGATAAGGATGCGTTCACGAGTTCTAGAACATCTTTACAACCCAAAACTTTTCTTTTTACCTAGACTTCTATAAAATATAATTGTTAGTGAAATCATTACACTAAAAAATAACCTTAATTTTAAAATAAGTTCTATCTCTATACATGTTTAGGTCAAAAATGGCCATTCTTCTTTCAAACTCTCCAACTAGTTTTTGATTCCAAGGGAGGTTGTGAGGCAGATATATATGCTCTTTCGACGTATCTTGGCAGTGATGATGAGGAGGTCATTCTGAAGGTTGACTTGAAGAACACCTTCAATTCAGTAAATAGGGACACTTTGTTGGTACAGGCAAAATTAGAAACCCCTAAAATTTTCAAATTTCTTTGGCAATGTTACAGTTATCCCACAAGATTACTATATCAGGACAATCTTTTGGAATCTACAGTTGGATGCCTACAAGGTGACCCTCTTGGACCAGTTTTTTTTAGCTTAGCTATACAACCCATTATTCAGCAAATAAATTCTAAATTTAATGTATGGTTCTTAGACGACAGGACCCTCGGAGGTGAAGCAGATATAGTATTGCAAGATTTGACTTTTCTTAAAAATAAATTCGCATCTATTATAATAATAATAGTAATCAACACTGGCTGTCAACGTGCCATACATCAATTTTGTTCAGAAAATACTTAATAAAATATATCTAGTTCTTCACTTAAATATATATCACGAAAGAGACCGTTAACGTATCCAATATAATATTCAATAATAACTTTATCAAAGAAATACCATAAATCCTTACTACAAAACGAAAATAAAATCTGTACAAAATGACATCCGTCAAGACAAGATTGACAAAACCATCACAAATAAATTCAGTAAAAATTAAAAATGAATCACAATAAGCATGTTGACTCGAGCTAGGAGCACGACAGCACATCTAACACCTCCGGGCTCGTCGCTGACCTCGCAGCCGTCGGAACCTGTGCCGACAACGCCGGCGGCTTCAATTGCGTCGAGCTCCAGCGACGAGTATTTCTCTCCGCCGTCGACACCGTCACCTGCGCGGCGGCGTAGAAGAGGCCGGCCACCAGCGTGCTTAGGACCTCGGGGCCCACCGGCTCCAAACAGGGTCCCCGCTGCCGGTGGTAATGTGCAGCGCATTAAGTGGACGACATCAATGAACGAACATGTCATGCGCGCATATTTTGGGGCGACAGAGGGGGGCACTAACCTCACTGCGTACCGTAGTCGCATGCTGTCTATGTTTTAGGCCTTGGAACCAAGCATCAACGTCACGGCTCAACGATAATTGGATCAGATACGAGTTATCCAGCGCAGGGTTAAGTTGGATAATATCGTACTTGATAGGATTCGCTCAGACTACTTACCTTCGAGCTATGTCAATCCCAATCTTTGGAATGTGCGATTAGGGACTACCGGCACACGCCACCCACGATTAGACCTCGTCTGCCGCGGTTGCATATGCATAGGCGAAATATAGCGCTGGTAAGTGCTCTTGACTTGTTATTATCTAATTATTTAGATAATAGTCAGGATCTCGGTGATACTCATTCAATACTGTACTGTGCTGCCGTGGCGGCATATCGTATAGCAGGTGTTAAGTTCTCTGAATCTGACACTGTTATACGACAAAGATCTGCTGTACCGGCGTGGCAGTGCAGGATTGAGAGGCGTATTGCCGAGGCAAGGGCACTTATTGGCAAGCTGATCTGTTTTAGGGCGGGGAATACACGCCCCAGGGTAATGCGCTTTGTGAAACGGGCCTTTGTGGGGACTAATATTAGTCCTCAAGATTATACATCCCGCGTCACAGAGCGCATTGACTTTCTAAAACAGAAAGTCTATGCATGGGCAAACCGAATCCGTAGATTCAAAAAACGTGTGGACCGGTATCTCATTAATCGTACATTTCAGAGGGACCAGAGGTGGGTATACAGAAGCTGGGAATGACCAGACCAATGTGTGACTAATGTACAGCGGCCGGATGCTCACGCCACAGCCATGTTTTGGCGTAGCATCTGGTCGATGCCTATTAATCATACCGAAGGTGATTGGATGCGAGATGTCGGGCGTGCATGCGAATATATTCCCAAAATGGAATGCGTGACCATTTCTAGCCAGGACGTTTCACAAGCAGTCCGTCCTTTAGCGAATTGGAAATCTCCAGGGTTGGACGGGCTGCACGATTTCTGGCTGAAATGGCTACCTAGTTCGCATTAACGCTTGGCATCTCAATTCCAATCAGCTGTGGAATTTGGGTCGTTGCCAACATTCATGACGACTGGAATTACCCACCAGCTCCATAAGACAGGCAGTATTGCGAGCCCGGCAATGATAGACCGATAACATGTTTACCATCGGTCTATAAAATTCTTACATCTATTCTGAGAGCTAAGATAGCTAAACATGTTAAAGAATTCAAATTCAAATTCAAAATCCTTTATTCATTTGGGTCACAATGTGACGCTTATGAACGTCAAAATAATAAATTTATAAAATAATTACTTATACTCAAATTTAAAACATTATTACTGTATGCTTCTACATTTACATTTACTGCCACGTTCGCAAAGCAATAGGTAGAACCATGAGAAAGAACGGGCAATAAAACTCACGGTCACTCTTTTTCATCGCCAGGTTTTGCATAATACACAATTTACATTTTGTAAGATGCTGCAACTGTTACACCTTCTATATCACTTGTATATATTTACTGTACATCATAATACTCAAGCATAATATTTTGGTTAGCCTCCTCAGAATAGACATGGTGAAACAGGAGCATCCACTTACATTATATATACCTAATAATGCAGGCAATCCGCGAAAGTGATCAGAACCATGATGGAAATGATGCAGTTAAATATTAAAATCTAATACCAGCCCGCAAGACCGTCATCGACCAGTCATCGCAAGTAGCACCCGTTCACGAGTATGACGCATGTGCCAGCCATCATCCCTCTCGCCATATTAGAGGGACAGGGATGACCCGACACACGACGCCACCACAAGAAATGACATTTTAGTGAGCATGACGACAACGGTATACGAACCAGCAGTAAGAAACAATCTATTGGTATACTGACCATGACCGCCAATTACCTCCATTTTCCAGATCGTTATTATTAACATAAGTTAGTGGAACGCGTGAAGGAATGCAAATGTAGAAAGAATTTTGTGAAGGTGACAAGTGAACAATGATATGATCAGAGATAAATAATGTTAAACTACATTCAACAAATCATAAAAATATCCAAATCCTGCAAAAATCATGTGTTCACGAGGCACCTCCACTTAACATATAAATAAAATAATCGTGAGTTAAACAAGCCTAAGCCTATCCCCACGGTGTCTTATCATTTAAAAATTCCTTAATAGTGTAATAACCCCTTTGTAAAAGAAAGTTCCTAATTGTCTGTTTGTATTTGTGCATGGGTAAATTCATTATTTCAAAAGGCAATTTGTTGAAAAATCGTATACCAATCCCCGCAAATGAGTTCTGAACTTTATGTAGACGGTAGTTAGTTCCCACCAGTTTATGCTTATTCCTTGTGTTCACGTTGTGCAAATCACTATTTTTGCGGTATAGAATTAAGTTTTTCTTAATGTACATTAAGTTAGCATATATATGTTGCGATGCAACTGTCAATATGTCTACTTCTTTAAATTTATCACGTAAAGAATCTCTAGCACCTAACTTATAAATTGCACGTATGGCCCTTTTTTGAATGACAAAAATAGTCTGTATATCAGCAGCTGTACCCCATAACATTATTCCGTTAGACATTACGCTGTGAAAATAACTAAAGTAAACTAGTCTAGCAGTATCTATATCTGTAAATTCCCTAACTTTTCTAACTGCAAACGCTGCAGAACTAAGTTTTACTGCGAGACAGGATATTTGGGCGCCCCACTGAAGCTTACAATCTAAAGTTACACCTAAGAATACGGTTGATTCGACTAGTTCAATTGTTTCCTTATTTAAAATTATATTAGTAGGAACACTTTTGACATTAGGCAAAGAGAATTTAACACATTTGGTTTTGCTTGAGTTGAGTACCAAATTATTTGTCGAAAACCAATCTAATACTTGTGCAAGAGTGTTATTGACGGTATCAAAGTTACTTAAATTTCGATCAACTTTAAAAATTAGTGACGTATCGTCGGCAAACAAAACAATATCACATAAATTTTGTACAAAGAACGGCAAATCATTAATATATATTAAAAAAAGAAATGGACCGAGAATAGAGCCCTGTGGAACGCCCATTCCTACTGGCAAACCTAGAGACCTACTCCCATTAACATCTACATACTGAATTCTATCACTAAGGTAGCTGGCAACAAGATTGAGTGCGGTATCTCTAATACCACAAAGTTTCAATTTAAGTAAAAGCGTATTATGTTCCACACAGTCAAAGGCCTTTGATAGGTCACAAAAAACACCAATGGCATCCTTCGAGTTTTCCCAAGCATTGAAAATATGCTTTAACAAAATTACACCGGCATCAACGGTGGAGCGACCCTTAGTAAAGCCATACTGTTCACTGTGAAATAAATTATTTTTGTGAAAGTGGCTCTCTAGTTGATGCAAAATAATCTTTTCAAAATTTTACTAATAGCAGGCAAGATAGAAATTAGCCGAAAATTACTAGGGTCGCTCTTTGATCCCTTTTTGAATAATGGCATTACTTTACTGTGTTTCATTAGATCAGGAAATACTCCTGTATCTATGCATCTGTTGAATATTGCAGCTAAATATGGAGCTAAGCTAGAAATAATTTGTCGCACAAGTTTAACAGAAATGCCCCATAAGTCAACAGATTTTTTATTATTGAGCGTCTTGATAATAATATAATATTCAATTACGTCAGCCTCTCAGAATGGATGTAGGAAGGGGACTCGTGGTACTAAGGAGCTCCTCCTCATTGACATGGCCATTAGCCAACAAGTTCGCCATAGCCGAAAAGATCTGGCGGCATGTTGGATAGATTATAAGAAAGCGTATGACTCCGTGCCGCATACATGGCTTTTGAGGATGTTAGAGTTGTATATAGTAAATACAACTCTACGCACCTTCTTAAAGTCATGTATGGGGCAATGGAATACGACTCTTTGCTATCCAGGATGCCGACGGATCCAGGAGGACGGCGAACGTATTAAATTGAGCGGGGGATTTTTCAGGGTGACAGTCTGAGTCCCCTTTGGTTTTGCTTAGCCATGAACCCTCTCAGTATTTTACTGGAGGGTTCAAGGTTAGGCTACAGGTTACAGAGAAGTGGTCACTGTGGTCAGGTCATATCTCACCTGCTTTTCATGGATGACCTGAACTTATTTGCCCACTCTGATGCCCAATTGATAGATTTACTAAACGTAACCCAAAACTTTAGTAAATCGATGAATATGGAGTTCGGTGTGCATAAATGTGCTGTCATTCATGTGAAGCAGGGAAGGATCGTGGAATCTGAGGGGATCCAACTCTCAGTTTTCATTAACCTAAGAACGCTTCTCTTAACTGATGCCTATAAATACTTGGGTATGTCACAGGCTTTAAGTATCAATGAAGCCGTCATGAAGCAATCGTAGCAAGAGTGTTTCTTTAGCCGCCTGAAAAAAGTACTGAAAAGTCTTTTATCAGGTGGCAACAAGGTTTGTGCTTGCAACGGTTGGGTCATGCCACTTCTTGTATACTCCTTTGGCATACTCAAGCGGACTCAGTCTAAATTGGACGCCCTGGACAGAAGAGTTCGCACATTGTTGACGGTATATCGTATGCATCATCCACGATCATCCGTGATGAGGTTGTATATCCCGCGAAAATGAGGGGGTCGCGGCTTTCTGAATGTCAAAACCTTACACAATCGCAAGGTGTGCAATCTTCGAGAATATTTTCTCCGAGCGAACGTGGATATGCATCGATATGTTGTCGCAGTAGACAATGGGCTCACCCCTCTCAGGTTGGCTAAGGAGAACTGGCGCATGACTGTACTGATGATCGCAAGCGTGTATGGCAGAGCAAGGAGCTTCATGGCAGGTTTCATCCGGCCCTGTATGGATCCGAGGTAGACCTATTAGCCTCGGTGAACTGGATACGCTTCGGTGACCTCTTTGGGGAAACCGAAGGGTTTGTTTGTGCAATTGCTGACAAAGTCATCAAGACGAATAACTACCGGAAATATATCCTGAGGGATGGCACTACTGATATTTGCCGTGCCTGTCACCAACCTTGTGAATCCCTCAGGCATATTGTTTCCGGTTGTTCACGTCTTGCTAACGGTGAGTACTTGCACAGACATAACCAAGTAGCCAGAATTATTCACCAGCAACTTACTCTGAAGTACAAACTTGTAGACATCGAAGTACCGTACTACAGGTATGTAGCAGAGCCAGTTCTCAAAAATGGCCATGTCACATTGTACTAGGAACGATCTGTCACCTCACGGACAGGACTGTCGTAGCCAACAGGCCTGATATCGTGTTGATAGATCGATCAGAGCGCCTCGTAATTATTGTTGATGTCACTATTCCTTATGACGAGAATCTCGTGAAAGCCGAAAAGGAAAAACAGATTAAATATCTGGACTTGGCTCACGAGATAGTCGACATGTGGGATGTGAACTCAGCAATTATTGTGCCGATAGTCGTGACCGTTAATGGTCTAATAGCCAAGAGCCTCGACCGTCACCTTAAGAGGCTCGCGTTGGGTGCTTGGGTCAAGTGCCTGATGCGGAAGGCTGTACTTCTGGACACGGCACGTATTGTGAGGAAGTTCCTGTCTCTGGAGCCCTAACCACCGGCAGTTTGAACCTTGTGCCCGATGCTGGTGGGCCCCACGGTTATTTTTATATTTTTAAATGTGTTTTTTTTTGGGTAAATTATATATTTAAAAATGTAATTTTAATTAGAAAAATAATAATTACAGGAGATAATAATAATAGTATTCTACCACATACACACATCACCATCTAGTCTCAAACGAAGCAGAGCTTGTACTATGGGTACTAGACAATGGATAAACATACAATATATACTTTTTTTTGTAAATACATACATAGTATACATAGAAACACCCATACCAAGACAAACATCCATGTTCATGCACACAAATGTTTGACTTGAGCGGGAATTGAACCCACGACCTTCGTTGGCGCAGCAGTCGCTAACACTCCTGCTGCGCCAACCGGTGGCTTGGAACTGAATTATAGTAAATGTGAGATGTTTATAAATACAACAGACTCCTAAAAAAACATTCGATAATATCTAATTTTAATCATTTGGCTTCAGACATCAAAATTGTCGATAAGAGTTCACTTTGCCTCCTAGGTTCTCCAGTATTTGAAGAATCTTTTGATTCTTTCTTAGAGGAAAAAAATCAAAATTTTTGTGAAATTTCAGATCGCCTATTCAAAATTATTATTATACATTCGGCCTGTACTATTATTCGTTATTGCCTTTTCGTCCCAAAAATTACTCATGCCTTAAGATCATCGCAGCTTTGGAAAAAAATTACACTATTATACAAATTACTTTAAAAAAAATATTAAATGTGGACTTGGACGACCGAGCCTGGCTACAAGCATCTTTACCCATACGTTTGGTTGGGCTCGGCATTCGCAAAATTTCCAGTGTCAGTTTACCGGCGTTCCTGTCTTCGGTTCACAGCACGGAAGAGTTTACTAGGAAAATATCATCACCTATAGTAGTTAACTCAGAAGTGCTGTGCAAAACCGAAGCTATAAACGCCTGGAAAATGCTTGACCAAACACTAATTTGCCCACCAACCTATTCTCCTAAAGACAGTGGGACGCGCCGCTTTGTAACATTGTGAGAAAAAATCTTTTGGATTCATCTTTTAATGTTACAGAGCGGGCTCGCTTACTGCCTGTGGTGGAATGGAAATCCGGTCGATGGCTTCAGGCACTACCATCGTCCAACACAGGAACCATGTTGGACGATGAGACGTTCCGAATTGCCACTTGTCTTCGTTTAGGTGCTCCGTGTGTTTCTACGCATAGATGTCATGGTGGAGAAGACGTCGATAGCCTCGGACACCATAGGCTAACCAGCAGCAGAAGCGCTGGTAGAATTCCTCGTCATGCTCACCTAAATGACATAATCCGTCGTGCTCTTGTCGCGTCTTGCGTACCAGCTGTACTTGAACCAAATGGCTTGGTACGCGACGACGGGAAGAGACCTGACGATATGTCATTATTGGCATGGAAAATAGGCGTTTGGTGTGGGACGCAACCTGCGTAGACACCCTCGCGCCATCCTATGTTCCAAGCTCGGGAGGCCATGCTGGCGCTGCTGCTGCATCTTTGCTCAAAGAATCAGCATTGCCATCCAGCGTGGCAATGCTGCCAGCCTTCTGGGCACGTTACCCGATGATATTGATGCGGAGGCATTCTACGACGCCTAAACACATCTGTACATATTTTTACTTTTTATTTTTAGATTTATGTACCTATATATACATTCTTAGATATTATGATTATGTAATATAGCAATGTATGTAGTCAAAATTAATAATCTGTAATGTTATTGTGAAAATTATTCAAATAAAACCATTAAAACTGAAAAAAAAACAAAACAATATTACTAAGATTATAATTATGTATGTTTAAAGTTATTTTTTATTGTTGGCCGGTGAATCGACGGAACAACTAACCAATCGTCTATTTGTTGTTACACAATTTCCCTTCATTTAGTGATTTTTTTTTAATTCTCTATAACATTAAAATTTAATTTTAAAAAAAAATGACAATCTAAGTAATCTTGTAAAACAAAATTTACAATGACAAAACCGCGTATTCTAATAACCCCATACTTTTACTGTCATACATCAACATAAACATTGTAACCATAAACGATGATACCTATACAACTTCCTTGGAGAAACCGTATAAAGACAAACAACAATTTTGTTTGGCGACATCGATATTCTAGTAATTTTTACTAGTATATCGATGTTCGGCGATATTTCTCCGTCTTTGTTAACGAGTATGAATTTTTACGGAGAATTTTGATTATAACCTTGCTGTAATGTGTGGAACGTGGATATGGGGTCTGTATGAGATAAATTGAATTTAAGAGTCGGATATTGTTTTTTTTTTAAATACAGACTGTGATAGCCTATTGCAGATACCAACAGACTGCCATGCAGAAGTTATTGGAATTAAGAGGCTCCGCCTTGGGGGACGGTGAGACTACCCGACGAGAAGCGTCAGGACTACTCACGTAAACCACCATGAAGTGCCTCTATGGGGCGGGGCCACGGGAACTGCGTTAGCGTTACTTCCGCCAGGTTTAGTGACATTTGAGTTACCTTGTAATAACTAGCAGTATTTATGAAAGTGTTGTAATAAGGCTAAAAACGGAATTTGTGATGGTTTTAATTGTATAACTTACGAGAAATAGTTAAGTCACTTGATAAAAAAACGGCATTTTAGATATTCTTTACAATATATTTTATTAGTATTACATCCCTCATATCCATAACTATGTCATCGATACTTGGGACATGATCGAGACTATAACCTTTGGCATCCCCTCCCACCAAATAATTTATTTGAGAGATTAAATACTTTTGATACTTCATAATATATAATATTAATACATCCAAATAAATAGGCTTACTTTAACAATGTGTCATTTATGAATAAATGATTCAAATGTTGCACCATTACGTGTCATGAACAACTTTCAGTCATTACGTACTTAAACCCATTTCCATAATATCCTTCGGTCCCTATTCAAAATGCGCGCAACGAAATAGGATAACAAGCACTCTGTAGGACATAATGAACGGCTGACCTATTGCTTTTATTGTGATTCTTAATGCCTCAGGCATAGGTTTGATTATTACCTATGACATTTAATTCTCAAACCTTTTTATTACTGTAACTCGATGTTACACACATCCATACACAAATTCCTTTTTGCCGTCGGGGTAGGCAGAGACAATAGAACGCCACTTGCGTCTAACCTTACAAACCTCATGCACTTCCATTACAATAATAGGATTAATGTATTTGGGAAAATATAATAATGTATTTTTTTAGTTTTCTGGTCCCCGCAAAAAAACATTTAATTGTAATAAATTTGCCAATAACTGTGAATAATGACATATTAATCCTTTTTATAAAGATAATAATATTAAACTATGCGTAAACTTCTAAATTTAAATTATATTATTTATTAATAACTAAACTGATTAACATATTTTAACAGCGGGACAGTAATAATTCAATATATTACCTCAATATACTAAACAAAATTAGACATTTAAACATTAATTTCAAATGGTCCGTTGAGTTATATTATATTCGATCAAAATTTCGTCCGTGTGGCTAGCGCTAAACACCTATGAGTGAAATCAAAGTACGTAATCCAAATTCCTGGAAAGTTTTCGTTTGTTCTATCATTTGCAATTTAGTTTTACTGTTAATTTGTATTTAAGATTATTTAAACAAACTAATATAGTATAAATAATTTTATTAGCGATAGCCTAGTGGAGATACCAACGGACTGCCATGCAGAGAGTATCGCGATCAAAGCCACGGCGTGCACCACTGACTTTTCGGAGTTAAGTGCGCATTGAATTGTTAATTATCGCTTGTCTCGTGCCTCGAAGAGCACGTTGCCGTTGGTCCCGGCTGTCATGAAGATCTTTGACAGTCGTTATAGAGTGTCAATTCCTCTAAAAAGTCTAAAATAAACTGACACTAGTCTAAACCATGGAATATCGGTATCCCTTCGGGTTGCGGAGGTCAGACAGGCAGTCGCTCCGTGGAAAAGCTAATATTCCGCCAAATCTAGTTAGATTAGAAAGCGGACCCTAGGTTAAGACTGGGATAACGCTATGATGTAGTAGTGTAGACCAAAGGACAACAATAGTTGTTTTATTGCTTAATAGGGAAAGCCTATTGACCTGAAATTTATTAGAAATATTTTCTAATCTGTGTTGACCGATTATGAAGTTTGAGATTTTAACAAAGAAAAAAGGTCCTTTTTACAAAAGGGCAGGCAGAGGGCTTGTGTGAGTGCCCCTATGATCTTTGGGAAATAAAATTTTGTTGCCTTTCAACCTCCCGTAGAGGCAAAGCACGAATCATGGACAGCGTTCGCACGACCCTGCCGGAATTATATTCTGCTGTGTTTTTTAAATAGTTTTATTTTTGTAATATTTATTTCAAAATAGTTTTATTTTTTAAATATTTATAGTCCGTGTGGTGACGGATTAAGAATACGGAATGTCACCACCCCGTATCATCCCATGGGTGTCGTAAGAGCCGACAGAGGGAGCATATTATGCAGAGAACAGCACTGTAAGAGAAGGAAAACTTGATACAAACCCTATACCAACCCGTTTGTCCAGCGTGGTATAGTAGGCCAATTCCTCCTTTCAAAGGAGAGGCCTAGTCCAGCAGTGGACCGTTAAAGGCTGGTGATGATGAATATTTATTTTTAGGCAAATGAAGTAAATATCTATGGCTTGGTTTGCATTGCTCTTCCAAATTATGTAAGTGTCAAAGAGGCTTTATTATTATTATCTAACAAAACAACTATCAAACAATGTACCAAACTAACTGAATCAAATTTATATCAAAATTTACTAGCCGAAATAATTCAGCGTCTTTAGTGGCTAGCCTTGACCTTAACCTTTCTCAAACCAGATTTATCACAAGTTTGTAGTTAACTACTCTATTCAATATACAATGACTAAACATTATTTGGAAGATGAATATATTTTCCTTACAAGAAATCTTTTAAGTCTGCCTCCGTGGTTCAGTGGATAGCGTATGCGTCTGCTGATCGGGATCGGTAACGGGTTCGATTTCCGAGTCGGGCAAAAATGTTACTGAGTTTTCCGTATCTTCAGTAGCAGCACCACATGAGTAAATAAAATGGATGAGTTGGAGGCTCAAATACTAAGTAGTGGGCCGGCCAAGGACACCGTCGCGAAGGTAGCTGAAGAGTTCAGGACCTTCAGGGAACTCGCCTTCAGTATGCTTGGCATACTAAGAAAATAAATCTTGGAGTGTGTCATGATGTGTGACACAATGGAGATGAGGCATCGAAGAAAGGCACTTGTCTTCTCTGGTTTCAACGAGGCTGCCGGATAGGACTGCACTGCTCTTATTGCTGGTAGCCTACAGAGTACATTGCGTCTGAAAAACTTCTCCGTTGCTTCCATCAAGACTTGCCACAGGCTCGGTAGCCCGAGTAAGGACCATACCCGTCTCATTTTGGTGCGCTTCAACAGTGTTGAGGATAATTTGGCTGTCTGGAGGGCGAAGAAAGCTTTCAAGGGCACATTGGTTTCCGTCAAGGAGTTCCTCACTAAGCCGCGACAATCTGTGTTTGGCCATTCTCGTCAGCATTTCGTCATGCGGTCCTGTTGGACACGAGACGGCATCATAGTGTTAAAGGCTCCAGATGGCAGCCGTTCTAAAATCACCAGCATGGACGAGTTGAATTCCTTGATGGTCAAGTATCTAAAACGCACAGAAGATTTTTCGACTGCGACCACAAGCGCTGCCGGGAATGCCAGTTCTACAGACGTATCAGGCAAGTTCAACCTCAGTTCTTACGTTTCGCGTAAGAACTGAGGTATTAACAGCGTATTTCTTCGCACTAATATGTTTATCCCTTATTTGCAGTTGAAGAACTTGACTCCATTGTTTACAAGTATGCATTAACTCTTATTTACCCACATATTAATAAATCAAATCAAATCAAAATAATTTATTTGTTATCACAGGTACACATACTGTCACACGGGTGATTGGTTTGTAGGTGGTGAGCCAGACTCAATCACTCGCCGATCAAAAAAAAAGGAAGAAAATCAGGTTTTACTTACAAATGAAAACACTTCTAGAATAGTACACTTCACAATATAATTGCCTATATAGGTAGATACAATGCAGCTACTTTAAAACTAAGATTTACTAATTGAGAACATGAGTAAATTCAGGGCGTGGTCCGACAAGTATAGCTGGTGTTCACTGGTGTTCCGAAGGCCAGGGTCTTGATAGGAAGAAGACTTAACTGGCCGTGAGCTGGAGCAAAAGGGAAGATTGAGCAGCGTCGCACGCTTATATATGGCGTGCGGGGCGCGCGGGCAGAGGTGCTTCCACTTTCGTTCGACGTCACAGTTCAGACGGAGGGGCACGACGTCACACACCCCCCTCTTTAGGGCAGAATTTTTCCTAGGGAAAATTCCCTTGGCTAGCAGCTCGTTGAGGATTACCTGTAATCAAGTAGTGGAAGTGGTGTCAGTATTTTAAGTAAACAACCAAACTTACATAACTACATTAGCTATAAATATAATATATTACCCGCAATACGCACGCAACAACTGCCCTATGATAAACTAACACACCCGTCATCCATAAAGCCGCCACACACTACATAAGTACTTAGGCCATAACATAACAACAGAATATGAGAGACAACCATTAAAGGCGTGAAGCGCTTAGGGTAATACACGAGATAAAAGGGACGTCATTAAGAATGAGTTACAGGTAAGAAAAGTTACGTCTAGCCCTACGAATTATTATTCTTGGGTTCGGCACCTTGACCACTAGATAAACAAAATACTAAGTCATAGTTAGGTATAACAAACAGAATTTATACAAAAGTTAAACGAAAATAAATTCAAGTTGCAGACTACAAACTGACTACTGAATTACAAAAGAACAATAAAATACATAATTATTTTGCTCAATGTAATTACAAAGACCACGATTGTCCAAGATGAATGAACACACTATTAAAGTAAACAATGATGAATCATAAGTTCGGTATCTATCTACCAGCGCGTCACTGAGTGAGCGCGTGTGCATCGCAATAACAAACTAGATATATTTTAATTAGATAAGTACTATTTGACTGTTCCGAGATCGCGACGCCCGGTCATCACACACAATATTGCTTTATAAAAGTACCTATAATAACAATTCGATTATAAAATCGATACAAAATTATGAACAACAACAATAAAAAAAACTTCAGAACAAAGCACAGCGAAAAAATAATACGCCAACAAAGTAGACATTAAAATGAATAGACTTCCAGAAAAGACTACAAGCGAGAATCGAACTTGTATACTCGGCTGACAGTGACCTTTTAACCACTGATCTACAGGGTAAAAAAAACAATATATTTAGTTTATGGTAAAACTTTTTAAAACAATGTTCGACACAACATTTCGGTAGGTACATAACTGCGCAGCAATTTAAAAAAATAGTGTATTTTACGAGAAAAAATATTTGCTACCCACAACAAAAAAATAATTTATAGTAGACACTACTACAAACGGTAACATAAATTAGAGAACATTAGTTTGGAAAAATAAACAATGTATAGGTTATAAGTATTCTTTTTTTACTTTATGTAATTATATGTAGGTATCTTTAAATCCTTTATATGCCATTCACCAAGTGGTTTAACATTCATAACATTTAGTTTTGAAGAATTCTGCCGGTTTACGGCGAAGATTATAAAATAAACAATTGCGTTGATGAGCCGACAACAGAGCTGAGTGTACCTTCTCGAAAATAGAAGATAAATAGTTCAACGATGCGGCATTAACTTCACATGGCTCATGCAACATATTGGAATTGAATTCCATGTCAATATACTGAGAACCAAAATATCCTTAATTATTGAGTTTATGCACAATGTGAGGCGTAGGTAGTTAGGTACCTATACAATGGCGTATAATTTACATTTAGAACATTTTATTTCAACATTAGATTTTAAAATTAGTGCCAATAAATATAAACATTGTTTATTATAAAAAAGATTGTGGATGTAGTAACATGCACAAAAAACAACACATTTTATTTTAACACTTTGTTAATAAAGTTTATGTATTTATTTCGGTTAAACAAACATTTTAAAACAACAAATAGGCATTTGTATTGTGAAGGTATTTATGAGAATGAGCGAATACTCATCGCACGAGTTTATGTAGGTATTTTACAACGAATGCCCGCCACCTGGCAATTAGTGATTACGCGCAGGCAACGCGTTAGAATAATATAACACAAAGAGTTGACCAACAGTGGGCAAAAGATACTGGGATCTCCAGTAGTGACCCAAAAATAAAAAATATACATTTACATATATTATATTATTATATACACTAAGGTCAGACAGAATGACCATCATACACTAAAATTATTTAGTAAGTGTGGGTTAAAATCTTATATAAAACGACTTAACCCGCATTTTTTTAAAACACACATTTTTTGTTTATTAAATCACACAATTTATTGTTATTACCTGATAGACAACAACATAAGTAGGGTTACCTAGGAACCCTTTTAAACACCAAAAACCTTTAGTCGGAACTTGATAGTTTAAAATGAAATGCCAAGAATCGTTAGTAGAACTTGAACATTTTAAAAACGAGTCTCCACCACGTTAGTATTGTAGTGAAAACAGGTATAGAACAACAAAAATATCAGGTAAAAACACTAAAAGACAACAAAAATCATCGATAAATCGACGCAACTTCGCAGTCTAGCCACCGCGGTAATTCAAAGTTAAAACTACAACGTTTTAAAGAGGCGTTGTCGGTATAAACAACAGACTCCATAACACCCTCAACCCGACAATGCCCGCACTTCACAGCAAGAAGAACAGAGAAATATAGCATCCATCTCTTGTTTAGCAAGAGCAAAAGTACCATTAGAAAATCGCAAAACAGAGCACACACATCATCAGATTCAGGCAGCAACCAGCACCCAATCTTCTCTCATTTAGCAAGAGAAGGAGACCATTATATAAATGGCAAAATAGAGCACCATCGGAATCCGATAGCAAAAAGCATCCATGCGCATTTAGCAGCATCCATACGCATTTAGTAGCATCCGTACAGATCTCACATAGCAAGTAGGGTCAACACACGGCTAGTAGACGCCGCGTGGACTACCAAGCACTCAGAATTATCTGGTCAAAACAGCAGAAAAAAATAAACAGCCGACCAAAGGCTAGCAGAGGCTAGAATAGAATAGCCTTTCCCAAAGCTACCAACTCAGCAAACCAACAGCAATAGAAAGAAAAAGAAAATTAACTTTAGAGGTTAATTCATTGATTAATTACTTTTACAAGTAAATTATTTAGTTATTTATTATTTATGTACCTTCATTAATGATATAAAGATGCGAGATTGAGCAAAGTTATTTGTATACAGCATTTATTTAAGAAAGAGTTTAGTAAAGACTTTAAAAACTTATTTAAAGCTATTTTAACAGTTTAATTAAACACAATCGCATGAGACAAAATATAACAGAGAAACGAACCCATGAAGAATAATGGCAAAAAAAATATAATGAATTACACTGCAATTTTCAGTAAAATTACACCCATACTAGTGAAATAAAATAAATAAAATGTGTAATTGCGTATTGTAGGAAAAGAATGTAGTAAAATGTAAAATGCGTCCAAGAGAAATTGAAATTGTAGGTAGATAAAACACGTGGCTTCGTTGAGCCGGCGCGGTGCGGCGTCGCTCGTACGCCAAGGCCAAGCGGCCGAGAATAAAGTAGGTAATTACGTTTGATAACATTGCGCAATGCAATTTATCTAGCAGATAGTTCAATTAAACATATAATTAGTAAGAAAATACAATTAAGCAGCTTGTGGCTGTCAAGAAAAAGATATAGGTTACTCCTGGACGTATTTAACACATAAAAATATATAAAAATACACAAAATATATAAAAATACAGAAAAAAATACCACTCACCTTCGGAACACCAATTTAGCTTTAAAAAGAAATCCTATTGGGCGCCAATGTCGCACGGGTGATTGGTTTGTAGGTGGTGAGCCAGACTCAATCACTCGCCGATCAAAAAAAAGGAAGAAAATCAGGTTTTACTTACAAATGAAAACACTTCTAGAATAGTACACTTCACAATATAATTGCCTATATAGGTAGATACAATGCAGCTACTTTAAAACTAAGATTCACTTATTGAGAACATGAGTAAATTCAGGGCGTGGTCCGACAAGTATAGCTGGTGTTCACTGGTGTTCCGAAGGCCAGGATCTTGATAGGAAGAAGACTTAACTGGCCGTGAGCTGGAGCAAAAGGGAAGATTGAGCAGCGTCGCACGCTTATATATGGCGTGCGGGGCGCGCGGGCAGAGGTGCTCCCACTTTCGTTCGACGTCACAGTTCAGACGGAGGGGCACGACGTCACAATACTTTTGTTATAAATACAAGCAGTGAGATCTTAAAACGATTGTGACAGTTCTCTGTGATATACCGTATTTAACGGTGTACAAATGTAAAATACAATATTTATACACGATCAACATTTAATTATAATCCTCATTAATAATATAGATTGCGTAAGGTAATGAAAATGTAATAAGAATGTCAAGATACAATAATAATACGTCAAAAGGTAATGTAGATATGATAATGTCAAAATACTAGAATAATGATTTTACAGGTATGTCAATTAAAATATTTAATATATTGATTGTAGGTAAATAATTATATGTAACAACAATTAAAAATTAGTATGCTACAATTTGTCCATAAGATAGTCCGTGACACTATAGTACGCTTTAGATACCAACAGGCTGCGTAGCTTACTTTTAAATATGTTAACGTCGTTTTCCTGACGCAAGCTTAATGGCAATTTATTCTACAATTTTGGCCCCATACAGAATACACTTTTATTGAACATCGTTGTTTTGCAAGGAACCAAACATAACATGTCTCGGCTACGCAATCTATTTCTGAATTGAAATAAGTGTAAGTTTGTCTTTACGAATTCCACAACCTCAAATATATATAGCGATGGAAAGGTTAATACTTTTAACGATTTAAAATATGGTTCACAACTATCAGTGGAATGTATATGACACATTGCTCTAATGCACTTTTTTTGGGCTCTGAATAGGTACTGAATCTATGTGTTGAATTGCCCCAAAAGATTATGCCATACCGCAAAATAGATGACACATAGCCGTGGTAGGCAGTGATTTGACTTAATTTGTTGCACACTAGTTCTACATGAGATTGCCATGTTATTTTACTATCCACTTGTAAACCTAAAAACTTTGTCACATCAGTATTATTGACTGTCCGCTATGGTTAATATTAAAGCTAATTGTTTCATTAGGTCTCTGCTTAAAGTCAATGAATTTGGTCTTCTCAAAATTTATTTTTAAATTATGATATGTCATCCACTTAATTATTATACTGTAATTGTCATATTAATGTCATTTTCTAAGCTCTTATTATTACTTTTGCTGAATAGTATTGTGCTGTCATCAGCGAACAATGTCATGTGGTGGTTGGTAATTGTTGGCAAGTCATTGATATAATTAAGAAATAATAACGGCCCCAGCACGCTGCCTTGAGGGACACCGTAGCGAGTAGATCGGGGCTTGGATGTATATACAGTTTCCGAGTTGGATTTAAGGCAAGTTCTATTAATTTGAGTAATTTGACGTCTATCGCTAAAGTACGATTTAATAAGTTCGTGCATGTTGCCCCTTATGCCATAGGTGTAAAGTTTATCTAATAATATCGCGTGATCAACACAGTCAAATGCCTTAGACATATCAATAAATACTGCTATTACTGGTTCTCTATTATCCATAGCACTCATTACCTTGCTTAGAAAATCGTATACTGCCATATTTATTGTCTTACCTTTTCTAAAGCCCATTTGTTGCTTAGCGAATAAGTGTTGTGATTCAAAGAAATTGTATATATTGTCGTGCAAAACATGCTCAAAAATTTTCGATATAACCGGCAAAAGTGCGATTGGCCTATAATTCGAAATACTTTTTACATCACCTTTTTTAAACAACGGTTTTATTATAGATATTTTAAATTTTTCTGGGAAAACACCTGCTTGGATGCAAAAATTTAATATGTAAGCGAGTACCGGTGCTATGATAGCTGAAGTCTCTTTTATAATTTTAGTCGCTAGATTATCATAGCCTACACTTTTTTTATTTTTAATGCGGCTATGATTTTCATTACATATTCTGGACTAACAGGCTTAACAAAAATAGATTTGCAAGTACTTTTCATGTTTTTAACTGTAGTTGGAGTAGATGAATTATTGTTTATCTTAGTGCCAATAAAATAATCGTCTAATATTGTAGCAATTTTGCAAGGATTGCGTATTATTTTATCATTTACTTCAATTGTCATGATTTGGCAAATTTTCCTTGTTTTGATTAATGACTTGCCAAGTAGCTTTACATTTGTTCCTGGCAGTTTTTATAGTATGACTATTTTGGGCCCGTTGTGTTAGTTTTATTATTTTTGATAGCCTTCGTGAGTACTCTTTGAATGTTTTTTTATTTTTTAAGCATGGATCTTGCCTGAATTGCCACAGAAGTGCTCTTTTCCGTTTACAGCATTTTTTATACCATTGGATATCCATGTTTGCGACTTTTTTGTACTTAATTTAACTCTTATATTTGGAAAGCATAAATCATAAAATAAGGTAAACGTGTCATGAAATTTAGTGAAGGCTATGTTAGGATCTAATGTTTCATACACACTAGAGAAAGTAGCTCTACTACTTTCTCTGATGGATTCCTTAAATTTTAAGATATTTTCTTTTGAGTAGGATATGATGAGGTAGCGAATGATAGAAATAATAACTAAAGTTTTATTGCTATCATTCGCTACCTTGTTTTTGTAATCGTCTGTCTACGGTGTAATTGTCAAACTCATAACATCTGTCATTAGCGTCATTACTGTTACATACTACCCAGTTAGTGCAATAACGAAACGTTTGTACGCGTTCTAATTTAACTTTTTATTTTGATAAATATCGAGGAATTGCAGGATCTGCTTCTTTTCTGTTTTGTATGTTTTTATTTTAGTTGTACGTGCAATGTGTAAATTCTGCTGGCAGGTGGTGCAGTGATGATATTGCCTTTTTTGTTTAGACTCAGGTAAATTATTAAGTTAAAATATTTGTATTTTATTTTTTTGATATATTTATATTGTATTTATATATATGTCTGCTGAAAATGATTTATTTATGTCTGCTAATAATTCTTTAGTTTCTTCTGCTGATGACAGTTTTTGTTCAATTAGCGATGTGTCGCTGGGTAACTTTGTCCATAATACATTTAACCACAACCAAAATAAATTACTGAACGTGTGTCACATTAATGCTCAAAGCGTGGCAAGTCACTACAGTGCTCTCCTTGACGCATACTCTGACGTTGATGTTCACTCCATCCTTATTTCAGAGAGCTGGCTCAAACCTCAACTTCTCTCAACTACTTACAGAGTATAAGATAAGTCCAGGATATATTCTTATTCGAAGCGATCGTATAGGTAAACGGGGTGGTGGCGTTGCAATTTATTTTCGAAGCGACTACACATATAAAATTCTTGCCCCTTCTCCTAATAATACTGTAAGTCCCGCTGAATTTCTTTTCTTAGAGGTTTGGGTCAGGAGGACTAAGATTGTCCTTGGAGTAGTGTATTGTCCCCTTACTGTTGATTATTTCACCGACTTAGAAACGATATTAGAATCTTTAGGGTCTGAGTACGAGCACCATGTCATTACGGGTGATTTCAACACCAACCTCCTATCTATCCAATCTCCTCGCACACAAAAACTCCTTCACATCCTCAAGTCAGCCAACCTTAATGTTTTACCGCTTCAAGCTACTCACCATAACATCAATAGTGATGATAACTGGCTCGACTTGATGTTAATCTCCAATCCTTCTCTAGTTGTTTCCAATAGTCAATATCCCGCTTCCGGATTTTCCCACCACGACCTCATTTTCCTTGCATATGCCCTTAAACCCCCTAAACCCCAACCTAAGGTGTTGCACACGCGTTGCTTTAGTAGGAAGAATGTGGAGAAGCTCCTCTCCGATGCTTCATCCATCGATTGGGAACCTTTGATGGTTGCAGTTACGATCGATGACAATGTTGAAATTTTCAATAAAACTGTTATACAGCTTTACAACAGCCACGCGTCCCATAAGAAAAATCAAAGTGAAACGCCACCAGCACCATGGATGTCTAGGTTGGTTCTGATGGCGATGAGAAGAAGAGATCGGGATTTCCGAATATTTAAAAGGAATCGTTCGGATGAAAGCTGGTCCTGTTACAAGGCTGCAAGAAATTGCTGCAATCAGATGATACGCAATGCCAAACGCCGACATATCATTAGTAATATTGACTCCGGATCACCAGGTGATATCTGGAGATTTCTGGGGATTCTAGGGATAGGCAGGTCGAAGCAGTGCAATCTTCCGCCGGCTATTGGGTTGGACGATATAAATTAACATTTCATCACCTCAAATACTTTAGATCGTCTAACCCTGCGTCAAACGGTTGATTTCATTGCACGATGGCCTTCTCTAAATATTAATTCCTTCAATGTTTCTCCCGTTACCTCAGAAGAAGTTTAAAAATCCATCCTTTCCATCAAGTCAAAGGCAGTGGGCTACGATAAGATTAGTCGTCGCATGATCACCACTGTCCTCGACCAACTCCTTCTCGCCATCTCCCATATCATCAACTTCTCCTTTCCTCCTGCCAATATCCCAACGTGTGGCGTAAAGCTTACGTTCGTCCTCTTCCCAAAGTATCCCATCCCACTATACCGAGCCACTATAGGCCCATATCCATCCTCCCATTCCTATCCAAAATCCTAGAGGCTTGTGTTCACAAGCAGCTTTCCAAATTTATCTTTTCCAACAACATCCTTAGTCCTCTCCAGTCCGGGTTTCGACCTGGGCACAGTACTGTTTCCGCTCTACTCAAAGTGACTGGCAATATTAAGGCAGGCGTGGAGAAAGCCGAGTTAACTGTGTTAGCTTTAGTTGACTTCTAAAACGCCTTTAATACCGTCAGTAACGATGTTCTCCTGGCTATCCTTTCTCACCTTAATATTTCATCTGAGGCTCGGGATTGGTTCTCTTCATATCTTTGTGGACACCAGCAGTCGGTTCGCACTGATGAAACATCGTCAAATTGGTGTGATCTGGATGCTGGTGTTCCACAAGGCGGAATTCTCTCTCCACTTCTATTTTCATTGTTTATTAATCTCATAACTCGTGAACTTCAGTGTGCGTATCACCTGTATGCTGATGACTTGCAGCTTTACTCTCAGGCACGGGTAGACAAGCTGACAGATGCAATCGGCAAAGTTAACCAGGACTTACAAGCAATAAAGGTGTGGACTGATCGATTCCGTCTTCACGTGAATCCATACAAATGCCAGGCTATCGTTATAGGAAGCTCGCGCATGATTTCTAGAGTAGACTTCACAAGCCTACCATCCGTCACTTTCAATGGATGTGTAATACCATTTGCTACAACCGTGAAAAATCTTGGTTTAAACATAGATGCCACTCTTGACTGGCGGGCTCAGATTGCAGCAGTTAGCCAGAAAGTTTTCGGGACTCTTCGCTGTCTTTATCGCCTGAAAATGTTTCTCCCTTCAAAAACTAAAGCAAAGCTTGTGGAAACTTTAATCTTCCCCATAATTGACTATGGTGATGTTTGTTATCTCGACCTGAATGCAAACCTGCTCAATAAACTTGACCGACTTCTCAATTATTGCATTCGATTCGTTTTCAATCTTCGTAAGTTCGACCACGTCTCGAAATTCTGTACAGAATTAAAATGGTTGCCAATTCGTCAGCGACGGAATTTGCGTGCATTGACGACCTTATACTCACTTCTCCACTCCCCTAATGCCCCTTCTTATCTAATGCCTAGTTTCCAATATCTCTGCTCCAACCATGTTAAGAACGCGATCATCTAATAACCTTCTTCTTCTTTGTCCATCTTACACTTCTAATCTAGTTCATTCTTCTTTTCATATCCAATCTATCCTACTCTGGAATGCTCTCCCTCCTGAAATTAGGATGGCCACTACTCGAGACACATTCAAGTTCAAGTTGCGTCAGTTATATCGTGGATTGTCGGAAGCTTGTTAGTAGCAGCACTCACTTATTACCTATTAGCAGTTTTCATTTATGGAATATTTATGTTTATGTAGAAATTATAGTTATAAGTATAATAAATATATTATTTATTTAAATATATTTAATTAATTTATTTAAACGTGTATATTGATTCGTATATATGTATGTATGTTGTATGTATATATAGGACGTTTATATTCGTAAATATGTATTACCTTAGTATTCTATTGTTATATTAAGTTTTCTTGTTTTAGTATCTAAAACACACCTGCCACTATCATCTCTGCATCATCCTAAGGTTGACTGGTAGAAAATGCCTTTGGCATTAAGTCCGCCTTGAGCAAATTGTATTGCAGGAAGTTTAGTAAATAAATAAATAAATAAACCGAACAGAGACAAAGCTGCTTGAGACCTTGTAAATTTGTTACCTATTTTGGTAGGGTTGTCACCATAGATTATACAGATATACTAATAGCTGTCACAAAAGGTTAAGACAAATTAAACAAAACTTATGTTAAATAATTTTATTACTAAGTTAGAAACCTTTACAAATTACTTACTCTAATAATTTTCTTTTTATAATTTATTGTTTCTTTTAATGGTATGGTAAATTCTGAATCTAACATATACTTTTTTAAGTAATCCAATGGGAAACACTCATAAGGCATATCAAATTTACAATCTTCAATACGTTTAAGTATTTCGTTGCAAACATTGACAATATTTATTTCAAGATCGAAATATTCGCGAAACTTTTGCTCGAGCAATTCAACAAATGCGATAAAATTATCAGGAGGCATAATTAAAAAACCCAATTGTACGATACCATCGTTAAAATCTTTATAATGACTGAATAGAGCATCTTTGCCCATCATCATCATCATCAGCCTTTAACATTCCACTGCTGGACTAGGCCTCTCCTTTGAAAGGAGGAATTGGCCTACTATACCACGCTGGCCAAACGGGTTGGCATAAGGTTTGTATCAAGTTTTTTTCCTTACAGTGCTGTTCTATGCATAATATGCTCCCCCTGTTGGCTCTTACGACACCCATGGGATGATATAGGGTGGTGACAATCCGTATTCTTAATCCGTCACCACATGGACCCCGTCACCACACGGTAATTAAAGTATTACCGTGTGTATTATAATTAAAGTATGATATATTTTTATTTCTTCTAGTATTATTGATACACACAGTACAATAAACAACCATTATTAATAATAAAATACCACGTTTTTAAATTAAAATATTAAAACTTGCAACGCACTAAACAAACAACGTGCGTAGTAATAACCCTGATATTGTTAACTGCGTTCGACTAACTGCGCCTACGTAAACCGGTTTTTTCCAGGCTCGCCGCGTACACGACAAGCGGCCAGTGGTCACGCAAACATGCGCCGCGTGCTTGTAGTAGTGCAACCGATTCGTGCTGTTGTATGAAGCTTTGTCTCTGTTCCGTTTATCTACTCATGTGGCAGCACGGAGTCTGGCAAAAAAACGGCAAATAAACAATATTGTTTTATTTTTATTTGTACAGACTATTTATTTGTACTTGATATTTATTCTTTTAAGTGTTTACGTACTTACTTGTTCAGTTTTCCTAGACTTTTTATGACGATGATATTTGAAGTATTTCAGTGAATATTGTTTTGATTTCTTCTGCTGATTACGTTAGGATCAGAGTTTTGCTTACAAAACTGAAGTACATTTATTTGTAAATAAAGTTAGCTTTTCCATTTGGCGTCTAACTTTCGCAAGCCAAGGATCCTTATAACCATATTTAGCTTACTATCAGAATATTTAAACTTCAAGTAACGAGTGTCAAAAACAATTATGACTGCTATGAACAGACTTTCTATGGCTCAGAGGAATACGATATTTTGCGACTGTAGACCAAACGGTAGTAAAATCCTTAAACATGCGATTATACGAATTGTCACAGGCAGTAATTCATTCTCTCGGCAAATTTCTAAATAAAAATAGCAACGATTTGATCTATTTATACTTAAGAAACTTATCAGAAGCAAGTTTGACATTCGCAGTGACGGTAATCCAACAAGAGATAAAAAATCAATATCGTCTTCTATTTCCTCTCAAATCCAACAAGAAACCTATCTCAAGCACTAAGGAAATAAATAAGGAACAACAAACGTCAAGCATTCCGGACGTGTAAGTAAAATATCCCTTACTGACCCGAACGAAAGTTACAAGGTAAACAATGACTCCTTTGAGTTTTGGGCTTAAACGCTTCTACGTACTGCGAATACAAAGAAGAATAATATTTGTTGGGTACTAAGAGATTTGTAGTTTGTGTTGTGTTTGAGTGTAATGTTTGTTAACTTAACCTGTCGAGTAACTACGTGTGATAGGATGGTTACACAGTTTATTGGAATTTACGGAAGTAAAATTTATTTCAATTTATGGATGAAAATTTAAGAAGAAAATAAATGTGGATTAATTTTCTTGAAGGAAATTTCAGTTATATACCTTAACGAATTAAATTTTCTGCTGTGTTTGTGATACTTTCATTTGATCAAATAAATTAGCTGAAGAGATCTTTGACACTTCTGGTAACTTCAATAATAAAATTGTAGTTAATGAAATTTGCGCCACTGAATTTAAATTTCAAATGACCACGCAATGTTAAATTAGTATGTTGGACAATCCTCAGCGGCAACACACAAAATTCGTCAGATGATTGCCAATATATTCCTATATTATCCTATACTTCCTAATACCGAGGAAGCGTCTCTGAATCATGTCTTGGGAATTCATGAACATCAAAGATGACATAATGAACATCACATATATGCAGGCAAAAGTATAGCTACTATGTACTCAAGTATTTATAAAAAAATTATGAACTTCCAACCCCTGCACAAGATTTTGCGCAAACTCACTATATAACACATTACGTCATAATCCTACCACATTGACATGAGCACCTGAGGGAGACATTCAACACATATATACATCGCTGGTATAACCAGACATACCATAATACTCCATATCAGTAACGCGTTGATACACGTTACTCCATTGTCTATTAGCTACGAGGCGGTAAGTAATGAATATTGAAAGTGCATTAACTAAGCTCAGGGGGAATTTGCGAATCATTTCGAAAATTCTCGAAATTAATTCCATGTGGGAATTAATAAACTTGTGTTTGAACAACATTGGCATATATGGCACTCTACATTGTTGAACTTGAGAATAGTTTTTGAATATAGTAATAGTTTTAGATTTGAATTGCGAATTATAATGCTGCATGGATGGTGTAGTACTTTAAATACCCGCCTCGCGGTCTCGTCACTTAACACTGCGTAGTGTATTGTACACTTGTACTGTCGATCCCCATATCGGCCAAAATGATGTGATTTATAAACTAGTCTTTGCATCTAATTTTGTCTGCCTGAATGATAATAAAGATTCCGGGGTGCAGGCTTCATTTCAAGTGCAGGTGCTTTGAACAAGTTTGTAAAAAAATTACAATAATAATTGAAATTAAAAACTAGTGGAAGAAGGCGATTACTTCCAGTTAACATGGACTGGAATTTCATCAGGAATCAAGTTTACCATTTTAATAAAACATAAAATAAATATGTTTCATTTAACTCATAACAAGAACGCTTTTTAAATCATTGTTGGCTACTGTGTCCATTTTATCAATAGTATCAGATCCATAGTACGAAATACGATCCCTTTAAGTCAATAATTTTAAGGACTGTTCATGTCATATAAACATTTTTTTTACCCGGAGATAATAATATTTATGCTAACGTTAAAATATGTATTTTATTGGCATCTAGGGGTTTGGGCATAGTTACAAATACAAGCATAGTTACTGCCTTAGCTCACATTTTAATCTATACTAATAAAATAATATACGGCTGAAGAGTTTGTTTGTTTATTTGCTTGAACAAGCTAATCTCAGGAAATTTAGGTAGCCCATTTATCGCGGAAGGCTATATAAAATCACCCTATGAGCCCTGCGAGCGGAGCAGTAGCCCTAAATAACGCAGGTGTAGCTGCGGGCTCATCTTATACTAATATATAAAGCTGAAGAGTTTGTTTGTTTGTTTGGTTGAACGCGCTAATATCAGGAACTACAGGACTGATTTAAAAAATCTTTCAGTGTTAGATAGCCCATTTATCGAGGAAGGCTATAGGCTATATAACATCACGCTATAAGCCACGGGAGCGGAGCAGTAGCCTTAAATAACGCGGGTGTAACCGCGGGCTCATCTAGTCTAGTATAAGTATAATTCTATAATTAATCGATTTTCATTATATCATTATGTACGTATTTACATGAATATTGTCTTTGTTAGAGTGTACAAGCGGTGTTTATGTTTTAGCTGTAGACATACAAACATAGGTACACGCCTTAGTGATTTATATATACATACCTATGTATGTGTATTTATTAATACGCATATTTAACTAAATTTGATAATTTTCGTGTTTTTATTTAGCGGTGCAAGTGCTTAAATTCAAATTCTCAAGTTACGATCGGTGAATATGAGCAATCAGGACAATTTTAAACCGATTAGTGGTATTGTAATGGTCACAGAGAAAAGATCTTTAAAGTCCGTACTTTAAAGATCTTTCCCCGTGGAAGCAGGTTATAAATTAATAGTAAAGTAATAGATTTTACTGTGTTGTTTTTATTACTTGCACATTTTCAAAGGCAATATTGCAGATTCGTAGAGGTCGTATTAGTTTAGTTAACGGAAACTGTAAAAATAAATTATTGGAAATCATGAATGTATTAATCTTGCAGTGGGATCTCACACTAACTCTACAAGAACGCCAGATTTATTTTTATTCCAGCACATTTGGCGCGTAGACGGATAGTTCTAATGCGACGGATACAAGAGCCACTAAAATCGCCTCATTTCCGTATGATAACAGGACAATCCCATCTCTCACTTCCTATGGTTTTAAAGGTGATTTTGATTTGTAACTTATTTGAGCATCAGTGATTCACTTTTCTACATAGTTAGGCGAGAGTAAATGATTGGTTGATGTTTACTCCATTCACACTCACGAAAATGGTGATATAGGTTCTAATCCAGCACACGCACTAGTAAAATGCTCTAAGTTTAAACTGTATTATACATTATACATAGCTGACCCCGCGGTTAGTTATTTGGTGCTTCTGCTTCGCAATCGTGGCTTATAGCGTGCTATCATATAGCCTTCATCGACAATTAGGCTATCAAACACAATCATTCAAATTGGAACAGTGGTTTCTGAGATTAGCGTGTTACATACTCTTCAGCTTCATAATATTAGTATTGATTTTTATATATAAATGCGATATACACCTATTACATAAATAGAAATACGTGATATAAACTCCTATCAGTGATATTTTACTTTTTAAGCACTGAAATTCTTATATAATTTTGTCTTTGTACATACCTTATATATTCATATGTGGATTATATGAATATATATTATAATGTTTGTACAAATATTCATTTTACACCAACCTTAATTTTCACAGTCCATCAAACTGATAGGTACCTACAATAAAAGGTATTATGAATGATAGCGCTCTTGAATCGTGAATGTACGCAATGTACCATTCGGGTCCGATAGGGCTATTACATCTACATAACAAAAAGATACTCATTCTCACGGTAGGATTGTCAGATGTTATTAAATAATAGGATATTATGAATAAGTGACTTTCTGTGTTTTGTGACAGATTAAGTACGTAACTAGCAGCACCTATCTTGAATATGAAAAAATAAGCAATGGTTGGTTACTAATTAGCATCAAACACTCTTTTTTCTTCTCCTTCAGGTATGAGATGTAACTGATTTAACGCTCGCCCGGGTATCGACATTTACAGACCATACAAAGAATTCAGATATGTTGTAACTATTCTTAACCTAATATATAACTGCCTACTAGTTCCGTCTGCTTACATATCAAATCAAATCAAAATAATTTATTTGTTATCACAGGTACACATACATTTGTTATAAATACAAGCAGCGAGATCTTAAAACGATTGTGACAGTTCTCTGTGATATACCATATTTAACGGTGTACAAATGTGAAATACAATATTCATACACGTACAACATTTAATTATAATCCTCATTAATAGTATAGATTGCGTAAGGTAATGAAAATGTAATAAGAATGTCAAGATACAATAATAATACGTCAAAAGGTAATGTAGTTATGATAATGTCAAAATACTAGAATAATGATTTTACAGGTCAGCATCATCTGCCTTTAACAGTCCACTGTTGGACTAGGCCTCTCTTTGAAAAGAGGAATTGACCTACTATATCACGCTGGCCAAACGGGTTGGTATAGAGTTTGTATCAAGTTTTTCTTCTCTTACAGTGCTGTTCTCTGCATAATATGCTCCCTCTGTCGGCTCTTACGACACCCATGAGATGATATGGGGTGGTGACATTCCGTATTCTTAATCCGTCACCACACGGAATGATTTTACGGGTATGTCAATAAAAATATTTAATATATTGATTGTAGGTAATTATATTTAACAACAATTGAAAATTACACTGAAAAGACACTATAGTACGCTTTATATAGCAACAGGCTGCGTAGCTTACTTTTAAATATGTTAACGTCGTTTTCCTGACGCAAGCTTAATGGCAATTTATTATACAATTTTGGCCCCATACACTTTTATTGAACATCGTTGTTTTGCAAGGTACCAAATACCATAACATATCTCGGCTACGCAATCTATTTTTGAATCGAAATAAGTGTAAGTTTGTTTTTACGAATACCACAACCTCAAATATATATAGCGATGGAAAGGTTAATACTTTTAACGATTTAAAATGTAGTTCACAACTATCAGTGGAATATATATGACACATTGCTCTAATGCACTTTTTGGGCTCTGAATACTGAATCTTTATGTGTTGAATTGCCCCAAAAGATTATGCCATACCGCAAAATAGATGTCATATAGCCGTGGTAGGCAGTGAGCACAGTGTCACGGTTGGATATTTGGCTTAGTTTGTACAGAGCATAGCACGTTTGGCTTAATTTGTTGCACAGTAGTTCTACATGAGATTGCCATGTCATTTTACTATCCACTTGTAAACCTAAAAACTTGGTCACATCAGTAGGGCATATTGACTGTCCGCTATGGTTAATATTAAAGCTAATTGTTTCATAAGGTCTCTGCTTAAAGTCAATGAATTTGGTCTTGTCAAAATTTATTTTTAAATTATGATATGTCATCCACTCAATTATTACTGTAATTGTCATATTAATGTCATCTTCTAAGCTCTTATTATTACTTTTGCTGAATAGTATTGTGCTGTCATCAGCGAACAATGTAATTTGGTGGTTGGTGGTTGTTGGCAAATCATTGATATAAAAAAAATATTTTTAAATAAAAAAGAACTGCAGCGAAACTTTTTGGAGTCGGTGCCAAGCCAAGTATTTCTAATCTGACTATAAAACCTCTACACTTTTTTATATAACTTTCGTTGTTGATAGAATATTTAGTTTGTAACTTAGTAACTTTTTGCGTAAGGGCTTGGCACCGACTCCAAAAAGTTTTGCTCCATAACCAATTATTTTTTGCGTTTTAGTTCTTTAGTGTTTTTAAAGTCGGTTCTTTTTTATTTAAAAATAATTTTATTTTTTGCTTTTTAGTGGTATACTAATAAAAAATAACAATAGGTGGTAAGTAGGTACATAGGATAGTGTAGGTGGTAAATGATGGGGAGGCCTTCCTTACCTGCCTCAATTCTGAAATATAAACCTGTAACTTTATGACAATTTCAAGTATTTTTCCGTTTTTAACTAGCCTAAAAACGTTCGTTTCAGTTCAATCATCAGATCCCGAAAATCATCCAGTACCAAAGTGTTTGCCAAAACAAAACAAACGAGATTGCGTTATTGTATTACAAAGATCCCATGGCCACCTTCCTGCTCTATCATCAGACTTTGGAAAACATTCAGCACTAAAGTCCGTGTAAAGACAAATCAAACGAGTCCAAACTTAATGGGATTGCGTAGTTGTATTACAAATATCCCATGGCTACCATCCTGCTCCATCATTAGAGTTTGGTAAACATTCAGCACTAAAGTCCATGTAAAGACGAATCAAACGAGCCCAAGCTCAATGGGATTGCGTCTTTGTATTACAAAGATCCCATGTGCCCGGTAGATGGCAATAGGCTCGCCCCCTATTACATTGGGACCTAAACATAACTGGCGAAATGTGGGTGTGTATATACCGCTGCCCACCCCTTCGGGGATAAAAGGTGCGAAGCTATGTTATGTTATGTTAAAGATCCCATGGCCACCTTCCTGCTCCATCATCAGACCCTGGAAAACATCCAGTACCAAAGTCCATGTAAAGAGGAATCAAACGACCCTAAACTCGATAAGATTGGGTTGTTGTAACACAAAGATCTCATGGTTACCTTCCAGCTCGATCATCAGACCATGGAAATCATCCAGCATCAAAGTCTATGTAAAGACGACTCAAACGAGCCCAAACTCGACGGCATTGGGTTGTTATCGTCAAATCGCTTCTAGTGTGCTTATAAAATTTTAAGAGTTACTTTGATTTTTTTCAGGATTCCATGATCAGATCCTGACCTGATGATCATGGGACCAACTGGGAGGTATACTCTTTCAATCCAAACAAGAATTTTTGAAATCGGTACAGGCGTCTAAGAGAATCGGGGAACATACATAAAAAAAAAAGATTCCGACGAATTGAGAACCTGCTCCTTTTTTTGAAGTCGGTTAATAAGAAATAATAACGGCCCCAGCACGCTGCCTTGAGGGACACCGTAGCGAGTAGATCGGGGCTTGGATGTATATACTGGTTCCGAATTGGATTTAAGGCAAGTTCTATTAATTTGAGTAATTTTACGTCTATCGCTAAAGTACGATTTAATAAGTTCGTGGATGTTGCCCCTTATGCCATAGGTGTAAAGTTTATCTAATATTTCCTATATCATATTTCCTTCAATTTAATAAACAGCAAGTCAACCTTCTCCATGGCAGCAATTTGTCTGAAAACACACATACATATATGCATATGCTCATTCCCGTCGTTGTAGGCAGAGACAACAGAACGCCACTTGCCTCTATCCTTATAGATCTTACGTGTTTTCTCTACATTCATTATTCTTTTCATACATGCTTGCCTGCGGGTACTTCGGACTTCTCTGTTTTTGAAGATGTCCTCAATTTGGTCGACGAACGTCTTAAGAGGTCTGCAGCAACCGACTTGCCCACACACATTTTTTAGGAAAAGTTATTCCGTAAAAGCTATATACGTACGTTATAGCTTAATAGAATTCAATGTAGTCAATGTATGTATATTTTATATATATCTACATTTTGATTAGTTTTCTTTCTAAGGAAAACTTCCATATTCACATATTTCATACAAATCTGTTCTGCGGTATCGTTATTAACATAACAAGTCAACAGACTTATTTTCACATTTATAATATCAGTAAAGGTTCTTTCGGTCCATATTATCCTAATGACAATATAAACAATATATTTATTACGAATCTGTTGTTCAGATCAAAATAACGTCATAACTATTCTACTAATAATCCCGAGAAAATTAATACAGTCCAAATAAACCCCTAACGTCACGAGAATAACGACCATTTTGTTATCAATAAAAGAATGTCAAATTCAGAGGTTATGCCCGTGATAACTCTCGCTCCATTTAGCTTAAAGCATAAGCTGCGTTACTTTACTTCTGCCAACTTGCCATTGGAAACTAAATCTTATATATATACACATAAGATTGATGATTAGTATCGTTACGTTGGATGAATATTTATTTTGTTCCGAGGATATACTTTTTTATGACATGTTTTTATAATCTTGCCAATTTTATGACGCTACTGAATGTGGAGTAGGTTATCGGAGTCTGTTGACGATTCTGCCGTTGGATGTGTATAAAACATTTTCTTGGGGATAAGGTTGGAACAACGAAAATGATTTTGTGTTGATTCAATATCAAAACTACTTCCTGTTGTCTTTCTTTTTTTATAGTGTAAGTGTGTAGCTAACTCTGGTGTCGGAGCTTTCAGACAGAAACAGGGCTGACAACTCAACGTGCCTAAAGAAACACGGAAACGATCTAAAGTAAATGTCTCACGCGATCACCCATCCAAGTGATGGCCTGTGCAAGCGTTGCTTGCTTAACTCTTCCGAACTATTACGAATGGCAAGCCAAGTCACGTTATGAATACTAACCTTCTTAGTTTTTATACTCATAGCGTATTGTTAAAGATAGACGAACAAACTTATTAGGATTAAGTCTATATGGAAAGATCTTTGGATGAAATGATGACACAAGCATAAAAGATAAGATTCTTGTTATTACATTTAAATTACGGGGTGTACCTTCTTAAATTCTCATAAGAAAAAACACAGCATGACTTTGAAATTATGAATTTGACGATATGTTTAAAAATTAATAATTAATTAGGGCACATAAGCATAAGCTCTGCCTAGTTTTAAATCAGACAACCGTTTATGATATATTACTAGGATATTAATGTCATATTTATTCTGACAAATTAAAATATTTCGGTTTAAAACATGATTCAAATCAACTACCAATATTTCTTTCATTTAAATATTGCTAATCACTAAAATCTGTTGGGACCGGCGGCAACTCTAAGAAAACAATCTTGCTGTTGTATCCAATCAACTAATCTTACACGAAAAGTACTTGTTCTACTCGGTGCAGTCAACCTGCTTGTCAGTAGTAAATAATAGCGAACCCTTTCTTGAGATAGGTCTACCGAACGACTTATGTAATAATGTAAACAGACCAGCAACCAAAACCCAATATTTTATCCATGGTTCAAGACGCCACATTATCGGGAAAAGCTTCCATCAAACACATTGTTTGCACTGATCTTGAGTCATCTTAACCTGTTCACACATCCTCAAAACACATTTTGTCTGTAAGCAAACACTTACTCGAATATATTTGTTGTATACACTCACACATCCCAAAATCAGCTAAAACTTAGGTCTAAACGTAAAGACGATCACACACATACTGAAGATAATGCTAAAATATTTTCAGATATTGATTTTGGTTTAAAATTCCGATGTAAATTCATTTCTAAGTTGCCTAAGTTAACCACGCCTGGGCAAGTGCGGATTGGCAGATCTCACATGTCTTTCAAGCGTATTATGGAGAACTCTCAGATATTCTGGAAAGCGATTATGAACCATTAAAAAAGCACTTTATTTCGAAAAGTCGGGTCAAACCTGCTGCTCCAATTTGAACCTGAAAAACTCTGCATTGTACTTTATTCTCCTGGAGGCAATTGTAAATTTTATTCAGTACAATAAAATGATTTTGCAACTACAACATACGCAGAAATATTATAGCTTTTATTGGACTATTAAGGTCTCAAGCCACTTGGATAGTTATTGGCTATTAGCAAGTTTATGTCTGATACCTGAAGGCTAATCTAATGTGAAGTGTTTGATCGTTGGTCACTGAGACAAAGTTTAGTGCTGAGGAGTTTCTCGATTTTGCTAGATTGAGACTTGTGTGATTTATTTTTCATAGAATTTTTCGCTATTGTCAACATTGATTTTTATATAAGTGGCTCTATTTTGTTAATATACATATATTTTATTACTTGATTCGGTTTTTTGTGTTTGGTGTCTTGCGAGTTTCAGATTTGGTTACTTCAATTACGACTGACCTTGATATAAGTATAACTGCCCACGTTGGTAAGTTCTAAGTTATTTGTCGACTGTCCAACGGGACAAAGTAAAAGTTTGTATGATAAACATGGTGTGTTGCTTTATATACATCGATAATCAACTATAGTTACGTATTTAATAATAAAACAATTGTCATAATAAACACTCTGCCTAGTTTGGGATCAAATACCGTTTTTCTCAGAATATTATTATCTTTGTTTACATGAACAACAATACGCATCGTATTGTATACAAACATATATCACTAAACCATATAATGTTAGCCATTTCGTGTAATTAACATAACTACACTTTGTTCTATTTAAAAATCTAGTAATCATAATACCACGTGCTGAAAAAAGTAACATTTTGAGCTTAAGCAATACACCATGTACGCTGTGTCACTATGATATAATACATTCATATATGGTACTATTAGTACCAAAATCATAATAATACTCAACCGTCTACATAAATGCTACGTGCGTCTACATAAGTGCTACGAGCGCGTCTACGTAGTGTTATTAAAAATGAGTAATCGTCATACTGAGTCACTACGCCAGCGCCTTATCACGCGTACGTAAGCTCTGTTTCGTTTACCTGCCGGGAGTGACCAAATAGCCTTGTTCAGCTACATTAGCCGACATCTCTAGGGTTGTCACCAAATGCTAACTAGATGTTTTCCAAACTAGCTAGTTATAGGGGCATGTTACACTTGTCAATATTATCAAGATCCTAGTATCGCGATATCATAAGTATTGACATGGGCTATTATATTATCAATAATATCATCATCAGTACGCGTTTGAAACTACTAGAGAAAGTAGTGTTTAGTGCAAGATTAAATTTGAACAAATTTTAAAAAGAACGGAAAGCCGCTAAAGCAATAATACTCGCATGCGCATTAAAAACTAAGCGCAAAAAGAGGAAGTGTTGGGTAAAAGACTGGATTTCAAAACGAAATCAATATACACATTTACCAACAGACTACAGTTAGCCGTGTGGTTAACGCTATAGAATACAAGTGTCACCAACCCCTATCTTCCCGTGGTGTCGTAAGAGGCGACTAAGGGATAATACGATGCAAATACCATCTTTGCGTAGAGACGGAAAACTCGACATCAAAATACGACTGCCTCGTTGGTCTCGCGGCATAAATGTGCGCGTGGGATCAGGAGGTCCCGGGTTCGATTCCTGGGTCGGGCAGTGTTATTGCGTTTTCTATAACGAAATTCTCAGTAGCAGCACGGAGTCTGGAAATGTGCCCGGTACGGCAATAGGCTCGCCACTCATTACGTGGGACTAAAGTACCTATATCTGGCGAAAAGTGGGTGTAAAAATACACCTCTGCATATCTCTTCGAGGTTATAGGCGTGAGACTATGTAATATGTATGTATACTAACACTCAGAAACAACAACAAAAACAACTTGCCGAAGTCTTCATTTTTATTAATTTTATTTAAATAATTTTTATCTTTTGGGTTCCACAAGGACGGGCATGTTTCATAAAGAAGAATTAGGTAATTCCTCCAGATCATTTTTACCTCCTGCATCAACGATGGAGCGTAATTCGTCATCGTCACTTTGACAAAGGACATAAGAAATTAAGAATCGTCACAACTTTGACGTCGTTTCGCCATTGCTGCGAACGCATACTGACAGAAAAATATTTCGATGCGCTTACATTTCAATACTATTGAAGCCCCGCCCCCTCAGTATCGCGGATTTCAAGATGTTTAAATAATTTGTGATATTATCACGATACCGCGATACAGCCTATTACACCATCAATATTACCACGGTATCGTGATATTATTGACAATGTAACATGCCCCATACCCGCCCGCAGCGACTATACAAACACCCACCGCTGCGATGGATGCAAAAGACGAGCATGACTTATCTGGCGGGGAGTCTATGGACAGCAAAGTTCTCGACTCTTCGTTAGACTAGAGTCATACAAACTAACCTCCAGCATAAGCAAATTGCAACGACTACCCTACGCAGGCTGCGGAGCGGCTGCTGAGGATCGGTCTTTTTGGAGAGCCTTGGGGAAGGCCTATGTCCAGCAGTGGACGTCTTTTAGCTGATATGATGAGGATGATGATGACACTGCTAACTAAATATTTTCCTACCTAGCTAGTTAATTAGTTAGTTGGTCGTGGGTTTGCCGCACTTAGCCACTTATTTAGGCCATTGTGCGTAAGTGGCGACTTGATTGACGCCGACTACTCATACCACCTTAGCTCCTTCCAGAAAGCCATTAGTTGGCTGGTGTCGTTCAAAGCCTCACACATGGTTCTGGGGTTGTTCAGCAGCTTTGCTCGTTGATCGCTCACACTTGTGCAGTGCAGAATGACATGAGTGGATGTTTCATCAGTTTCCATGCAGCCCCTGCACAGTGGGCTGTCCGTGACGCTTATGTTGAATAGGTGCTTGTTGAGTGGACAGTGGCCGGTTATTATGCCTGTCAGATGCTTGAGTGTTTCTCTCTTTGAATGCAGCAGCTTGTGCGAGAGTCGCTTGTTCAAGCAGGGGATAATAACTTTTGTTTGACTGCATTCTTTTATGTCTGCCCACTATTTTTCGTGTTCTTGTGCGGTTCTCTCACAATTTAGAGTTGGCTCGCGGTATCGGTACAATCGGCTCGGGTCCCATTATCATTATGTCCGATCCTTGCCGTGCCAGTTGGTCTGCGGCGTCATTGCCTGCGGAGTTACTGTGGCCTTTAATCCATTGCAGCGTAACCCGATTCTTCTCTGCAATCTTTTGCAGCTCTAGGTGGCATTCCATGATGAGGCCGCTGCTAAAGCTGTTGCTGCCGAGAGCTTGTAGTACTGAAGCACTGTATGTAATGATGCGTATAGACAGGTCGCTTACGTTTCTAGACGCGATTGCTGTTGCGGCTCTTGTGATCCCAACACACTCAGCTTGGAATATGGTGTTAAGAGTACCAAGGGATATTGAGATATTGATATTCAAGTCATGGGAGAATATGCCCGCACCTGTCCCATGCTTCGTTTTTGAGCCGTCTGTGTATACTCTGACTTCGTGTATACCAGAGCTGTCTTTGTGTTCCTCCTGTAATTGAATGCGATATTTTTTTTCAAAAGACAAAGGTTTTAGGGATAAGATCGCATGCGGCCTCTAGCATCGGGATATCTTTGGTTAAGGGTCCTTTTAGGCGTGCGTGGGTAATTCGGTCATCCTTTCTCCACAGCCCGAGCTTGTCTAGACGGATTGCTGCAGCGCTAGCTTCCTGCTGGATCATTAGGTGCGGCGGTCTTAGGTCCAGTAGTATCTCCAGTGTGGCTGTTGGGGTGGTCTTCATGCAGCCTGTTGTGGCCAAGCAGGCTAGGCGTTGAAGGCTCTGTAGCTTTTTATGATTGTGCTTAGTTGCGTGCGTGGCCACCACACTACTGCACCGTATGTAAGCATGGGGCATTAATGGATGTATAATGGCAGTATACATCCACAAGGTGATAGATGGATTGAGACCCCCATTTCTTGCCTATGATTCTCTGGCATTGCCAGAAAGATTGTGCATGCTTTTGTTGTTTTAGTGCTGATGTGCTTACCCCAGTTTAGCTTATGGTCAAGTATTACGCCCAAATACTTGACTTCACTCGATAGGGTAAGCTCCGTTCCAGAGAGTTTTGGTGTTTTGCACATATGGGTTTTCCTTTTGTTGGTGAAAATTACTAGCTCCGTTTTGTTGGGGTCATGTTGGTTGCACCATTCCTCCATAATCCTGATGGCTGCTTGCACCCGATTGCGGATCGTGTCTTCTGAGTCACCTTTGATCAGGATTGTAATGTCGTCTGCATAGCCGACCGTGTAGAATCGTCTGTCGTTTATGTTCCGTAACAGATCATCCACCACAATGTTCCACAACAGGGGTAAGAGTACGCCTCCCTGAGGGCAGCCTTTTGCCACAAAGCCCCCTCGTGTTGGAGTTTACCGTGAATTGTATTGCCTTCTGTTTCAGGAGTTGATCAATCCAGCCACTAAGGGTTTGCTCAACGCCGAATTTTTCGAGGGCCCGGCTGATACTGTTGAACTTAGTTTTATCGAAGGCACCTTCTATGTAGATGAAGGCCCCCAGTGTCATTAACTTCGCGCTGTTTCAATGGTTCCCACAACGGAATACAGCACCGATTTAGTTCACCTGCCACTTCTGTAGGTGTGTTGATGTGGGTGTAGCGGCTTGCAAAATAATGCGCCCTCACAGAAGTATCGGTCCGCAAGTCTCTCCAACGTTTTTAGTAAGAAGGAAGTCAAGCTGATAGGTCTATATACTTTCGCTTGCGAGTAGTCGGTTTTGCCAGGTTTTGGGAGGAATATGACTTTAACTTCCCTCCACCTGCAAAATATATATCTATGTGCTATTGAGGCCCTGTAGATGTCGAGCAGGTGCGGCACAATCGTAGTGCATCCCCATTGTAGGAATGCTGGTATGATTTCATCCCAGGCCTGCGGATTTGAATGCCTGGAAGCTGTCGATTGCCCATTTCAGCCGGTCTGTGGTGACCACATTTTCGGCTACCAGCCAGTCTATTTGGGTCGGTGGTCGTAGTCTGACTCGTCCCACAGACGGTAATTGGTTAACGTGAGTTTCAATTAGTACTTGGCTACTTTCAGCGTCCGTAGTTGCGTAGGTTTCGTCTTGTTTTTTAATGGCGCCAAAGGTTTTGTTGGTGTCCTGAGACAAGATCTTTTTCACCCTGACTGCTTTCATTCGTGGTGTTTATACTGCTGCAGAAACGCCGCCAGGACTCGCCTCTGCGGAATCTTATGCGTTTCTTGTAGTGTGACTGGGATTCTTTATATTTGAGCCAGTCTGCTTCCATTCTCGTGTTTTTAGCCCTGTTAAAGAGTTTCCTCAGGTTTTGCCTGAGTCCCTCTAGTTTTCTTCCCCACCAGTGGGTTTTGCTAGACGACTTTGGGAGTGTGAGTGCATAGGCTTGCTGGTAACTTGTTTGTATACATTCTGTTAGTAAGTTGGTGTTATGCTCTATGTTGTCAGTGCTGGTTGACATGTCCTTGAAATAGGACTTGTCAACCTGTGATGTGAGAAGCGTCTGGTAATTCGCGATGTTTGTTCTGCGAGGGTTGCGCCCTAGGTTGTGGGACGTTCTCTTGCACACGTATGTCATAGCAGATTCGTCTGGGGTCTGCAAAGGATGGCTCAGCGGACACATGCCAGTTTTTGACAAGTTCCGCGGCCCCATCCGATGCTAGCGTGACGTCTACTATGGTTTGATATCTGGAGCTAACAAAGGTGGGCTCCGAACCGTTGTTCACTACAGATAGATTTGTTGAAAATATATATTCAGTCAAGTTCTCACCTCGTCTGTTTGCATCGGGGGCTTCCCCACAGTGGATGGTGCGCGTTTGCATCCACCGAGATGATTACCTGCCAGCCGTGGTCCTCACAGTGCTGCACCAGCTCGGCCAGCTCTTTTGATGGGATGTCCTTATCGCCAGGCATGTAGATCGAAGCTAGTACTAACATCTGTTTGTTGGGCCCCTGTTTGGAGTCCTACGGCAGTGAGGTCTCTACAACAGAAGTTGGTTAGCAACAGTGCTGGTATTGTTCGGGGAATGTAATATACATGATCTCGGTTTTATGACCGAGCAATTGTGCAGTAGCTTACCTCCGATGTTGTTTAGGCCACATATTTTGTCGCCTCTAATCCACGGCTCCTGGATTAGGGCTATTGTCTGTTGATTAACCTCCAGCAGCCTGCGTAGGGTAGTCGTTGCAATTTGCTTATGCTGGAGGTTAGTTTGTATGACTCTAGTCTAACGAAGAGTCGAGAACTTTGCTGTCCATAGACTCCCCGCCAGATAAGTCATGCTCGTCTTTTTGCATCCATCGCAGCGGTGGGTGTTTGTATAGTCGCTGCGGGCGGGTATGGGGCATGTTACATTGTCAATAATATCACGATACCGTGGTAATATTGATGGTGTAATAGGCTGTATCGCGGGTATCGTGATAATATCACAAATTATTTAAACATCTTGAAATCCGCGATACTGAGGGGGCGGGGCTTCAATAGTATTGAAATGTAAGCGCATCGAAATATTTTTCTGTCAGTATGCGTTCGCAGCAATGGCGAAACGACGTCAAAGTTGTGACGATTCTTAATTTCTTATGTCCTTTGTCAAAGTGACGATGACGAATTACGCTCCATCGTTGATGCAGGAGGTAAAAATGATCTGGAGGAATTACCTAATTCTTCTTTATGAAACATGCCCGTCCTTGTGGAACCCAAAAGATAAAAATTATTTAAATAAAATTAATAAAAATGAAGACTTCGGCAAGTTGTTTTTGTTGTTGTTTCTGAGTGTTAGTATACATACATATTTACATAGTCTCACGCCTATAACCTCGAAGAGATATGCAGAGGTGTATTTTTACACCCACTTTTCGCCAGATATAGGTACTTTAGTCCCACGTAATGAGTGGCGAGCCTATTGCCGTACCGGGCACATTTCCAGACTCCGTGCTGCTACTGAGAATTTCGTTATAGAAAACGCAATAACACTGCCCGACCCAGGAATCGAACCCGGGACCTCCTGATCCCACGCGCACATTTATGCCGCGAGACCCAACGAGGCAGTCGTATTTTGATGTCGAGTTTTCCCGTCTCTACGCAAAGATGGTATTTGCATCGTATTATCCCCTTAGTCGCCTCTTACGACACCACGGGAAGATAGGGGTTCGGTGACACTTGTATTCTATAGCGTTAACCACACGGCTAACTGTAGTCTGTTGGTAAATGTGTATATTGATTTCGTTTTGAAATCCAGTCTTTTACCCAACACTTCCTCTTTTTGCGCTTAGTTTTTAATGCGCATGCGAGTATTATTGCTTTAGCGGCTTTCCGTTCTTTTTAAAATTTGTTCAAATTTAATCTTGCACTAAACACTACTTTCTCTAGTAGTTTC